>BSBK01006808.1:0-425510 GCA_027943335.1 Chamaecyparis obtusa
AAACTTCTATTTTGTATATGTACCAAGAAGAAGTTACTGCCAACCAAGTCAGAGGTCAATGAGTACTTTAGTAGTTACCAAGAAGAATATGTTGAGTTGTATACAAGAGTCAGTGTGGAAAACCAATATATGGAGAAAAATTTTGATCGAGCATCAAAGACTTCATATGTTGAGTGAAGTAGTTTTTGTATCAATATTTGTAATGGCACAAATGTTGGAGATTTGCCACTAAGCCAATACTGACTGTATGTTTGTCATTGATGACAATATATGGTAAGTAGCATGCATGGAAGAGTTATGCAATAATCTCAATGAGTATATATAGCATGAACATGTTATCAGCATGATATCATGAACACAAAGGTTAATTGTTAGTATAGATAATTATGTAGCAGCTTGTGTCAATAGTGTTCCTAATAGAGTTACAGGCAGTGTTCTATGAATAATTGTCTGTACAATTATCATGGAGCCTTGTGCATTTAGATATGAGATGGAGACATATTAGTGTTGTTACATTCATGAATACAGACTCTGATGTGTAGTAGAAGTGAAGTTATGCAGTCACTATTCACCAATTGAAGTTTCTTGTCTTTATCCAGAAGAGTCGACAAAGATTATATTGGTACAAGAGTTGCACCTATCATCATGGTATGCCTGCTTGGATTAGTGATGAGAAAAGAGTTAAGAATGTTAAGTTAAGATCCCATAATAGAATTTATCTTAAGGAGAAAGTATCAGTTAATTTGGTAGACCCAACAGTGTCTACTATGCGTCTACACATATTAATTTAGATAGGTCCTAGTTTGTGTTGTGTGCTTAGTAGAGCTGACTAAGATGTTATTAAAGAGTGTTATTCTTTCTCTAATATGATTTCAATGTGGTTCTAATAGGTTGACTTGATTATATCATTTAGAGGAAAGATACTTATTGCTGGTCATTTGTGATCACTAGGAGTATGGCATAAGATGAAAGATTAGAACAGAGTAGAGAATGCAAAGTTTTGTGTCATCAAAAAGAGGTCTATGTGATAGAGAAGATAGAGTGTGCTAATCATTAGAATTAATCAAGATAGGGGTCTACCTTGTAGTTCACCAAGATCTAGATATAGTGTGTATCTGTTATTCAGAAGGTTGCAACCTTTACCCCTTTGAGCAGTGAGCTCTCAGATAGTGTGTCCTCACACCTAACAAGGTCAATCATTAAAGACTCCTAATAGGGTCTGAATTTTGACTAGGTCACTCTACTTATTGCATTGTAAAGATCAACTTCTAAAATGGTTGTAAGATCTTCTAACAAGGATCATTATACAATAGTGTAGTTTATTAGTGGATGTTGATTCCCACTAGGGTTTTTACCTATTTGGGTTTCCCCATAACCAAAATATTGGTGTTGTGTTTAAGTGTTCTTTCATTGTGGTTATGCTTAAAGTTTAAGTATATTATATTGGATAAAGAATTTAAACTTGTAGATAACTGATTCACCCCCACCCCCTCTCAGTTATCTCTTGGGACTATTCCTAACAATTGGTATCAGAGCCAAGTGCCTCAGAGAGAAAGTTTAATAGCTTGTGGTTGATCAGATGGCATTCTTTACAAATGAAAGTCCTAAGTTTGATGGAGAGAACAATCTTCATTGGAAGAACAAAATGGTGACACATTTGTAATGCATTTCTTTTGAAGTTTTTGAAGTGGCTATCAAAGAAGTTAAGATCCCCTCTCTTGCAGATCTTGAAAAATATGATGCTTACCCGGAAAACAAAAGGATTTCTTCCATCATAATGAAATAGCCAAAGAAGCCCTTATCACCGTGTTATTTGACAATGAATTTTTAGAGATAAAGAAAGTGGACACATCATATAAAATATGGAAGCACCTAGAAGACATGTTTAAAGGAGACACACAAGCAGAGAATGCATGCATAAAGACATGGAAGAAAAGATACAATGCATTAGAGATGCTACCTGAAGAAGACATTAGAGCTTACAACCAAAGGATTAATGAAGCATTTGCTAGAATCATGAGTAATGGTGGAGAGATCTCAGACGAAGACATTATGGATAATTTGATGACTACTCTTACAGTAGAATATGAAAATAAGATCAACATCCTCGATGAGACCATGCAACTTAAAATAATTTCAAGAGAGAGACCTTGATCAAAAAAATGTTAGCTTTTGAGATTTCAAGATTGAAGACAAAGCCTAAAAGTGAGACAACCTTCTAAGCATCAGTCCATAGTAAGAAATCTTCAAACACTTATGGTAATTTTGATGATGAAGATGAAGATAAAGAGATAGCTGATATTATTGCTATGATTTCTTGAAAGAAATAAAAGGGAAAGGAAAGTATGAAGGTCAGTTACAATTCAAATGTTTCTCATGTAATAAGATTGGTCACTTTGCATCTAAGTGTCCAACAAGAGTTAAGAAATTTATAGCTAATCACAATCCTAAGTATACAAAAGAATTTTACTATGCTGATGATGGAGTTTCTGATGATGATTCAGTTGAAGATGAAATTGGATTTAATGCTCTTATAGAGAAGATGTATGATGAGCTGGATCATTAAGATGAGAAAAAAGGAACAAGAGCTAGCACTAATCTCTCAAGAAGACATAAGAACTAATTGGATTATAGATAACGGTTGTTGACATCACATGATAGGTGATAAGGATAGATTTGTTTATTTGGAAAAATACAAAGGTTGCATGGTTAGATTTGGAGATAATACTCCTAAACCTATCATTGGTAGAGGAGCTAACACATTGGATGGGAAGAACAATATTGATGATATTCTTTATGTAGATGGTTTACATCATAACCTTCTTAGTGTTGGGAAGTTGCAAGTGAAAAATGTTATTGGTTGGAGTTCAAAGAAAACAAGTGCATCATTAACAACAAAGATGGTGTAATGATTGCATCAGGTTCAAAAACAAAAGGTAATGTTTTTTAGCTTAATTCAAAAGAAAGTTGTTTTGTTGCTAAAGTAGATGGCAGTTGGCTATGGCATAAAAGACTATGTCATATCAATTTTGACAATATAGTAAAGATAAGAAATGTAAAGGCAGTAAGAGATCTACCTAGCATAGCAAAGCCAGTTGATACTATTCGTAGGAAATGTGTAATGGGAAAGCATGTGAGAAATTCATTTAGAAGTAAGCATAATTCAGTAGAGAAAAATTTGGATCTGATTCATACAGACCTATGTGGAAGAACTAAAACAAGATCATACTATGGTGAAAGGTATTTCATTTTGTTTGTTCATGATTATTATAGGATTATGTGGGTTGTGTTCTTGAAAGATAAGTTAGAAGAATTTGAGAAGTTCAAAATATTCAAAGCTAAATTTGAGAATGAATCTAGACTAAAGATAAAGTGTCTAAGATCAGATAGAAGAGGAGAATTCACCTCTGACATATTCTATTAGTACTGTGAAGAAAATGTCATAAAGAGATAGATGAGTGCACCTAGAACCCCATTGCAGAATGGGATTACAGAAAGAAGGAATAAGATCATCCTTGATACAGTGCACACCATCATGATTGAAGGAAAAGTTACACACACCTATTGGAGAGATGCAGTCAACATAATAGTCTATACCACCAATAGAATACAATTGAAACCTGGTACGGACAAGTCACCTTATGAGCTATTAAGAATATTAATGATAGCTGGTAATGTAGTGATTAAACATATTACGCTTGTGAGAGCATACTGAGTTACAACATTTTGTGTATAGAGTTGTAGAATACATGTTTGGTATGTGTATGGTACACTTCATATTGCTTGAGTTGCCATCAATGCCAAAGGGATAGATTGATGAACTACAACTGATTATGAACTTGATGAGAGAGATTGTTGATCTCTTACCAAGCACTAACTTGTTATGTAAGATAATTGAATCATTTTTATGTTGTCATTGATGTCAACTAGTCTTGACAGTACTTATTATGGAGTTGCAAACAACTAGTCTTGACAGTACTTATTATGGAGTTGCAAACATCTACACATCTAGTCTTGACAGTACTTATTATGGAGTTGCAAACATCTACACATCTTTAAAGTGGAGAGAAAAGATGAAGAACCAAGATATCTATATGGAGGAAGATGGATATGACAAATGAGGATAAGGAACACTCTTCGTAACTTATTGATGAGTCTATGACTTCATAATGTTGACTTGATTATGTTGCATTAATCTATTATGAAGTTGGGAGAAAGATGTTACAAAGTAGTTTGGTTAGTTAATGAAGCATTCCAATATACACCAAGAAGTGTAGTCTATACTGATGAGAATAGTATAAACCAAGCTTGTGTTCACTGATGCATTTCTTTGTTAACCAAGTATGAACAAAAGAACTAAATGATTGGTTTAGCTAATAGAAGCTGATGAGCTATAAATTGTTATGATTTCAAGATAGAAGATAAAGTTTGTTATAAGATCTATGGCTAAAAAAATTTGAAGGAGATCTAATGGATGGAATAAAAACATTTTACTAACACAACCGTTGAAGAAGGTTTAAGTAGAAAACTCAACAAAGGAGATTAAGCAGCAAAATCTGATGGATGAAAATAAAATAGTTTATTTGTCTATTTAAGAGACTAGGGTTTCATATTGAAAAGTATGCTAGAGGAAGGAAACTACAGATAAATTCACATGGACAATCTTCATGCATGCTTGATCAAACTAGTTAAAGGAGAACCGAACTGCAGAGTTAACTGAGTGTCAGAGAGCTATTTACTAAGGGACAGTAAGTTACTTAATGTTGATGAATTGAATAGGAGTATTGATTAGAGGATTTATATGAGCTAAAGAATAGATCTGAACATCTACAAATCAAGCTATATTGTATTTAGATCAACTTTTGTTATAGTTTAACCATTGTATATAGAGAAATCTCTTAACTAAGTAGACTTGAAAGTCTTATATGTCATTCATAGAATGTACATTGTTATCCTATCAACCCCATAGTGAATGTTGGTTGGATGATAACTGTTAGTGTTAAATCTTCTAACAAGGTCAAACCTTACAGTGTGTTTTGTAACCTTTAATAGGGTTGGCTCTTCACCAAGCTCACTTCAGAAGAGTGAAATTTTTTGGGTTACCGGTCCTGGGTAGTTTCTCCCTTAATAGGGTTTTGACATTAAATCTTTTGTGTTATGTGTTCATGTTGTGAATGTTTGGATATCATACTTTACATATTGCATATTTGATTTGGTTGCTAATCATTGAGAATAATTAATTGGAAATCAGTAAATGCATAAACAGTTTAAGTATTAATGTTTACTGAGGTGAAGATTAAGATAAATTTGTTTTGAAGTGATACATTTTGTATTTGGGATTGTGGATAACTGATTCACACCCCTCTCAGTTATTCTAACAATAGTATCACAAAAAGTTCCAAAGTTTACATCTAGATATCAATCTAAGGCTGACATCATTGGAGATCAAAGTAGCAAAGTCACAACAAGATCAAAAGAAAAAAGTTTAGCAGGCAATGAAGCGGTATGTTTACTATCTCAAATTGAGCATTTAAGTGTTTAAGATGCATGTAATGATTCAGATTGGCATGATGCTATGAAAGAAGAACTAGATTAGATTATCAAGAATGATACTTGGGAACTAGTCCCAAGACCTAGTGATAAAAATGTGATTGGAACAAAGTGGATATTCAAAAACAAGATGAATGAAGATGGTACAGTAGTAAGAAATAAAGAAAGGTTAGTATGTAAGGGATATGCGCAAAGAGAAGGTATTGAATATTTAGACACATTTGCACCTGTGAGCAAGCTAGAAGCCATTACGTTGTTTTTATCTTATGCAACATTCAAAAAATTTAAATTTTATTAGATGGATGTTAAGTCAGCATTCTTGAATGGAGAGCTAAGGGAAGAAGTATACATTGAACAAACATAAGGATTCACCTTATCAGACAAACCTGATATGGTATGCAGATTGAAGAAGGCCCTCTATGGACTTAAGCAAGCTCCTAGAGCTTGGTATGAGAGACTTGATGGATATCTAACAAAAATTGGATTCAAGAAAGGAGCAATAGATTGTAATCTATTTATAAGAGAGACATCTGAAGGTTTACTACTCATAGCTATATTTATTGATAACATTATGTTTAAGGGTAATGACAAACTTAGTGTAGAATTTTCTAAGGAAATGTAGAGCGAGTTTGAGATGAGCATGATTGGACCTATCAAATACTTTTTGGGATAAAATGTGAAACAGACTGAGAAAGGTAGTTTCATTAATCAGTCTAAGTATGTGAAAGAGATATTAAAGAAGTTCAAGATGGATGATTGCAAACTAGTACTGGGTACACCTATGATAACAAGATGCAAAATTATAAGAGAAGATGATTCTCTTGTAGTAGATATAATATTGTACAATTCTATGTTTGGTAAACTCATATACCTTACTCAAACTGGACCTGGTATTTCTAATGCAGTTGGCATAGTTGGAAGATTTATCACAGAGCCTAAACAAAATCACCTCATGGAAGTAAAGAGAATATTTAGATATTTGTAGGGCACTATAGGTTATGGCTTATGGTATCCTAATTCAGAAAATGTTGAGCTTCATGTATATATAGATGCAGATTGGGAAGGACACGTGGACGATAGAAAGAGTACATTAGGAGGAGCAGTATTTCTTGGTGATAGACTATTCACTTGGACAAGAAAGAAGCAGAATTGTATTTCTCAGTCAACAACAAAAGCAGAGTATGTTGCATTAGCCTTGAACTATTCTACAATTGTTTAGATCAAGTAGATGATAAAAAATTTTGGAATTTAGACTAATTATCCTATTGTTATTCATTGTGATAACACTAGCACTATCAACATGTCAAAGAATCCTATGATGCATCCAAAAACAAAACACACAGAGATTAAGTATCGCTTCCTAAGAGAGAAAGTAGCAGAAAAAAAAATCAACTTAGATTTTATGAGTACTAAAGATTAGTTAGATGACATATTCACAAAAACTTTACTAAATGATACTTTTGAGTATCTCAGGGAGAAGCTCGGAGTAATTCCCTTCCTTGATTCTAATTAGAGAAAGTGGACAGAGTATTAGTCCTCAGTGACTAATGGATGGTTGACTACTCTACCTCAGGAGGAGTACTAGAGCTTAAACATTTGGCAGCCTTTGCCATTGATGTCAAAGGGGGAGTAGATATAGTTATGTAAAACAATATTAAAAGAGGAGTAATATATAGCAGTAAGGGGGAGTAGTTCTCATGGAAGCAGTTTAGTTGAGGAAATGGAGAATAGTAAAGAATATTTTAGCAGATGAAGGATTCATCCTTGGGGGAGTTTTAATGAGGAAATGGAGAATGTTATAAAATAATTGTTCACTTGGATTGGCAGTTTTTTTCATTCCATATATTGCCAGCAACATCCAATGTGGAGATTGTTGGAGATTTTCCAGCAAGCCAATACTGATTGAATGTTTGTCATTAATGACAACATATGGTAAGTAGCAATCATGGAAGACTCATGTAGTAAGCTTTGAGTATATGTAGCATGAAAATGTTATCAACATGATATCATGGACATAGAGGTTAATTGCTAGTATAGATGGTTATGAAGCAGCTTGTGTTAACAATGTTCTTGATAGAGTTACAAGTAGAGTTCTATGAATAATTATTCATACAGTTATCATGGAGCCTTGCGCATTTGGATATGAGATGGAGACATATTAGTGTTATTAAATTCATGGATGTAGAGTCTGATGTGTAGAAGAAGTGAAGTTATGCAGTCTCTATTCACCAGTTGTAGTTTCCTGTGTTTATCTCGAAGAGCTGACATAGATTATATTGGTACAGGAGTTGCGCCTATCATCACGGTACACATACTTTGATTAGTGATGAGAGAAGAGTTAAGAATGTTTGGTTAAGATCACATAATGTAATTCAATTTAAGAAGAAAGTTTCAATTAATTTGGTAGAGCTGACAGTGTGTAGTGTGCATCTACACATATTAATTTAGACAGGTCCCAGTTTGTGTTGCATTCTTAGTAGAGCTAACTGAGATGTTATTGAAGAGTGTTATTATTTCTCTAATATGATTTCAAGGTGGTTCTAATAGGCCAACTTGATTATATCATTTAGAGGAAAGTTACTTATAGTTGATCATTTATGATTGCTAGGAGTATGGCATAAGATGAAAGATTAGAATAGAGCAGAGAGTGCAAAGTTTTGTGTCATCAACAAGAGGTCTATTTGATAGAGAAGATAGATAGTTCTTTTCATTGGAACTAATCAAGAAAATAGGTCTACCTTTCAATTCACCAAGATCTAGATATAGTGTGCATCTGTTATTCAGAAGGTTATAGCCTTCACCCCTTTGAGCAGTGAGGTCTTGAACAATGCGTCCTCACCCCTAACAAGGTCAATCATAAAAGACTCCTAATAGGGTCCGACCTTTGACCAGGTCACTGTACTTATTGCATTGTAAAGATCAACTCTTATGAGGGTTGTAATATCTTCTAACAAGGATCATTATACACTAGTGTAGTTTATTAGTGGCTGTTAATTCCCACTGAGGTTTTTACCTATTTGAGTTTCCCCATAACCAAAATATTGGTGTTGTTTTCAATTCTTCTTTCATTATGTTTATGCTTAAAGTTTAAGTATACTTAATTGGATAAAGAATTGAAACTTGTAGATAACTGATTCAACCCCCCCCCCCCTAGTTATCTATTGGGACCATTCCTAAGAAACACCTAGGAAAACCATTTTTCTTGACTTCTATACATGTTTTAAAGATTTTTGAAATAATTAAGGAGTTGATTATGCATCATAATTTCAATCATTAATCCCTATGCAAGTGATGTAACAAATTAGCAAGAAGGGAATGTTTAAGCGACATAAGTAATGAATCTAGATCATTGATCTTGATTTAGGACCTTGATCAATTGTTTATTTAAGGTGACATCAAAAACTTAATAAAAATAATAGTTAGGAGATCTCATGTATGCAAATGGAAATAGTGTATTGATGGTCAGATGCATAGATTAGGCAGAGTAACAAAGAAGAATAGTAAAGGATAGAACAAAGAAATATTTAATTTTCATATCAGATAAGTATCAGAAAGAGGAGATTTGCTATTAGTATTTGTAGTGTAAACTAAAGGATAAGGTAATGATACATTCTAGCAAGTGAATCAAGGTAAATCTCTTAATAGAGTGGTCCTAACAGACCTTTGTAAATCTCTTAACATAGTGCTTACTTAGTTATAAGTTTTAAATCATTTAATCAAGGTAGATTGTATAAGTCTATAAGCTCTTAGCAGGGTAGAACCCTTACAGGGTAGATCACCAAAAGTAATCAAAAATTTGTAGCCCTAATACGAACACTTTATTTCCATAGTAGTGAATATTTGTGGGTGTCGTCCCCACCTCAATTTTACCTTTCAAGGGTTTCTAGGTTACCAAAATATTTGCGTTATATGTTTCTTTTTCATGGATGAGATTAGTAGTTAAATCTATTTCAACATTAAAGTTATGTTTATGATATATATGTTGAATTAGTTTCAAAGTGTAAATTTTTATGGATACTAATTCACCCCCCCCAGCTTTCATTATCTTATTTTCTCAATAAAACTTCCAACAATTGGTATCAGAGCTTTCTTCTCTTAGAATAAGTCTAACCACTTGAGAGTTAAGGTCTTGCAATGGAGACTTATAAGTTGGGAAAGATCATAGAGAATCAAAAGATTAACACCCAGCTTGCTTTGCACCATCTTGAGACAACAAGAGAGAAAATGAAGAAATCCTTAAAGATGAGGAAAAAAATGGCAATCCAATTGAATGAGATTCAATATCAAGAAGAGGACATTAAATGTCTATTTGAGAATGGAAATTACAATGAAAGTGATCCAATTATAGAAGATCTATTAGAAATAAATAACACACTAAATGAAGAGGATGAAAATTTGAAGAGAGAATAGAAAATCTAATCAGTAAGACTATGTGAAGCAATTGAACAAAAAAAGAAAGCTAAGGAAGACAAGACAATGGAAAAAGAGGATATGAGAAAAATGGCTACTAGGCTTGATAAAAGGACATGTGATATGCAAAAGCTCACAAATAATCAATTGGACATGGTAAATTAACTGTTACTTGCAAATCAAAAGTTGAACATGAAAGATATGGAAATTACAAATCTGAGATCAGAGAATAATCAACTAAAGAATGAGTTAAGATCTGAAAAGGAACTCAATGAGAGGATAAACAAACCTAATGAAATAGTGAAATATTTTGAGGAACTTTTGAGGTCACCAAGAAAATCTAGTGACACCTCTAGAATAGGACATAATGAGAACCTATCATCCACTAAAGAAGGAGAATCATAAAAGAGTGGAGAACATTCAAATGCAAATCCAAATAAAAACAAAACTACATGCCATCATTGTGGGAAACTATGACACACAACAAACATCTACATAAGCAATAATGGCAAGTCCAATCCTAAGCCTAAAATCAATGGATATTGTTTTAAATGTAAGAAGCATAGACATCGGGAACATGAATGCAGGTCAAAGGCTATTAATACACCTACTACAAGTATATTTCAAGGACATTGTTACAATTGTTAGGAATATGGTCATAGAGCACAAGAATGAAAACCCAATGCAAAACCTAAGTGCACATCCAAGAAGCAATATAATGCACCTAGGAAAGGTTTCACATTCAATTGGAATTACAATACATGGTATAGTTGTCACTATTGTGGAGAATATGGTCATATTCTTGAAAACTGTATAGGGACATAGTTTAGAGGTAAATCCAAGACTTGGGTCAATGGAAGTTTGGTCTGTTACAGTTGTCATAGGATTGGTCATTTAAGAAGAGATTATAGGACTAGAGTACCAACACCAAGTAATGAGAAAATAAAAGGTAAATAGACTATTGATTAGATAAAGAACCAGATGAATCAGAACTGGAGAAAGAAAGAGGAAGCAAGCGCTAGTGGATTTAGTGAGCCATAGATCACCCAATCTAATGGATCAAGTAATCACGCTACTTCTAACTAAGAAAAGAAGGTATGTGAGGAACTACATTTTCAAATATTATATTTTACACCAGCTCCTAACATTAGATGTGTTAAAGTTTATATTTGCATGAGTAAAGATGCATTATGATAGATTTGAGGGAAAGTTAAAATTGCACAATTGATGTCGAGCATCAGTATTTATGTCTATATTGACTGAGGCTCTCAATATGTGTTGAGATCCTATAATAACCAAGATGTTAAATTGACTGAGCTAAAGTGGAAGTGTCAGTAATGACCGAGTCATGATTGTGACCAAGTATGGGTACATGTTAACTGAGCTATCATGCAAAGGCCAAGATAACTGTATTTCACCTACTCGTGTATGAAACATTTATTGAAGACCTAATGTGACTGTTTGAATCTATATGATGAAATTTTACCATTCATTCTCATTGACCAAGAGATTGAGAATTTGTAGAGGGATTCAAAGGTGATTATAAGAGCGATTTATGCGAAGATTAGTTTGTGAAGATTCCTACAGTGTTCCATTGGCAAACATTGTGAAGTAGTGTTAATACCAGGTGTTACTAAGTTACTTAGAATCTATTTTATGAACCTTAATTTAGAAAAATGGCATCAAGATCATCTACTATAGTAAGGAAGAAAGGAAAGGAGGTACAAAATCTTTAGTTAGTAAGAAGTGATCAGTAAAAAGAAAACCACCAAATTTTTGTGTTATACCTAAGAGTGCGGTGAGGGGAGATCTCTCAGGAGCCCTGTTATCAATTTCACCTAAAGTTTTGATAATACAGGATGTGCACACATACTACATGTGTAAGATCAGTGAGATCAGAGACTACAAGTTGAGGGAGGCTTACAATAGGCTATGTGAAAATAGAGTTTTGAAGGCTGAACATCAACACATTATCAAGAAAGGGTTAGTGTGTGCCCTAGACTTCCCTCCAAATATTAAGATGGAATGGATTAAGATTGTTTTGAGTTGAATTAATGACATGCAGCTAAGGCTGGAAAATGCATCGGTGAAGATCACTAAGGATATAATACACTAAGTCACCAAATACCTTATTCTTACAAAGAAGACAATGAGAAGCTAGAGAAAAGAAGTTATCTAGACAAATACACTGGTAGTATAGAATAAATGTAAAATGACCATCTCTATGATTAGATATACTGAGATTGATTTTGCAGTGAGGGTAATTACTCACAAATTCTACTAGTATATCTAAATGGATTGTGTTCCTTGCATTGTAGTATACCAAGCAAGGAAGATAGTCAAAAAATATCATACATATGATCTTCACGAGCTGTAGTTGACTCAATTAGCCAAGAACCTATTATCAATCAAGAAAGCAAAGAACTCTATGTGTAAGTTTAGATCCCTGATAGTTTGTATATTTTTCTATGTACAAAATACTTTTCCTACACTAGGAGATATATTTTGGAGTTAGGAACAACCTATGACATTGCACATTAGTGAGTTTATTCAGCAATCAGGAGATAACTTTGATAGTTTGATGGAGAATTACTTTGTAGAGTTTAAGAAGAAAATGAGAAAAAGAAGCATAATTCCAATATTTGTAGTTGAGAAATTATATGATGATGTATGTTTTCTTGCAGACACCTATGTACAAGAAGCAACTACCACAACTTTTCTTAAAGAAGAAATGATATTAAACCCAAGCCTTTTGAGAGTTATGAGGAAGCTAAGTCTAAAATTACAATGGGCCTAAAGTCTATAACCCTAGAGAGGAAGATAAAGAATCTAGTTAAAACCCTTCAAAAAATGTTAGGTCAAGGAGAAGAGGAGAATGCACCTTTGGAAATCACACAAAGTTAGGATAAGGGAAAATCAAGTGAGTCTAAAGATAGTGAAGAAGAGAAAGTAGATACATAAAAGAAGGGAAAAAACATAATGTTTGTCGATCCCACTAAGAAGAACAACCAAAAACAAAAGCCTACTCCTACAACAACAAGACTAAGAATAAGGGCAGCTTCATCTGCAGCTATTATTGAGTCACAAAAGAAAACACGAGTAGAGAGTACTCAGGGGGAGAGCTCAAGGAAAAGAAAACAAGTACAAACTAAGGTAGTGCCAAGAAATCCTAAGAAGAAACCAAGAAGGAAATTCTAGTAGTATAGAAGGATGATGATGAGGAGGAGGAGGACAAGATGACAAATACTGATGATATCAATAAATTCATAGTGGTTACACATAGGCATGCAAGCAATGTGGATGAAATTTTCCAAAACATCAAAAGAACAATAGGTTTAACAGGTTTTAAATTTATGAAATTTGAAAAGTTAAGAAAAACTAATAAATAAAAGATTTAGGATACTATGATAGAAACATTGTGTAAATTTAAGATGACACCTTTGGAGATAGGGAATCTTATACCTGATGATTTTTTTAGCAAAAATGATGAGAGATGGAAGTATGCTATCATGACAGAGAGAAATATAAGAGAAGGCACCTTAGTACAGATTCTGACTGAGTTAACACCTAAGCAAATAGAAAAAATCATGGAGCAACATAGAAATAGATTTATTCCCAAATTGAAAGCTTACTCCATATTAAAGAAAAATGTTAAATTTGTTACACAAAGTACATGAATATGAAAGATAATTTGTTGAATGATAGTTGATAAGAGTTCATAGAAAGATGAAGGCATATCCATATAAGTTAAACTTGACAATACCAAGGATATTGATGAGCCACACAGTCTTGAGAAAGAAGTCAAGCGGAAGATCAAGGAGAGTAAACCATAGGATGTGATCACTATTGAGGAAGTACGTGAGGATACACTAATGAATATAATTTCCATGAACAAGGAAGAAATCAAAAGTCAAATTATTATCAAGGCAACCTCAAATTCACTTCTACCAAGCACCAATCAAGTTATAATACAAGTACATGAGTATCCAATGATTGAGGGTGCATCAATTGTGGACAAGGTACCTACAAGCTCCAACATAGTCATATTTGAAGAGAAAGACACACGAGGTACAAATGCCGAGGAATAGGGTAAGCTAAAAATAATAGAGAATACACCTGTAGAGGCAACTAATGAAATCAATACAAGTGAAGGATAGGAGAGTATAAAAGAAAAAGTAGATAATTTTGCAATAGAACTTTTAGGGACTCATCTTGGGGTATGTGCAAGATCATGAGGGGCCAAACTATGCCCTTAAGTGGCAATGAAAAATCAGCAAATCAGGATTAGTCAACTTGACGTGAAAATTTCAACTAGCTATGAACCTAATATCAAAAAGTTGTAAGAATAGAATCTATATAAAATTGAATTTAGTTTCTAAAATACTAGGCCTTTTTTGAGAAAAAGTTAGTATGATTGGTGAAAAGTATAGATTTCAATGCAATAGTACAAATATTTCAGGAAAAAAATAAGTAGGTGTATGTCTGACCACCTTAATCATAATCAAATTATAATATTTTATTATATGATTTTATATATAAGTAGTAGACTCATTCCCATATGTGATGCATATTTTTTTGTAATTTTATTCCAAAAAAATAATTAATTATGAATTTTTTTCTACAACATTTTTCAGAATTAAAAAACTCCCGTGTCTGACCACCTTAACTCATTCAAAACTTTACAAAATTCAATTTTTTATTTTTTTTTCTTATAGTAGATGAAGCATAGAATGTGATGCATTTTTTGGATTTAAAAAATGTTATACCGTCTAAAAGTTATAGTCATTTTTAAATTAGTATATAAATCAACACTTTAGAGGTAGCTCAATTAGAAAATAACTAATAATTACTTATGGTATTTCAATTTCTAGATTCGATTGTGATGGTAAAAAAACCTACACAATCAAATCCAAAAACTGAAATACCATACATATGGATTGTGGAAATCTAATAGATTTAATACTTACTTACCAAATTCAAAATTTGACAGCAATTATATCAATAGAAAGCTGATAATCTCCTTAAGATACCCTTTTCATTTTATCAAATTCGGGTGAAAAAAAAGTCGTTAGCTACATTGTCAAAGTTTTGAACTGACATAGCCACTTTTTGGCCCCTCATGATCTTGCACATACCCCTTAAAGAAACAAAGATTGAATGTAAAGTAACCAAGGAGAGTTAGGTGCCTAAGGAGAAAGAGGATATTCAAGCCTTACTACAACTATCAAGTAGCAGCACAATGGACCCTAAGAAGAAGTCACAAAAGAAAAAGGATAAGTCTCTTGGCACCCAAGTAACTCTAGATGAAGTTATAGTAATTCCGAAATGGGACACTGATAACTTAACATATGAATAGATGTAATTTTTCAAGATCTATTGAAAAAGAATAGAAAGAAAGAGGAACTCAGAAGGGAACACAAACAAAAGAAGGTACTACATGAAATTAATGACATATTTGTAGATGTTTTGAGTTAGATGATGTAAATGAAACTTCACCTAAACTTGAGAACTTGGCACATATTGTCAAAAAGGTAAACAATGATGAGAGTAAAGAAAATGAGAAGTTAATGCAATGGTTTGAGTAATAGTTTGAGACCAAGGTACTTGACAAGGTATCAACAAAGATTTCAATAAAATAGGTTGAACTTTCCTACCTTATAGGTAGCTTACAAGAGATTGTACAAAATGTTTATTCTTTGTACAAAAAACTATGCAATGTAGAGACATTCACTAATGATAATCGATAGCTTATTGAGAAGTTGTAATTGGGTTTAAAGTCAATAGGACACTCACTGAGCATGGATGCAAGTTCCAGCTCTATTCATTTCACTAGGTTACTTCATACAAAAGAGATATTAGCCGAGATAATGACTAATGATGAAAATAATAGAGCCAAGTTAGTCTCAATACAAATAATGTTGACACCTCCTTTTGAGGTTATGTAGATAGAACTGGCATTGACAAAAGAGTTAGTACAGAGAGATCCTCATCTCTCTATTGTTGAAAGTTTGGTTGATCTAGCTTCTCAGTTAGAAATCAAGATACAAGTTTTGGAGTCTTCTAGATCTACATGGGATAATTCTTTAGCAATGATTCTTCAACTCCACAAACCATTTTTGGATGAGTATTATCTAACCCCAACACCCCAATAACACAATGTGATAAAAACAAGGGGGAAATAGATTCATGTATATATAAAGAACAAGAGGAATATATAGTAGAACAAAGAGGAAATAGAAGATGAAGACAAAATATAAAGGTATGACATACTATTTTGAAATATTATGTATACTCATTGTATGTTAGTCTTATAAATAAGAAATGTTGAGAGGGGTCGGGGTGAATCAGTATTTCAAAAACTTTTATTTTTGCCCACTTATGGATATGTTGAATTAATTTGTAACTTGCATAAGAAACTAAAATGAATAAAAGGAATAATAAATAAAACCAGAAAATAAAGGAACTCATAACACCATGTTTTTTCTCGAGGAAAGCCTAGCCATGGGAAAACTATGGTGGGGATGGCACCCAAAAATGATCCACTAATCAAAAGTACCTAGTTAGAGATATTGAACCTGTGAGGAGCCTATTTCATCTATATAGTGTCTTTATCCTTGTTAGAGGACTTTAGGCCTTGTTAGAAGCCTAAACTATGTTAGGAGTTGTTATTTAAAAATATGAATGTATGCAAGATGTGATCACTTCCAAAACATGCAATATACAATGATAATCTGCAATACAAAAGAAAGAATACAAAAACCTTTTCCTGCTACTAAATATCTTCAATATTTTGATCTAGCTTGTAAGTTCTTCACAAAACTTGTTATCAATTCACACTCATCTGATCATATATCAGATTTCGCATAATAAATAAATACAAAATATCTTTACAACTTTGCATTAGCGTTATACATCATATATACATTTTCTATATACTTTGTATAACATAATATTCCTTTGTATACTAGCTATCTCAAATATAGCTTATCAGATGACTTCCATGTTATCAAAACATAACATTAACTCTTGTTTCCTTAGGGTTAACATCTAGGATGCCATCCATAATAAGTCAAGTCATTATTTCGATAAACAAAATAATCCCTTAACTCAAAATAATCAATTATTAATTGCTTCCCTGTTCTGGTCGGCTCAACACTATTTCTATAAAACATTAATATATTTGTCTATACATACCATATAATCTTACACTCTTAGATGTAGCTTCAATATACCTTGTATAACTTGTGTTCAAGTGCACATGCACTGAAAGTATTTTTGTGAACTTCGTTGGTCAAAACAGTCTTTGTGTAGATAAATAAACACTATTATACTTAGACAATTCTCATAGGTTCTCACCCATAACTTCCTCCTTAGATCATGTTATTTTAACACTAAATATATGTTTCCATAGTGACAAGACCATGATATCCTACTAAGCCAAATTGCCAACACTAAGATTCATGTATATATCATGTAAATATAATGAAGACTGAGGCAGAGTTTTAGGAGGAGTACTCAAGTACTAAATACTATTTTGGCTATGTAATGTAAAGTCACAAAAAAGTGTTTTTTCCACTAATGTCAAAGGGGGAGATGGTTGATCTCCAAGTCAAGTTGTCTATTAGTGTCCAACAATTAGTCATTAACAAGGTAGAGTTGGTTGGTCATCACTGTGACCGAGCTATCCTACTAAGGTCGAGTAATGTACATAGATTTGTATTTTATATAATTTGTACCGAGAAGTAGTTACTAAAAAAAGTCAGAGGTCACCGAGTACTTTAGTAGTTACCAAGTTGTATAGAAGAGTCAGTGGTGAGCACCAATATATGGAGAATAGTTTTGACGGAACATTAGAGACTTCATATGTTGAGTGAACCAATTTTTGTATATGTGTTTGTAATGGCACAAACACCTAGGTAAACCATTTTGGCCAACTTCTACATATGTTGTTATGATTGTTGAGAGAAATAAGGAGTTAATTAAGCATCATAATTTCAATTATTAATCCCTATGGAAGTGTTGTAATTAGAAAAAGGGAATGTTTAAGCAGCATAAGTAATGAATCTAGATAGTTAATCTTGATCTAGGATCTTGATTAGTTTTTTATTTAAGGTGACATCAAAACCCTAATTAAAAGAACAGCTAGGAGGTCTCATGTATGCAAATGGAAGTAGTATTTTGATTGTCAGATACATAGACCAAGTAGGGTGACCAAGCATAGTAGTGAATGAAAGAAAAATAAAATATTTTATTATGAGATTAGATAAGTATTGGAAAGAGGAGATTTTTTATCAACATTTGTAGTAAAAACTCAAGGATCAGGTATTGATACATTCTAGCAAGTGAATCAGGGTAAATCTTTTAACAGAGTGGTCCTAATACACCTTTGTAAATCTCCTAACAGAGTGCTTACTTAGTTGTAAGTTTTAAATCCTTTAATCAAGGTAGATTATATAAGTCTATAAGCTCTTATCAAGGTAGACCCCTCACAGGGTAGATCACCAAAAGTGGTAAAAAATTTGGAGCCCTAACAGGTACACATTATTACTCTAGTATTGAAGATTTGTAGGTGTCATCCCCACCCTAGTTTTACCTTTTAAAGGTTTCTGGGTTACCAAAATCTTTGTGTTATATATTTCATTTTTATAGATGAGATTAGTAGTTAATTCTATTTGAGCATTGAATTTATGTTTATCATATATATCTTGAATTGATTTCAAACTATAAAGTTTTATGGATACTGATTCACCCACCCTCTCACTATCTTGGTTTCCCAATAATACTTCCAACAGTTCAAACATTTATAAGCCTTACTTATAGTAGAGTAACCTAGAAATATTCCTTCATCACCTTTAGAATCAAATTTTGCATTTCTGTCATCTTTCATAATGTAACATATACTTCCAAATATTCTAAAATATCTCACATTAGATGTATAACTATACCATAGTTCATAGGGTGTCTTGTTTCTTTCATTCTTCAATTGAACTCGGTTCACTATGTAAATAGAAGTATTGACAACTTCTCTTGAGTAAATTTGTACTACATCTTTTTTAATCATTAGTGTTCTATGACAATCAACAATTGATCTATTCCTCTTTTCAACAATCCAATTTTGATTGGGTATCCTCAGTGTTGATACTTGTCTCTTGATTCCATGCTCATTACAAAAGTTAGTAAACTCATCATAAATGAATTCACCACCTCTATATGACCTTAAACATTTCAATTGCTTACCACTTTCCTTTTCCACTTTTTCTTTGTACCACTTAAATATTTTGAAAGCTTATGATTTTTTCTTTTAAGAACATGATAGTCATCATCCTAGAGAAATCATCAAAAAATAAGATAAAATATTTATATCAACAAATAAGATAAAATATCTATCTCCATAATAACTTTGAGTTATCATTGGACCACATAAATTAGTATGAACTGACTAGTCCTCTGACTGTGGAACAACTAGAAGATAAGCATGATCACAATGTAGCAATGATGGAACTTGTTGCTTCCTGTACCGATGCTGAATTTGAAGAAATCAAAGGATTGAGTACTGCTAAAGAAATGTGGGATAGACTAGAGCAAGTATACAGTGGCAACACATGTGTCAAGAGAGCTAGAGCAGAGAGCTTAGGAGGAAAATTTGATGAAATGAGAATGAAAGAAGGAGAAAATATTGTGGAATATTCAAACAAAATCAAAGAAGTTGTTTATGCTATAAGAGCTTCTGATGGAGTCATTGATGAAGAAACAATTATTAGCAAAATCCTCAAAACTTTGTTACCTATATATGTCATCAAAGTGTCTGCAATTCATGAAAACCAAGATTCTTCCAATCTCACTCTTGATACTTTGATTGGTAAGCTTACTACCTTTGAACTAAATAATTTTGATAATAGTGTTGTACCTTCTAGAAGTAAGATTGAGTTTTCTTTCATGTCAAAACTGAAGATTGCAAAATCTAGTAAATATGATAGTGATACTGATGATGACCTTGATAAGCATGAAGCATTAATGGCTAGAAGATTATTGAAAGGAAGAGGGAGATATAAAGGTAAGTTATCCTTGGCATGCTTTAATTGTAAGGAAGTAGATCATATTGCTACTAGATGTCCTTAGAAAAGAAATGATGATGATGATAAACCAAGAGATAAATCTGAAGGAAGTTATGGGAGAAGAATTAACAAAAATTATCGACACAGTAATAGAAATGACCAAAAGGACAAAGGTAAAAAGGCTTATATTGTAACTGAAGATACTAACTCTGAGTCTGATTCTGATGATGAAGAGGTAGTGTTTGTTGCAATGAAGGAATATTCTAAAGAAGATGAAAGACAAGATGAATCTTCCTTGATCTCAAGGATAAGAAAGAATGAAACATGGATCATTGACAGTGGCTGCACACATCATATGACAGGTGATGTATATAAATTTGATGAATTAGATGAATATAATGGTGGATCTGAAAGGATGGGTAATGATGCTCCATGCACTGTGAAAGGTAAAGGTACCCTTTTAATTAATGATAGAATAAAATGTGAGAATGCTTACTAGGTATATGGACTGAATTACAATCTGTTAAGTGTGGCACAGCTAAACAATTTAGGTCACAGACTGGTGTTTGAAAATAAAAAGGTGAAAATATTTGAAGAAGGTGGAAGACTTGTTGGGACTAGTACTCAAACCAGAGGTAACCTTTTTTATCTTGATATTGATGAGTCTTCTTGCCTACTTATGAAATATGAAGATGCTTGGATATGGCACAAGAGATTATGTCATGTAAACTTTGATAATATGATCAAAATCAGTAGAAAGAAAAGAGTTAGAGGTTTTCCTAACTTACATAAGCCTGATCATACTCTTTGTCATGAATGTCAAAAGGGAAAGATGACTAAATCTAGTTTTAAAAGAAAATATTTCTCAACAAGGAAAATTCTTGAGTTGGTACATACCGACTTATGTGGACCGATGAGAACTCAAAGCTACTATGGTGATAGATATTTTATTCTCTTTTTTGATGATTATACTAGATTGATGATAGTGATATTTTTGAAAGAAAAGTCTGAAGCTTTCAAGATGTTTAAATGGTATAAGGCTAAGGTTGAAAAGGAAATCGGTAAGGAGATTAAATGTTTAAGGTCGGATAGAGGTGGTGAATTTATTTTTGATGAATTTATTAACTTCTGCAATGAGCATGGAATCCAGAGACAAATGTCTACACTGAGAACACCACAATAGAATGGCATTGCTGAAAGAAGAAATAGATCAATAGTTGCTTGTGCAAGGACACTGATGATACAAAAGAACGTTGCACAAAAATTCTAGAGAGAAGCTGTAAGCACTACAGTTTATGTACTTAACCGAGTACAGTTGAAGAAAGATACCAACCGAATACATATGAACTTTGGTTTGGACACAATCCTAATGTAAGTTATTTTAGAATCTTTGGAAGTAAGTGTTTTATTCTGAAAGATGATAGGAATGTTAAATTTGACTCCAAAGGTGATGAAGGAATATTTTTAGGATATTCTTCCCAAAGCAAAGCTTACAAATGTCTGAACAAGGTGACTAATAAAATTGTTGAAAGTGTGAATGTTCAAGTTGATGAATATGATGATAAGATCACAGATGAGCAGATGAAGGAGCTTGAAGATTACAGATAGTTCACTTACTATGAGTTTCCTAAGTTTCAATCGAGGATATAATAGACTGCTACAATTGGTGAATAGAAAAGTAATGTATCACAACTGACAGAACTGATAGACCACAATGATGATCAAGGAGCACCCACCAAGCAAGCCAATGAACTAGAACATAATACATAGTAGGATGTACAAGATAGAAGATCTAGGATACTTGCAAGATTTGTCAGAAGACATCATCCTGAAAATCAGATCATTGGAGATAAGACTACTGGAATGCAAACAAGAAGCAAAACAAGACAAGGTACTTGCTTAGTTTGTGAATTTGAACCTAAGAATGTGCAAGTTACTTTGGATAATGAATAATGGGTCAAAGCAATGACTGATGAAATTGAACAAATCAAGAAGAACAAAACATGGACTTTAGTACCCAGACTGATGGATAAGAATGTAATTGGTACTAAATGGATTTTTAGAAATAAGTTGAATGAAAATGGTGAAGTAACAAGGAACAAAGCTAGACTTGTATGTAAAGGATATGCACAAGAAGAAGGAATTGACTATGGTGAGACATTTGCACCTATTGCAAGACTTGAGGGTGTCATAATGTTACTGGCATATGCTGCATATAAGAAGTTTAAAGTTTACCAAATGGATGTCAAGTCTACTTTCTTGAATGGAATACTTGAAGAAGAGGTCTACATTGAACAACCTAAAGGATTTGTAGATCAAGACAATAGAGATATAGTTTGTAGACTGGACAAAGCACTGTGTGGACTGAAAAAAGCACCGAGAGCATGATATGAAAGGTTACAGACCTATTTGATAAGTATTGGATTTACTAGAACAAGTGATAATAGTAATTTGTATATGAAAGGTAACACTGATGATATTATTATCATAGCTAAAATATTTGTTGATGATATAATTTTTGGAGCAAGAGATATTGTATGTAAAGCATTTGTTGATGAGATGCAAAAGGAATTTGAAATGTCAATGTTTAGAGAGATTAAGTTCTTTCTAGGACTGCAGGTGATTAAGCACAGTGATAGATTCTTCATCACTCAATCAAAATACATAAAAGAGGCATTGAAAACATTTGGCATGGAAGATGCAAAACCAGTGGGAACACCGATGGTTACTGGATGTAAATTGACAAAGGAAGATGAGACTACCGATGTAAATCAGACACTTTACCGATCCATGATTGGTAAGCTGATGTATGTAGTTCATAGTAGACCGGATATAGCTCATGCTATTGGAATTGTTGCAAGATTTTCTATGAATTCAAGAGAATCTCGTATGATAGCTACAAAAAGGATACTGAGATATCTTAAGAAGACTGAAGATTATGGCCTTTGGTACCCAAGAGATGGAAAATTTGAATTAAAGGTATATACTGATGCTGACTGGGCTGGTAATGTGGATGATCGTAAAAGTACAATTGGAGGCACATTTTTCTTTGGAGACTGACTTGTTACATGGACTAGAAAGAAGCAAAGTTGTATTTCTCAGTCAACAGCCGAAGTTGAATATGTTGCTGCTATGACAAACTGCTCGAATATAGCTTACATTAAGCAAGTGTTGGAAGAGATGAATGAAGTGATCACATATCCAGTGACTATTTAATGTGACAACACTAGTGCTATTAACATTTTGAAGAACCCTATAATGCACTTGAAGACAAAGCACATCTCAATTAAGTATCATTACTTAAGGGAGCAAGTACAAGACAAGCAAGTTAAATTGGAGTTTGTAACATCTAAAGAACAGCTTGCTGATATTTTTACAAAGCCTCTACCAAAGGAAACTTTTGAATACTTGAGGAATAGACTTGGGTTCTGTCCCCTATCTATCGGTCACTAAGGTGATTTGGAATGCTACATCAGCCTATTATATTAAAAGATCATACATGTTGATGCTAGCATAGATCACACTTTGATTAAGTTCAAGGTTGTGATTAAGTTTTTTTTTAAGGATGGAGATATTAGTATTTCAGATACAATGGAGATGTTAGTATACTCATACTTTTTTACTATTTTCATTTGGCATTGTTGTCAAAGGGAGAGAATAGAAAATATGAATGAATACTGGAAAAAGGGAGAGAATATGATGAATGCTGAAGAAATAGAAAGGGAGAGAGTAGCAACAGATGAACGAACAAAGGGAGAGTACAAAAAAAAAAGAGTTAAGGATGAACTATGACAATGTTGTAGAACAGATATTGGTATGGGTATGGTACATTCATATTATTTGAGTTACCATCAATGCCAAAGGGAGAGATTGTTAAGTCTACAACTGATTTATCATATGGAGAGATTGTTGAACAAGTGATTGAAGACTACAGAGCTGAAGATGGATAGATAATATTGTTTGCTAAATCACTATGATGTTGTCATTGATGTCAACTAGTTTCTTATTAGTTTGATAGTACTTATCTTGTAAGTTATTCATTACTGAGACATCTGAAGAATGGTGGAAGAAGGTCACAGCAGATGTGAATATGAAATTCTTTGGATAACTTATTGATGAGTCTCTGATCTCATTATGTTGATCCTAGTACATGGTATTCATCTATTATGAAGAAAGGAATTCAAAGATACAAAGCAGTGTTGGTCGGTAAAAGAAGACAATTTAAGTGTTTACCAAGATTTTCAGTATGAACACCAATGATAGTATACACCGATGCAGTGTGTTGTATACTGAGCACAAGTTTAATTGATAAGGTTTACTGACACATTTCTTTGTTAACTGAGGAGAACAGAAAAGCATTTAATGATGTTGTAGGCTAGGAAGATTGATGAGCTGGCACCTCGAAATCAGCATAAAGATATGAAAAGGAATAAAGTTTGTTACAAGATTGACGACTGACAAAATTCAAGAAAGATCTGACAAAGAAGATTGAAATGCGTTAAAGACACATCTACCGAAGAAGGTTAAAGTGGCAAAAGCAATGAACAAGATTAAGCGGCAAAATGTAATGCATGAAAATGAAATGGCTTACTTGTTTATTTAAGGAGAAAGAAAATACATTGTATTTAATCAAAGAGAAGAAGAAGATACTGCAGGAAGCTGAGCGTGAACCTATATTCATGCAATTTTTGATCAATTGGCTACTGACTGAGACTACAAAAATCGAGCTACATATAGAACAAACCAAGCTACACAGAGCATATAATTGATTGATTGTAAGTGAAGTTGATTTAAGATCTTAAGTGTTAAATGGTCAGAAAATATGGTTTGAGCATAACATTGATTCGTAATCTGTAATTTGTTGTAATAAGGTGAATCAAACTACTGTTACTTTCTAACAATTGTAATCAGTGAAAATCTCTTAACCAAGTGGACTTTTAAGTTCTGATTGGTGTTTCATTCTAATCGGTGAAACATGGTTATCCTGTAAATCAGCACAATGAGTGATAAAAGATTGAAAGATAACTCCTAGTGTAAAATCCTCTAACCAGGTCACACCTAACAGTGTGCATTGTAACCTTTAACAAGGTTTGGTCCTCACAGGCCTCACTTCAGAAGAGTGAAATTTTTGGGTTGCTGGTTCCCAAGTGGTTTTTCCCTTAACAGGGTTTCCACGTTAAAATATTTTGTGTTGTGTTGAGTGTGTTATCTATTTGTTATCATACTTTACATGTTAACTATTAGATTTAATTGGTAAATTATTTTGAGCTTATATGTTAATCGGTAAATACAGTGACAGTGAAGGAGATATATGTTTACCAAGTGATAGTATTTGAAGATACAAGTTTTAACTTACTTATTTTATTTTAGGACCTAGATAACTAATTCACCCCCCCCCCCGCTCTCAGTTACTCTAACATCATCATGGATTTTTACTTTTATATTATCAAATGCAACTTAGTGACATGTATTATTCAGTTGTGATACACTCAATAGATTATAGTTAAGTCCTTTCACCCAATAATCATTTTTATATCTGATCTTATTATTCAGTAATATAAATCCTTTACCTTTTGCTTGATAGAGTGTAGTGTTTCTAATTTTCATAGATCCTTGATTATAATATTCAAGATATTCAATTTTTTCTTCATCACTAGTCATAATGATGTGTACATCCACTATGAATAATCCAAGTATCATTTTTTCTTACTTTAGAAATAAGTGCCTTTTCAACATACCTTTCTTCTTCTTCATAATCTTTCTTCAATGCTATAAAGACCAATTCTATTTCATCAAAAATTTTAGACTAAGTGTCATCATCTTCATCTTCACTTAGGTGGAATACCTTATGACCTTTATCTCTATAGTCTTGGTTGTGTCTATCACCTCTCTATCAATTTCCTCTATGATCTTGGTAATCTTTTCTTTCATTCTTCCTTTCGTTTGATCTTTCACTTATCCTCTCATCATTTTTATTGGTAGGACATATTGTAGCAATATGAATGATCTCTTTACAATTAAAAAATACCAAGGGGAGTTTACCTCTATATCTTCCTTTTCCTTTTGGTAGCCTTCTATCCATTAATACTTCAAGTTCATCAAGTTCATCTTCTTCGGCTTCATAATCAATTTCATTTCTTATCTTATGTCTATTGCTTGATGTTCCAATATTCAAAGATGATAAAAATGTTAATTCTACATTAGGTAGCATATTGTTGTAATAGTTGTTAATCTAAAATGTAGTCAATCTACCAATCAGACTATTAAGGGAAACATCATTTCTACAAACTTCTCTCATTTCATGTATTGTAGAAACTCTAATAGAATAAGTGGGTAATAATATTCTTAAAATTTTACTTACTATTATACACTGAATTTTGCACCTTTGTTTCAAGCTCTCTTGGTCTTGATAACTCAGTATAACTTGGGAATCATCTCCAGGTTGTGGGACCTATGCTAACTAAGATGAAACCTCAAGGTTCTAGGCTGGTTCCTCTTGGATAATCACCTTAATTTGCTTCTTGACAAGAAAAGTAAATCTTTTGAGGGAAAGGGTTAGAAGGAATGCATGAAAGTTTAATAACATGAAAGAAAACTACCTACTAGGTGATGCACCGAAATTAGGGTTTGGATCTTAGTATAGAGGGATGAAACTAGTGGAAGACTTAGGTCTAGTAGGTCACAACTTACTGAATAGGCTTGCATAAGTGTTTCATAGGAGGGCCTGAACATTAGACACAACCTATGACTTGCAAGAAGACATTCTCTTCTACAACTCAGTGACCCACATAAACATCTAAATCAGATCAAACACAATAACACACAAAATTACAGAAGGAAAGAGGGATCAGGAACCCTAAATACCACTAAAAGCATTCATAAACCTTAGTCCAATAAGAGACAAACTTAGACAAGGAAGCACAAGGACATGGAGAATTTTCACAAAGTGCCTTTGCAATGTTTGAATTCATCAATGGGAGAAATACAACTGTATAAGTCAGAGGGCAGAGAAGATGCCACAGATAACCTTTTTAGAAAGATGAATTTATATTACAATTGTCCAACTCTAAGCACTAAGGCTCTCAAAAAACAATATATACCACTCAACTACACGTGGGCAAGAGTCAAAAATTAACCAGGGGTTACCAAATTTACAATAAAATATTCATCCACAAGTAGTCAAAATCTGATCATAAATAAATTTTGCAACAACATGGCCTATCATATATCTATGTTTGCATGCCCATCCCTGTATCACAATCAACCTACATATAAACAACCTATATTCAACAACCTTCCTGTAACAAGCCTCACCATGAATGCTAATTGGTACCTCCCTAGGACAAGAAATGACCCCTGACAGCCGCCCAGACTTCTTCATCATTTTCCTTCAACTGCAAATGTCCTAGTGACATAAACTCTTAGCTACCCACCATTCGCAACCATATCTATAGAAGAAAAACCCGTGAAAGGAGTCACACTATTTTTGAAACAACGCTAGTCACATGATCGCATGAGCTAAAAAACATGAATGCAATCATGCGACAAGCCCTTAGAATCTGCCATTCGATTTGTAGCCGCAAATTGGATTCAACACTGATTAAACTTGAATGTTGATCCCATGATCACATCAACTTAAAAAGCTTCATGTGATCATGCAACAAGCCCTTAGAATCCACCATCGCTACCACATAGACACCCGGACCTGCCAAAATTCAAATTGCTAGCAAAAACCCTCACTCGAGATCTGACTGCAACTTAACCCCAGCTTCATCTTGGGTTTACCTTCCCTCTTAGTCACCAAGTCGCTTAACTTTTTCTTAACCTCGGTTACATCTAGCGACCATGCAAAATCTCTTAACCGCGCAACTGCGCATCCTCTTTATCAACCCCAGGCCCACTTGCAAGTCGAGATTCAACTCTAACGACCAACACAAGATCTTATGGGGTAGGAAGATCCAATGAGATCTTACGACCACCATAGATCTCATAACCACTACCACCTCATTGAAATCCATACCCATAACAAATCTTTGCCCCCAGCTGACCAATGGAACATGGGCATGTCACCACCCAAGGACCCACTAGTAGTTGTCAAAGTCCTTGCTGACCGTAAATCATTTGTCACATGGTCGCATGAGGTCTCAAGACTACATGTGATCATGTGACCAACATAAAATAGCTTTCTTGACTGCTGATTGGGCCCACCACCAAACTACAACCATGCACTCACAACGGCCATGAGGAACTAGGACCCACCTAGTTGGAGTTGCACACTTAGGGTTGAAAACACAAAGGGTTTTCAAACCAAAGGTCAAAAATACAAAGATTTTTCAGAGCGAAGGTCAAAAACACACTAGGATTTTAGGGAGAAGGTAAAAAATGCACTAAGCTTTTAGAGCAAAATGGAGAAAACACAGAGGGTTTTCAACACTTTGAACAATTTTTCAGAAAATAAGACTGTGGCCAAAATTGAATGATAGAAAATTTTGGGTAACATTTTGGCGACCTCTATGGGATGTCAGCTTGCTAGACATTGGACCAGTGGCCTAGAAGAAATCCATTGGGCATAGGAGTCATCTCTTAAGCACAAAACTTTGACAAGGGAACAAAAAACTGTGCTTGAGCACTTCTTGGAAAATAGGAAAATGAAGCTAGAAAACAGGGACAAAAATAGGAAAACCTAACCTAACCTAAACTAACCAGTTATGGAAACTTGGTCAAACAAAACCATTTACTGGTTGTGAAAAGTAGCTACCCTTTCTCCTTAGGGTATTACAGTTTACATGCAGGAGGATAGCTAACAAGGAAGGAAGTACACACAGTTGTGTGAAGAACCAATGCACTACCTTCTGAAGGACATAAACAAATTGACTCACCTCCACCAATAGATTTTTATCTCCATTATCTAGGGGTAGATAAGTGAATTGAGCTTGCCTTTGGTGAACTGCAAGTTCACCCTCATCTTCAGCTTCATCTGAACACTCATGTTTGGACACAAACATGACTGGATCTTCATGGCCAACCTCTATTCTTGCTAAGTACCTTAAAGGGAAACCCCTGGAAAGAATGAACTTGGGGCTCTTCTTACTGCTATTAGGATCTTTAACTATCAATTCATGCACATGAGCCTCCTCTTCCACATCATTTTTCTTGTCAAAATTCTTGGCAGTAGGCTTCCTTTCAAGAGAACACTCTTCTCTTTGTCCTTCAGCAGCCGAGATGAGTGGCATATTAGAAGCATTGTCATCCCCAACAAAATAAGGAAACTCTTCAAAGAAATCAGCCTCCAATTCGATGGTCTGGTTGGCAACATTATAAGATTCATCAGATAACCCTTCAATTGCTTCTTTCTCTTCTTTACAAAGAGCTTCTTCAAGCTGTATCTGATGAGTCTCTTTATCATTTGCACTCTTTAAAATCATGAGCCCTATCATCAGTTTTTGCTCTTGTCTTTCTTTATCATGAAACTCCTTATGGGCTGCCAACTCCTGTTCTTTCTGAAGCTGAAATTCAATGCCCCCTATCAAACATGGCTTCCAATAAAATTTTCTAGTCTTGAACCACCTTTTCACAATTATTATTATGAACCTCTAATTCTTCATAAGCATCTCTTTGAGCTGCTAATGTTCTTTGAAAATCTTCTTCCTTTGCAGCTGCAGTAGCACTGGCCACCACTAACTTTTCCTTATAAACCTCCTTTAGTGCTATGAGAATGCTTGTAAGGGCTACCTAACCTTGTTTCAGTTCTATCATAGCATCGAACTACTCCTTTACCTATGTTTTCATATGCCTTTTTTGTGTTTCCAACACCTCTTCATAATATCTCCTCTACTGTTCTAGCTCCTTTTGATAAACCTTCTCATATGCCTCCAACCCTTCAACAAGCTTGTCCTCATTTCTCTTGTATTGCTCTGACAGATACCTCCTATAACCTTGATCTTGCTAGGCCAAAGCTTATTGTTGTTGGATCTGGGCATGATAATCATACTCTTTTATGCAAGGCATCTCCTCTTGAGGCTACTAGTATGTGTATTGGTGCTACCATGATACTGGAAGTTGCATGGGTGGGGGGAAAGCATGAGGTGTATGTTGGTTCATTGCTGCAACTGGGTAGTCCTGCATTAAATTAGGAGTACCACTATTCTGATAAAGCTGACCTCCATGAAATGAAGGGTTGTCCTCATGAAAAGAAGGATGGTAATCCATCTTAGGTATTGAATCTGCCTAAAATTAGTGGACGTGAACTTGGAGTCACTAGATATGCAAAATAATGACCTCTCAAAGGTTTGCAACCTGTTGGAAGCATATTAAAACCAGAAAGGATTATAAAAACTTATGACCTCCTGGTCCCACCAGGCATGCCAGAAATTTTATATACTAAGTTTTGTGCCTTTTTTTCAAGCTCTCTTGGTCTTGATAACTCAGTATAACATGGGAATCATCTCCAGGTTGTGGGACCTATGCTAACTGAGATGAAACCTCCAGGTTCTATGTTGGTTCCTCTTGGATAATCACCTTAATTTACTTCTTGACAAGAAAAGTAAATCTTTTGAGGGAAAGGGTCAGAAGGAATGCATGAAAGGGAAATAACATGAAAGCAAACTACCTACTAGGTGATGCACCGAAATTAGGGTTTGGATCTCAGTATAGAGGGATGAAACTAGTGGAAGACTTAGGTCTAGTAGGTCACAACTTACTGAATAGGCTTGCATAAGTGTTTCATAAGAGGGCCTGAACATTAGACACAATCTATGACCTGTAAGCAGACATTCTCTTCTGCAACTCGGTGTAGGATTGAGACAAGACTACTAGGGGGCTATAGTATACCCACATAAACATCTAAATCAGATCAAACACAATAACACACAAAATTATAGAAAGCAAGAGGGATCAAGAACCCTAAATACCACTGAAAGCTTTCATAAACCTTAATCCAATAAGAGACAAACTCAGACAAGGAACCATAGGGACATGGAGAATTGTCACAAAATGCCTCTACAATGTTTGAATTCATCAATGGGAGAAATACAACTGTATAAGTCAGAGGGCGGAGAAGATGCCATAGATAACCTTTTTAGAAAGATTAATTTCTATTACAATTGTCCAACTCTGAGAACTAAGGCTCTCAAAAACCAATATATACCACTCAACTGCATGCAGGCAGGAGTCAAAAATTAACCAGGGGTTACTAGATTTACAATAAAATATTCATCCCCAAGCAGTCAAAATCTGATCATAAATAAATTTTGTAACAACATGGCTGATCAGATATCTATTTTTGCATGCCCATCCCTATACTGCAATCAACCTTCAAATAAACAACCTAGATTCAACAACCTTCTTGCAACAAGCCTCACCATGAATGCTAGCTGGTACCTCCCCAGGAAAAGAAAACAACCCCTGACGGCTGCCCAGACTTCTTCATCATTTTCCTTCAACTGCAAATGTCCTAGCAACATAAACTCTCAACTACCTGCCGCTCACAACCATCTTTGTAGAAGAAAAACCTGCAAAAGGAGTCACACTATTTTTGAAACAATGCCAGTCACATGATTGCATGAGCTCAAAGAGCCCATGTGATCATGTGACAAGCCCTTAGAATCTGTCATTCGCTTTACAGCCACAAACTGGATTCAACACCGATTGAACTTGAATGTTGGTTGCATGATCCCATGAGCTCAAAAAGCTTCATGTGATCATGCAAAAATCCCTTATAATCCACCGTCGCTACCACATAGACACCTGGGCGTACCAAAATTCAAATTGTTAGCAAAAACTTGTGCTCAAGATCTGACTACAACTTAACCCCAGCTTCACCCTGGGTTTACCTTCCCTTTTAGTCACCAAGTCACTTAAATTTTTCTTAACCTTGATTACATCCAGAAACCATGTGAAATATCTTAACTACGCAACTGTGCATCTGCTTTACCAATCCCAGGCCCACCTGCAAGTCGAGATTCAAATCTAACGGCGGGCACAAGATCTTATGGGGTCAGAAGATCCCATGAGATCTTACGACCACCGTAGATCTCATAACCACTACCACCTCACTAAAATTCAGACCCATAACAAATCTTCGCCCCCAGCTGACCAATGGAACATGGGCACGTCACCACCCAAGGACCCACTAGTAGCTGTTGAAGTCCCCGCTGATCATAAACCATTTGTCGCATGGTTGCATGTGGTCTCGAGACTGCATGCAATCATGTGACCAACATAAAATAGCTTTCTTGACTACTAATTGGGCCCACCACCAAACTACAACCGTGCACTCACAACGGCCATGAGGAACTGGGACCCACCTAGTTGGAGTTGCGCACTTAGGGTCGAAAACACAGAGGGTTTTCAAATTGGAGGTAAAAAATATAGAGAGTTTTCAGAGCAAAGGTTGAAAACACATTGGGCTTTCAAGGAGAAGGTCAAAAACACACTAAGCTTTCAGACCAAAAGGGAGAAAACATAGAGGGTTTTTGACACTTTGAACAGTTTTTTGGAAAATAGGACTATGGCCAAAATTGAATGATAGGAAATTTTGGGTAACACTTACCACAGTGTCTTCTTCAATAACTCAAATTGCTCCTCGGATAGCATTCACCTCTTCCTTGACTCGGTTACTATACTGAGTGATGTTTTCTCCTTCTTTCATCTTCATATCATCAAACTTTCCTCTTAAGATTTCTTATTTTTCCCTAAGAACATTTCAATCTCCTCCATGAACTAATGTCAGTTTATCTAACATTTCTTTTGTAGTTGTACAGTTCTTGGTGTCTTCAAATTCAGCATCTAATAGAGAAGAAGAGATTTCAATCATCATTTCATTATCTTCTTGTCTCTCTTACATCTGGTTACTTTCAAAGGACCAGTAGGAGTTATGAAGTCATTTTCCAAATAATATCTAGTGTAGAATCTCTAATGTTTGATAGATATAACTTCTCCCCGCTCTGTGATGTTGAGAAATTATCTTTGCTAAGCTTCAATACCTCTCTCATATATATATTTTGATCTTTAACTTAAGTCCTTAAAACTTTTCCTTAAGTACTCTATGATCTCATACCAATTTTTAGACAACTGAGAGGGGGGTGAATCAATTAATTCCAGTTATCCTATAGTCCCAAATACACTCTAGATATATAAAACCAATTTCAAAAAATAAACTAAAAGTAAGGTACAACTTGTTTGTCCCTCCTTTTGTGCGTTAACCAATGGTTAGATAAATTATCTAGCATATAGGTTGATCAAATCATTAAATGTAATGTATAAATTAAAGTAACAAATCATCACATGCATGCACATTAAACACTTTATTTTTAATGTGGAAACTCTCGTAGGCAAAAAACCACCTGGGACCGATATCCAAAATATTTTCACTCTTTTGAAGTGAGCTTGGTTAAGAGTAAACCCTGTTAAAGGTTACAAAATGTACTGTAAGGTGTGACCTTGTTAGAATATTTATCACTAACAGTTCTATGTGACCATACATTCACTTGGGCCAACAAGAAAAAAATCAACATTCATTGAATGTCATAATGACATAAATAAAGACTGTTAAGTCTCACTCAATTAAAATATTTTGTCTATAGAAATATTAGAATGCAAGAGTAAATGACCTAATTCAAATACAACATCCTTTGCAAACATTTAGATCTCTTATAAGATCAATATACCTCTGGCTGGATCATAATATTTTTAATTTCTATCTTCCTTCAACTCTATTCTACTTGGTTATCTCATTCCTCTAACTCTTGGTTTAGTCTATAGAATTATTTGGTTCTCATTTCAACCTATCTGACTAGGTTTGCATGAATACAATCTTTTCCTCATGCACATCCATATTTTTAAATCTCTTATCTCCTTATATAGATATGATAAACCATTTTCATCCCAGCCATAGATTTTTCCTCTTAATCTCCATTATTAATTTTGTTAGATATTTCTAATGCATGGGATGGTGATTGAGACATTTAATATGTTTAATCACAATGTTACTGAATGGGTATCATACTGTTGTCATAATGGTTTGTCATTGATGTCAATATATGTCTCTACAAAGAGTACATGTTTCTTTATCATAATATACAGACACTTACAGATGTTCTAGATGCTACAAAGACATATGAGACTTCAAGAAGGTGTTGTGATCTAATATCCAAGATCGCATCATGTAATGTTTCATATTGGAGGAGTTATAGATGTTTTGGTAAAGACATGCCACTGGACTGTAACAGTAATAAATGATAGAGCTAGTCTTTGTATTTTAGGTATATCTTTCAAATGACATTGATTCAAGGTATGTGGGATTGAATGAAAATAGACAAATTAATGGAGGATGTTCATTGGTCATCCCAAGGTACGGAACTTTTGGTGACATCAATTGTGGTGTATGTTCTAGAGAAGACCTATTTCGAATCTGACTTGGGAGATTTAGCATGTGTTATTCTTGGTGAACATAAATTAATGATGTCAATCCTTAAATATTGTAATGTAATCATTGTATACTTGTTTTATATATTGTGTGTATCTTAGCAAGGGTTTATGTAATTATTTGCAATTAGGATAAGCTTATGGCCTGACCTAATCATGAGAATTGTAATAAGATATAAATGAAAGGTCTTTGATTTTGAAAAGAGTTGTATGGAGAAGAAGTTGATTTAGAGAGATTGCAAAAGCTATGAGTTTGTGTCTGCTATATGTAGAGCAGAGGTTTAACTAGTGGACTTCATCAGAATTGATCAAGCAAAGATAGTTGTTGTAGAACAGTTCAAAAGGCCTGTGTATTTCTTCATATACACTTGTGTTGAGAACAGTAAGTTCTGAAGGTGGATATAACCTTCTTTGGGTAGTGAGCCTTGCAAAATGAGTGCTCCCCTTTTCTTCTTGACTCCTAATAGGGTATGTCCTCTAATAAGGACAGTGTACTATAATGTTTCAATAAGCTCCTAATAGGGCTAAATCTTCTAACAAGGATACAATACTCTTAGTACATCATTTGTGGGTGCTAATTCCCACTGGGTTTTTTTACCTTTAACAGGGTTTTCCTAAGACAAAAATATTTTGTTATTCTATTGGCATTCATTGTGTTAATTGGATCTTATATTGGTGCTACTTAAAATTTAAAGTTTAATAATCTTCCATACAACTAATTCACCCCCCTCTCAATTGTATTGTGGACTATATTTCCTAATAATTGGTACAAGAGCTATTGGTCCTTAGAGAGAAATATTAATAGATTGAGGTAATCTTGGAGATGGTGTTCTATAGGAAGGGTAGTCCAAAATTTTATCTTGAGAACTTTGACAGTTGGAAGAAAAATATATGAACTCACTTGTTTTGTTTAGGCTTTGACTATTGGCTGATTACAAGAAACAACATAGCTATAAAACCCAAAGATGAGTTGGCAACAACTACTAAGGATGAAAAGAAGATATTTTCACTTAACATGATTGTAAGGCAAGCACTAACCAGTGCACTCTCTGAAGGAGAGTTTACAAAAGTTAAAGACTTGGATTTGGCATACCTGATTTGGGAAAGATTGGAAGTACTATATGAAGGAGAAAAGTATACCAAACAAGTGAAGTTACAAAATTGGAAGACAAATATGGAGAAGCTACAAATGAATGAGGACAAAAGCATGATGGCTTATGTTCAAAGGGTTATAGAAGATCTAGTTGGAATTAGAAACTGTGGAGGCATTTATGATGAAGAATTTATTGTGAAGATCCTTAGATCATTGACACCTTCTTACAATTTTAAGGCTATGTCTATTCAAGAAACTATACCTCTAACTCAAAACTTTAGCAGAGAGATGTTGATTACAAAGATAACTAATTTTGAAGCTATAGAACTAGGAGAATATGTACCTAAAGTTAAATCTACATTCAAGGCATCTGCACACAAGAAAATATATGCACTTTCAAGGACCAACAATGTAGATCTAAAAGAAGAGCTCGGTGAGTATGCTGAGGAATGGGAATAGATAATAGCAGAAGAAAGAAAGATGGATGAACTTGTTGCACTAATCTCTAGAAGAGAAAAGAGAGGTAAGGGAAAATTTGAAGGCAAGTTACCCTTGAAATGATTTTCATGCAATAAGATAAGTCATTTTGCATCCAGATGTCCTACAAGAGTTCCTAAGTATAAACCTAATTTTGCCAAGATTAAAAAGGACAAAGAATGTTATTATGCTAGTGAAGGCATTTTTGATGATGATGATTTAGATTATGAAGAGATCAGAGTTGTTTCTATTAGAGATGAACCAGTGCATGAGGAAAAAGCTTTAGTATCTCACATTGACAAGAAAACTAAATGGATAATAGACAATGGTTGTTGACATCATATAACTGGAGATAAAAACAAGTTTGTTAAATTAGTAAAGTATGATAGTGGTGTTGTGAGATTTGGAGATAATCTTCCTAAACCTATCATAGGAGTGGGATCAATTACTCTGGATGGAAAGACTAATACATATAATGTACTGCTTGTTGAAGGATTGAAACATAACTTGTTGTGTGTTGGACGGTTAATGGATAAAGAGTTTCAATTAAGTTTTGTTACTAGTAAATGTTTTATTAGAAGTAAAGCAGGTAAGATAATTGCAACCGGTACTAAATCCAGAGGTAATGTATTTGAATTAAATACATTTGGAGCCCCTTGTTTTATTGCAAAGGTTGATGATAGTTGGTTATGGCATAGGAGATTTTGTCATGTTAAATTTGATAACATTGTAAAGGCAAGTATGACTATTGTAGTAAGAGATCTTTCGAAGATTGTGAAACCATATACACTATTTGTAGAGAGTGTGTCATGGGAAAATAGATGGGAAGCTGTTACAAAAGAAAAGCATATATATCGAGAGAGAAGTTGGAGCTAGTACATATAGACCTATGTGGACCTAGAAGGATAAAATCATACTATGGTGAAAGGTATTTCATACTTTTTGTTGATGATATCATCTTTGGAGGAAAAGATGATCTATGTGAGAAATTATCCAAAGAAATAGAAAATGACTTTGAGATGTCCATGATAGGTGAAATGAAATTATATCTTGGACTGCAAATAATTTAGAACAAACATGGCATTTTTATCTCTCAAACTAAACATCTTAAATAAATATTGAAAAATTTTAGAATGGAAGATTGTAAACTAGTTGGAACACCTATGGTAACTGGTAATAAGCTGATAATTAATGATGAATTACAGGATGTTCCTCAAACCAAGTATAGATTAATTATTAGAGGATTACAATATTTAACTCACACCAGACCAGATATTGCTAATGTTGTTGGGATTGTCACCAAATATCAGGCAAAACTTAAAGAGACACATCTAGCTGTTGTGACAAGGATATTTATATATCTATAAGGAATAATTGAATATGGCCTATGGTATGATAGGAAAGATAGTTTTGAAGTTCATGCTTATATTGATGCTGATTGGAAAGGAAGCATTGATGACCGAAAAAGTACTGGTGGTGGTTCATTTTTCCTTGGGAAAAATTTGGTTTCATAGTTGAGTAAAAAGAAAGATTGTATAGCTCAATCTACTGCGGAATCAGAGTATGTTGTTGCTACTATAAACTGCACTCAAGTTGTCTGGATGAATCAAATGTTGAAGGATATTGGAATCACTTTTGATGATCCAGTGGTTATCCATTGTGATAACACCAGTATAGTGAATATGTCAAAGAATCTGGTGATGCACTCTAAGACTAAACACATTTCTATCAAGTATCACTTTTTGAGAGACAAATTGGTAGAAATGGAAATAAAGTTAGAATGTATCAATACAAAGGAGCAAATTGCAGACATATTTACAAAACCATTGCCAAAAGATACCTTTGAATATCTTAGACATATGTTGGGGGCTCATACCCCTCTTAGTCAGAATTAAATGATGTAGAGATGCATCACTCCAAAGGTTTTCAGAGCCTTATCATATTCTAGACTAGATTTAGGGATCTACTCCTTAGGGGGAGTGATCATGGAAGAAGATTTTTGGTAATCAGTTGATGAATCGTGGCACCCTTTTCCATTGTTGTCAAAGGGGGAGTTTTTCTATGAGAAAATCCCTACTGTATGGGAGATTGTATGTAATACTATTTGGTTGCAGAACTTTAGATTGATATAACATTGAATTGATGGATATTCATATATGTTGACATCAATGCCAAAGGGGGATATTGTTAGATATTGCTAATGCATGGGATGCTGATTGAGACATTTAATACATTTAATCACAATGTTACTGAATGGGTAGTCATACTATTGTCATAGTGGTTTTTCACTGATGTCAACATGTCTCTGTGAAGGGTACAAGTTTATTTATCACAGTGTACAAATATTGTATGGATGTTCCAAATTTTGTCAAGATAGATGAGAGTCCAAAAAGGTATTTTGATCTTATCTACAAGACCGCATCATGTAATGTTTCAAATTACAGGAGTTACACATGTTTTGGTGAAGATAGATCACTAGACTATGACAATAAGAAATGACATAGCCAATCTCTATGTTTCATGTATATCTTTCAAATGACATCAATTCAAGGTATGTGGGCTTGAAGGACAATAGACAAGGTAATGAAGCATTTTCATTGGTTAATGAAAGGTACGAAACACTTGGTGATGTCAGTTGTGGCGTATGTTCTAGAGAAGACCTATTTGGAAGCTGACTTGGGAAATGTAGCATGTGTTATGCTTGGAAAACATAAATTAAGGATGTTGGTCCTTCAATATTATAATATAATCATTGTATACTCTTTTTAGATACCATGTGTATCTTAGCAAGGGTTTATGTAATTATATATAATTAGGAAAGGCTTATGGGTCGACCTAATCATGAGAATTGTAATAAGGTATAAATGAAAGGTCTTTTCTTTGGAAAAGAGTTGTATGGAGAAGTGTTGAGAAAAGTCCCAATTGATAACTTAGAGGAGGGGGGGTGAATCAATTATCAATAAGTTTCAATTCTTTATCCAATTAAGTATAGTTAAGTATTAAATATAAACACAATGAAAGTACATTTGAACACAACACAACAATTTTGGTTAAGGGGAAACCCAAATAGGTAAAAACCGAAGTGGGAATTGACACCCACTAATACTCTACACTAGTTTATGATGATCCTTGTTTAAAGATCCTTAAACCTATTAGGATTCTTCTAAAATTAACCCTATTAGGGGTGAGGACACACTATTCAAGAGCACATTGCTCAAAGGGGTGAAGCCTACAACCTTATGAATAATAGATACACACTATATCTAGATTTTGGTGAGATGCACTTTGACCTGTTGTCTAGATCAGCTCCAATGTATAGCTCCAATTATTTACTTGGTCACATAGACCTTCTATTTATGGCTCAACACTTCGCACACTCTTCTTTTCTCTTCACAATTAACTCTGAACCATACCTTAGCAATCACAGTTGACTGCCTATAAATATCTTTCCTATAAATGATATAATCAAGTTAGTCTATTAGAACCACCTTTAAATCATATTAGAGAAACCATAACCAACTCCAATAATAATTTTTTCATCTCTACTAAGCATGCATCACAAATTGGGACCTGTCTAAATCAATAAGTGTAGACGCACGCTATACATTGTCAGCTCTACAAAACTAACTAAAACTTTCTCCTCAAGATGAATTTCATCATGAAATATTTAATAAACATTATTGACTCTTATCCAATCACTAATCCAAGGGCGGATACCGAAATGATAGGCACAACTCATGTATCAACATAATCTTTGTTGGCTCTTTTGAATAAACACAAGAAACTATAGCTGGCGAATAGCGACTACATAACTTCACTTCTACTAATCATAAAAATTTGTGTCCATGAATGTAACATCAATAACATGTCTCCATCACATATCTAAATGCACAAGGCTCCATGATGACTGTACAAACATTTACTCATAGAACACTACATGTAACTCTGTTAGGAACATTGTTGACACACGCTGCTACATAACTGTTTGTACTCAATATCAACCTCTGCATTGATGATATTATGATGATAACATATCCATTCTACATATATAAATATCTCACTACATGATTCTTCCATGCATACTACTTACAATATGTTGTCATCAATGACAAACATACAGTCAGAACTGGCTTGCTAGAAAATCTCCAACAATCTCCCCCTTTGGCAGTGATGGCAAGATATGGAATGAAAAAAAACACCAACCCAAATGAATAATTCTTTTATAAAATTCTCCATTTCCTCATCAAAAACTCCCCCAAGGATGAATCCTCTATTTGCTACAATATTCTTCAATAGTCTTCATTTCCTCAACTAAACTAATTTCATGACTGAGTATTGCTCAACTTTTAGTACTATTTTTCATGACTGTATACTACTGCCCCTTTGACATCAATGGAAAAGGGTGCCAATCATTTTAAGCATTGGTACTACTCCTGACGTAGAGTAGTCAACCATCTATTAGTCCCTGAGGACTGTTTCTCTTTCTTCTTTCTAAGAAGAATCAGGGAAGGGAATTACTCCTAGTTTCTTCCTGAGATATTCAAAAGTATTTTTTGGAAGAGGTTTTGTGAATATGTCTGCCAAATGATCTTTAGTACTCACATAGTCCAACTTGACCTCCTTCTCTACCACTTTCTCTCTTAGGAAGTGATACTTGATCTCTATATGTTTTGTCTTTGCATGCATCACAAGATTCTTTGACATGTTGATAGTGCTAATGTTATCACAATGAATAATAATAGGATAAGCAATTTGAATTTCAAAATCCTTTATCATTTTATTGATCAAAATGATTGTAGAACAATTCAGAGCTCGTGCAACATACTTTGCTTCTACGGTTGATTGAGAAATACAATTTTGTTTCTTGCTTGTCCAAGTGACAAATATGTCACCAAGAAACATTGCTCCACCTGATGTACTTTTTCTATCATCAACACATCCTCCCCAATCAGCATATGTAGACATGAAGCTCAACATTCTCTGAGTTAGGATAACATAGACCATAATCTATAGTTCCCTACAAATATCTTAATATTCTTTTTACTGCCATGAGGTGACTTTGTTTAGGCTCTGCTGCAAATCTTCCAACAATTCCAACTACATTGGAAATGTCTGGTCTAGTTTGAGTAAGGCATATGAGTTTACCAATCATAGACCTGTACAAAGTTGTATTTACTATTGGAGAGTCATCTTCTTTCATAAGCTTGCATCCTATTATCATAGGTATACCTACTAGCTTGCAATCATCCATCTTAAATGTCTTCAAGATTTCTTTTACATACTTAGACTTGTTTATGAAAATGCCTTTCTCTATTTGTTGTACATTCAATCCCAAAAAGTATTTGATAGGTCCAATCATGCTCATCTCAAAGATAATGTCATCAAAAAATATAGCTACAAGAAGTCATCCTTTTGATGTCTCTCTTATAAATAAATTACAATTTATTGCTCCCTTTTTTAATCCAATCTTTATTAGATATCCATCAAGTTTTTCATACCATGCTCTAGGGGCTTGCTTAAGTCCATAGAGGGCTTTCTTCAATCTGCATACCATGTCAGGTTTATTTGATAAGGTCAATCCTTCTGGCTGCTCAATGTATACCACTTCTTTTAGTTCTCCATTCAAGAATGCTAACTTGATATCCTTCTGATAGACTTTGAAGTTTTTGAATGTTGCATAGGCTAGGAACAACTTAATAGCTTCTAATCTGCTCACTGGTGCAAAGGTGTCTGAATAATCAATACCTTCTCTTTGCGCATATCCCTTACATACTAACCTCGCTTTATTTCTTACTACTGTACCATCTTCATTCATCTTGTTTCTGAATATCCACTTTATTCCAATTACATTCTTATCACTAGGTCTTGGGACTAGTTCCCAAGGATTAATCCGATCTAGTTCTTCTTTCATAGCATCATGCCAATCTAAATCATTGTATGCATCTTCAACACTTAAAGGTTAATTCTAAGATAGTAAACATACTACCTCATTGCTTGCAGAACTTTTTGCTTTTGATCTTGTTGTGACGTTTCCACTCTGATCTCAAATTATGTCATCCTTAGAATGGTATCTAGATGTAAACTTTGGAACTTTAGGTGATGTTGTCTCATCTTCCTTTGGAGTTTCTTCTTCACTTGTCTCAGGGTCATTGAAGAACACATCGATACTGTCAAACATTTCTTCAACTACACTCTCACTAGTGGAATGTCTAGGTTCTTCTTTTATCATGGGTGAATAATCATGGTATCTTTCTTGAACCTCAAACTTTTCATCTATCTTAACATGGGCACTTTCAATGATCTTCTTCAATCTTAATTTAAAACATCTATAAGCTTTTCTTTTAGTAGAGTAACTAAGGAAAATACGTTCATCACTTCTACCATTAAACTTGCCTATTGTTTCATCCCTCTTGATGTAGCACTTGCTTCAAAAGATTCTAAAGTATTTCACTATGGGAACATTACCAAACCATAGCTCATAAGGTGTCTTGTACATGCTAGGCCTCAATTGTATTATGTTGATGGCATATACTATTGTATTTAGTGCATCTCTCCAATATATGTGTGCCACTTTTCCTTCAATCATGATGGTGAGAGCTATATCAAGGACGGTCCTATTTCTTCTCTCAACAATTCCATTCTACTAAGGGATTCTAGGTGCACTCAACTATCTCTTTATCCCATGATCTTCACAGTACTCATAGACACTATCAGAGGTAAATTCTCCTCCTCTATTTCATCTTAGACATTTTATCTTTAGTCCAGATTCATTCTCAACCTTAGCTTTGAATATTTTGAACTTCTCAAATGCTTCTAACTTATCTTTTAAGAATGCAACCCACATCATTCTAGTATAATCAACAACGAATAAAATGAAGTACCTTTCACCACACTATGATCTTGTTTGATTTGGTCCACATAGGTCTGTATGAATCTGATCCAACTTATTTTCTACCAAGTTATGCTTGCTCCTAAATGAATTCCTCATAATGATTTCTCATTACACACTCCCTGCAAATAGTATCAATTGGATTTTCTATGCTAGGTAGATCTCTAACTGCCTTCACATTACTTATCTTTACTATGTTATCAAAATTGATATGATATAGTCTTTTATGCCATAGCCAACTGTCATCAACTTTAGTAACAAAACAAATTTCCTCTAAATTAAGTTGAAATATATTACCTTTAGTCTTTGAACCTGATAGAGTCATAACACCATCCTTGTTGTTAATGATGCACTTGTTGTCTTTGAACTCCGACAAATAACCTTTTTCAAGTAACTATCCAACACTAAGAAGGTTGATAGAGAACATTATCAGTGTTGTTCTTTCCATCCAATGTGATGGCTCCTCTACCAATGATAGGTTTAGGAGTGTTATCTCCAAATCTAACCATGCCACCATTATATTTGTCCACATGTAAAAATATATCTTTATCACCTATCATCTGATGTGAACAACCACTATCTATAATCCAATCTGTCCTTATGTCTAGTTGTGAAATTAATGATAGCTCTTGTTCCTTTTTCTCAGTTTCATGATTCATCTCCTTATGCATTTTCTCTAGAATAGAAATGAATCCAATTTCATCTTCAGCTGAATATTCATCTGATACTCCACCTCTAGCATAGTAACATTCCTTTGAATACTTAGGCTTGTAGTCATTTTTGAACTTTTTAGTCCTTGTAGGAAACTTAGATGCAAAGTGACAAATCTTATTACATGAAAATAATTTAAATGACATTTGACCTTCATATTTCCTTTTTCCTTTCTTTTCTCTTTTAGCAAGCATATCAATGAAAACATCTAGTGATTTCTCTTCATCATCATCATCAAAATTACCAGAAGTGTTTGTAGATTTCTTACCATGGACTAATGCTTCAGAGTTTGTCTCACTTTTAGGTTCTGTCTTCAATCTTGAGATCTCAAAAGCTAAAAAAAATTTGATTAGGGTCTCTCTTTTGAAATTTTTTGTAAGTTGCATGGTCTCATCAAGGATGTTGATCTTGTTTTCATACTCTGTTGTGATAGTAGTCATTAACTTTCCCATAATATATTCTTTCAAAATCTCTCCACCATTGTTCTTGATTCCTATAACTACTTTATTGATCATTTGGTTGTAAGCTTTGATGTTTTCTTTAGGTAGCATCTCTAATGCATTGTATCTTTTCTTCCTTTTTTCTAATCTGCAAGGAAGGGAATCTTAACTTCTTTGATAGTTACTTCAAAAACTTCAAAATCAATGCATTGCAAATGAGTCACCATTTTGTTATTTCAATCAAGATAGTTCTCTCCATCAAACTTTGAATTGTCTTTTCTATAGAATGCCATTTGATCAACCTCAAGTTGTTAAATTTTCTCTCCAAGGTACTTGGCTCTGATACCAATGGGTAGGAATAGTCCCAAGAGATAATTGAGAGGGGAGTGGGGTGAATTAGTTATCTACAAGTTTCAATTCTTTATCCAATTAAGTATACTTAAGTATTAAATATAAACACAATGAAAGAACACTTGAACTCAACACAACAATTTTGGTTATGGGGAAACCCAAATAGCTAAAAACCTCAGTGGGAATTGACACCCACTAATATTCTGTACTAGTGCAATGTGATCCTTGTTAGAAGATCCTTAACCCTATTAGGAGTTGTCTTTACATTACATTTAGTACAGTAGACCTGGTCAGTGGTCAGACCCTTTTAGGAGTCTTTTATAATTAACTCTGTTAGGGATGAGGATGCACTATTTGAGAGCACATTCCTCAAAGGGGTGAAGGCTACAACCTTCTGAATAACAAATACACACTATATCTGGATTTTGGAAAACTGCGCTTTGACCTGATGTCTAGATTAGTTCCAATGCATAGCGCCAATTCTTTACTTGGTCACATAGACCTTCTACTAATGGCTAAACACTTCTCACACTCTTCTCTTCTCTTCACAATTAACTCTAAACCATACCTTAGCAATCACAATTGACTACCTATAAATATCTTTCCTCTAAATGATATAATCAAGTCAGCCTATTAGAACCACCTTGAAATCATATTATAGAAACCATAACAAACTCCAAGAATAATTATGTTGGCTCTACTAAGCATGCATCACAAATTGGGACCTGTCTAAATCAATAAGTGTAGATGCACGCTGGACATTGTTAGCACTACCAAACTAACTGAAACATTTTCCTCAAGATGAATTTCAACATGCACTCTTAACTAAACATTATTAACTCTTCTCCAATCACTAATCCAAGGGTGCATACTGAAATGATAGGTGCAACTCCTATATCAAAATAATCTCTATCGGCTCTTCTGAATAAACACAGGAAACTATAGCTGGTGAATAGTGACTACATAACATCACTTCTATTGATCATCAGACTTTGTGTCCATGAATGTAACATCACTAACATATCTCCATCACATATGCAAGTGTGCAAGGCTCCATGATTATTGTACAAACATTTACTCCCAGAACACTACCTGTAACTCTATCAGGAAAAATGCTGACATGAGCTGCTACATAACTGTCTGTACCCAATATCAACCTCTACATCCATGATATTATGTTGATAACATGTCCAAGCTACATATACATAGACCTCACTACATGAGTCTTCTACACATGCTACTTTCCATATGTTGTCATCAATGACAAACATATAGTCGGCACTGGCTTGCTATAAAATCTCTAATAAGAAGGTGATTTAGAGAGATTGTAAAAGTTGTAAGCTTGTATATATTGTATTTAGAGAAGATTTTACTAGTGGACTTCATCAGAATTGATCAAGAGAAGACAGTTGTTACAAAACAATTCAAAAAGATTGTGTATTTCTTCATATACACTTGTGTTGGGAATAATGAGTTCTGAAGCTAGATATAACCTTCTTTGGGGAGTGAGATTTGGGCACCAAGCCCTCTCCTTTTCTTCATGACTCCTAATAGGCTCTATCCTCTAACAAGGATTGTGCACTATAATGTTTCCATAAGCTCCTAATAGGGCTAAATCTTCTAACAAGTATACAATACTCTCAGTACATCATTTGTGGGTGCTAATTCCCACCAACATTGTTACCTTTAACAAGGTTTCCTCGAGACCAAAATATTTTGTTATTGTGTTGAAATTTATTATGCTCATTAGATCTGATATTTCTACTACTTAAATTTTAAATTTTAATAATCTTCCATAAAACTGATTGACCCCCCCCTCAATTATATTGTGGACTGTTATTCCTAATAAATTTTTCCTCTTCAACCTTCCTTAGAACTTGTGTCTTAACATATTTTCATTTAGCATCATCCAATCTTCATTGAATATTTTCAATCAAAGATCTACATAACAAACTCTATCTTTAACCTCGAAATCTTCCTTATTCATCAAGCTCATCATCTTAAGTCGACAATGACATGTATCTCCTTATGGTCAATATTGTGATATATCACCGAATTACTGCTTGGTCAATATCGTGATGTGTCAGTGGCTTACTACTTTGTTAATACTATACTTGGTATACACTACACCTACTCCATGTATACTTTGTCAACTCAGTATATTCTAGGTTCTTCATTTACCAAACACATTAACTTTTACATTCTTGATCTTCAATATTTAACAGAATCATGTAATATAATCAAATCACTATCATAATGTCATAGAATCATCAATAAGTTACCCAATGTATACCTTATTCATGTCTTTCTCATACATCTCATCTTCATGTTAATATTTCATTACTTCACCATTATTACCTTCTTTAGATGTTTGTAACTATTATGAGAAGTATAGTAAAAACTAGTTAACATCAATGACAATAAGATAACTGATCAAATGTCTCACATATACTTTAGTAGCTCAGTGATCACCATCATATTCTCCATTTTGTTCTCCAAGTAGTTAATTAGTTTTAGTCTAACATAAGTAAACTATTTTTATTATAACTAAATTTTGTTGTTTTCATAAAATAGAGAATAATTTTAAATTAGAAGTTAGTTTGAAATGTAAGAAAATATAATCATTGATTTATATTAAATTGTAGTACTAATAGAACTAATATTACTTGATTTTTCCATAAGGACATTTGACATTTTGATTTTATCATAATGATGAGAACCTGGTGGAAGTAAATATGTCCTAGGAATTTCATCTTGTTTTCTTTTGATGGAATATACACAACCATAGTCTTTGTTCGATAAATTGTTTTTATAAAATCACTAACTAAATTGATTATGTTATTATGAATTATTTTATAGCTAAGTCAAATTGAGGGAAATACTAAGTTTTTATCCAAAAATAAAATTAAAAATAATTTATTTTATTACTAATTATATTTATCTTATTAATTGCTCAACCAATAGTAATCACTAGTTAAAATCTAGATTATTAAATGATAATGAAAAAATAATGTAAATTTGAAATAGAATTAGTGGCTTCCATTCTTTATAAGGGATTGAAGCCCTATTCCTCCCTAGGAATAGTATATTATTCAAGAAACACTGACCACATTCTTGATGAAGGGGGATGAGGGATAGAGAAGGAAATACATAATTACCACCAAATACAGCCTCCACAACCTTTATTAGTCTCCCCCAAGGCTACACTAACATAAGATATTTGGAAAAGGGTATGGGTATATCCATTACAGGATAAAGATAGAGAATTTTTATTGCATGTTGTCTCTACAACTACCCTGGTAGACATAAAAATAAAATATCAAAGCATTTCCATTGCTTGTGAATAGCTTGATAGAATGCCATGATTTTAGTATATCCAAAATGTGGAAGGGTAGACAAGATGCATGAGATCATTATTTACAATTTATTTACTGGCCATATCAAAAAATAACCCATGCTAAGAAAATTAGGTTTAAACTAAAACATCGATGTAACATGACATTTACTAAAACAAGTACGAGTGATACCGCTATTGGTAATACTACCCCTAGACCTAAAGATAGATTACAGATATGACTCCTAGACAAAAAATAATGATAACATCAATGATAAAACATTAATGATAATTATAAACAATCTACACTTTTTTCATTGATGGTAAAAAAATAACGAAAAGTTAAAATTGAAAAAATGCCAAAAAAATCTCCCTTAAGATGAGAAACCTTATTTTTTGTCTGTTTCCAAAAAGAAATTCCATTTATAGTACTCCTTGTTTTGATATCAATGAAAAATGGTAGTGCCTGAAAAACCATAGACAACTGCAACATTTTCAAAGAGAAAATTAGAATAATTCAAGTTTTACTAGATTTACATTCCTCTAAGGTCTTATCAATTTCATGGAGTGGTTCAACCCATTTATCCTTATTACTATTCCAACGTTGAGTAGCCTATGTCAGAAGATGAACATGAATCAATGATAGTAGATTTTCTTCATCTTCAATGGAGCTAGGAGAGTTTGATGTAACATGTTGTGCCTTCATTATAGAATAATTCATTAATGTGATGCACTCAGTACACATTTCCCAAAGATTACTCAAGGGAAGAATATTATTATCTCTCTATTGATGCAATGCAAATAATATTTTATGTAGCTCCTCAATTTAGGTTCTCCCAATACCAGTTAGATATCCTAAAATCTTGAAAGTAGAAGGTGACTAGAAGATGGATAAACCTATACTCTTAATCTCTATGTGGATTTCATTTGCGTCCTCTAACCACTAGAGACTATTAAATAACTACCTTTCTTAGGAAGGTCTTACCTTTCTCAATAAGCTAATGAAAATCAATAAAATTATATGCACATCTACCCTTCAATTCTTGTAGTGACTTATCCATTATATCTTCTTCTTTCTAAAAAAAATTCATATATAAACATAGTCAAATCCTTTTTATCATTGACAAATATGCTCTACACTTATCTTTCATACTACTAGACTAGACTATGTTACAATCAAGTACAATTCTTTGAGGAGGAAAAATGAAATCTTCAATGATATTATCTTTTTCTTCTAAATATTTAAATAAATAATTCTTGGTTGAAGAAAAACTAGACCCACTTATTTGAAACTTCCAGAACAATGTTACCTTGTCAAAATTAATATTCAAATTGGAAGTATTAATAAGCTGAAACATTAGTCGTAAAGTGAGAAAGTTACCTATTGTATCATTAGATTTTGTACTAATGAAATTGATAACAATTTCCTTTATTCTTTCAATAGTTTATGTTATGGTTTCTTTTCCTTTAATTGGCTACTCTATCATATGGTTGTTAGGAATTGGAATACTGAGGGGGGGGGCATGAATCAGTGTTCTAGATTATTAAGTCTTAACCTTGATTCTTAACTGAATTACTTATTTATTGAACTAAATATTAATGCATGTAAAGTAATCAACACAACACATAACACCAGATATGGTTACGGGGAAACCTTGGGAAAAGGAAAAACCTCAGTGGGAATTAATACCCTCTAATATTTGTACTTCTATATTATGAACCTATTAATGTTCCTTAGCCCTATTCAGAGCTATCATTACAATGCTTAAGTACAAAGACCTTTTCAAGGGTCGAACCCTATTAGGAGTCTTTTACAATTAACCCTGTTAAGGGTGAGGACACACTATCTCAGAGCTCACTACTCAAATAGTGAAGGGTACAACCTTTTGAGTATCAAATGCACACTATATCTGCAAGGTGAACTATTGTTGTGACACTACTTGTATGATCAGTTCCTTTTGTGTGTTGATGCTTTAACCTCTTATAAAGCTCTATATCATACTAAATTTTCTTCGTATACTTTTTTTTATCTTCTATCAACTTTATATCTCATGCCATCTCATATTCATCCTCAAATACAAAAGTGCATATCATATTTATAGGTGCATTCAAATCTATTCACTAGGTCGCTTATAACCTATTGCATACAATGCTTCCAAATGAATTGGCTCAAGTGTGTTTACATACAATGAGATTTACATGTTCACAACAAAAATACAATAGGTGCATAGCCTCTACAAAACAATATTATACACACTAACCAAACTGCCAATAGTTGGCTGCATACTCTATTATGCTCTACCACTCATAGATTGTGTCACTTCATCTAACTGTAACTTCTTTCTACTAACTCTTCTAACCATGCATTCTTAGACATAGCTTAATAAAATATCCAAGATCTTATCTTCAAGGGATCATACCAAAACTTGGTCATACGCATGTGCGTTGATGCTCTATTCCTCAGGTGCTATACTGACTATCCAATTTTCAATACTTAGCCATTTTCCTGATCTTCTAAGTTATGCACTGACTCTAAAAATCCATATGAATTTGTTGACATAATGAAAACACTAAATAATAGTCATATACATCAGTATAGTCAACTTTCCAACACTGTCCCCCTTTTTCATTAATGGAAACAAAGGAATATGGCAAACTTACTAACCATATCTTACACAAAAATTTCTAACATATATTCTATCTTATATCTCCCTTTTACTATATACTATACTCCCATTTTACATCATATATATTGATCCATATTCTCCCTTATACTATATACTTTACTTTTCCTTTGACATTAATGACAAACGTGCTCAAAAATGAAACTACTAGTACTTACACATCAAGTACATCTACATATGCAACTTTGAGGTTTATGGTCTCTTGCTGCCAAAATACCTTGAGTGCATCAACTGTCTGGAGATGGATGCACAAAGCATAAGTTAATTTCTCCATATTCTCTAAATATTAACATGGACCTTAATCATATGTCACAATATTGGCATCAATCTCCTTGATATTCTGATTTACCACATCTAAAGAGGGCGCAAGTGCATGTCTCAACTGTGCTTGTCTAGCCCTTATCTTAACCATTTCTTGCTCTACCTTCTCAATCTTATCCAATTGTCCTTGGTAGACATTATTGAAAATGTTTATTTCTATGGAGGGATCTTCTACAAATTTCCTTAGTGCTTCCATCATAGATTCACCTTCCTGAATTTCTTTGAGAGTTCTATGGTTGTATATTTTTGTCAATACACTCAGCTATGGTCTTTCTTCCTTTGGATGCTAAGTCTTTTAGAAAATATTGACCAACCTTTAAATAAATAAGGTCAAATGTGAAGTTACCTATTAATTCACTAAGCCTTTTCTTAAGATAATTTGCTTCTTCAATTTTGGATGTTGATTCTTCTAGGCTTCATAAGTTTTCTTTGAAAGTTGTTATGATGGTACTGACATCATCCACTAAATGTACACTAGACACTTTCTTGTCCTCAGGTAGCAAGCTATTCAGAATGTTGAATGATTCAATAAATAATGGATATCTCATTACCTATTTTTCCTTAGCTTTCTCCATTGCTAGCACATTGATCTTAATCAGGTCTTCTTCTCCTGAAGAATCTAGACTTGTTGTGTCAGGGGTAAAACTTGACAACAATGGCATTGATGGCTTAGGGGCAAGGAGTGAACTTTGACTAACATCCATTACCTCAATCTTTACATTTACTGGAATTTCAATAGAGGGCTCATCTGTAGGTTCATCTTCCTTCTCAATTTTAGGTTCATCTTTTTTTTCTATATCTTTCTCATTTTCTTCTGCTTGTCCAATTAGGTCCTCAATCTAAATTTATTCTTGCTTCCTCAAACTTATATAAGTCTTTATCAGTGGCCCCATTGATATTTTAGCATTATCAATCATGATATTTTCATCTTTTCAGGCATGGGCACAGACTCCATTGCTTAGCTAGGTGCATTAGGGATCTCAACTTCTTTTTCTTCCTTAGATGGATCTTGGGTTGCATGTGTAGTAGGAGGATACATGTGTCTGTCCAAGAAAACCTTCTCAAATGCTTTATCAGTCTCCTTTGAAACTAACTCATAATCCCTACTCATGATCTGTAGATTTCTCAGCTTAGTTCTAAGGTGAGGCTTCACCAAATTGAACAATAGTGTTTTGTCTTCAATTGAACAGATAGGGAGGGTTTCATCTAGTATCTTCTCACTAATTCTACAATCTTCCTCTATAGCCTATCTCTTTAAAAAGTCTAAAATATTTCATACACTATCCATAATAACTGTCTTAAGATCCAAGACTATCTATTTGAACTTAATTGATACAAGAGCATCCTGGGTGTAAGAGCAATCTTGCATCACCAAAAAATATTTCTGGTTTCTTTTCAATAAGGGCTATCTTGTGCAGAGCTTCTATTTATGCAAACTTACTTTTTTTTAGTAAGATGGTCATAAGATCTCAAAATGTTCTGATTTTATAGGTGGAGGTTCATCTTAGTCATATCAGGCTACCAGTTGAGTTTCATTGTCATATCATTTGTATCAGTGAAGTTATTCAGGTTTTTGGGTACAAAATCTTTCATGTCAATTTTGAAGGCATTAGAGGCTCTGGATCACAATCAACCCCCGAAAGACTAGAGCATGTGTGATTCAGCCACTCTAGATCTCGTCCTACCATTTTCAAGAGGTGATTAGAAAGAAAAATAGAGCTATGGTTAGAAATTTATGGCCTCTAAAAGTTGGACTACATAAAAACATACTTTGTAATTCTTTGGAACTGACCCTATTGTAATAATTATAAAAATAAAATAATTCTAAAGATAGTTGTCCTTAAGGGCTAAACTTCTGGAACCTTCTCGGGAAGTGGAAATTTCCTATATAAAGAAGGCTCATAGTGTTTTCTTAGGCAGTTTGAGGTAGTTCAAATTAGTTTTGGGTAATAATTCAAGTATTTTTCCTATAGAAGATTGTAAATAAAATCCCTATGTGGCTTTGCATATTGTAATACTAAAATTTGTAATTCCAAATTTGTGGAGATAATAAGAAGCCTATTTTTCTATTGTTGCAAATAGTTGTTGTTTTGTGTTTTTATTATGTCTTTGTGGTATTAAGGGAAGCACCCTTCATCAATTGGTATCAAAGTAGGAGTTGCTAAGTGTGTAGATAGATTATCAACTATGATGTAGTTTGCACTAGGACTATGGTTAGGGTTCCAGCAGGCAGTGCAAAATAGCCTCCACAAAGGGAACTTGGCGGAAGAGCTGGTGGTGTTACACCTAATGTTAGAGTGCTCCAGAGACAAGTGTGACCATTGCAAGAAGAGATTCACAGAGGAATGAATCTTAATGTCAGAAATGAAAGAGGGGATGACGCCGAAGAAGGAAATTTTGATCAAGAAGGAGAAGGCAAAATTATAAACTAAGAAGAAGAAAGGTTTTTTTGAGCCATTTCCAGGATCAGGAAAAGACCTAAAATTAAGGTTCCTACATGTTTAGGAAATCTTAACCTTGAGGATTTGATTGATTGGATCAATAAATTATAAGAATATTTTGAGTATAAAGATATTGAGAATCCTGATTGGGTCAAGGTTGCAAAGGCCAGACTGAAGGTTCATGTGAAGATGTGGTGGAAAGAGATTCAATTAGAGTGAAATAGAAGAGGGAAAGAGAAAATCAAAATATGGGATCGAATGGTGGATAAGTTGAAGAGACAGCTCATTCCTAATCGTTATGAGCTTGATCTACTAAAGAAAATGCAAGGTTTGAAGCAAGCAAGAAGATATATTCAGGAGTATATGGAGGAGTTCTACCAAATCCTCATTAGAATAGGTCATGTGGAAGCTAATAAGGAGAAAGTTACCTATTACCTTAATGGGTTGAGGCCAAGCATTTAGGAGGAGTTGAATCTGGTTCAAAGGAACAATATTGAAGAGGCATACCAGTTTTCCCTAATAGTAGTGGATAATTTGAACAAGAAGTTTGAGAGCAGGAAAAGCGCAAGAGGTCATGGTGGAAGATCTAGTGGAAGATCCTATGGAGGCTGAAATGAAGATTTGAAAAAGAAAGATGAGGCCAGTAGTAGTCAAAATCAAAGAGGTAACAATTTCAATCATTTTCATGATCAAAATAATAGAGATTAGAGAGGAAGAGGAAGAGGAAGAGGACAAGGATCTGAAAGAGGATGGTTCTATGGAACATGTTTTCATTGTGGAGAAGAAGGTCATAGGGCCTTTGAATGTCCTCAATACCAAGGAGGGATAGATTGGAGAAATGATGGCTAGGCTAGAGTTGCACATGTGGATGAAGATTCTAGATCATCACATTCTAAAGATACTAAAAGAGGAGAAACACTAATTAACAGAAAAGTCATGGTGAGTGGTGAGAATGAACCTAAGAAAAGGAGAAACATGTTTCACATTAGGTGCAAGGGTGAGGATAAGGGTTGTGATGTGATTATTGATAGTGGAAGCACTAACAATTTGGAGTCAGAAGAGATGTTCACTAAGTTGAAGGTCAAGAGGCAGAAACACCCACATCCATATTAGATTGCTTGGGTATAGGATGATGACAAGGTCATGGTCAGTGAATAGTGTCTAGTGAAGTTCAAGATTGACAGATACCATGATGAGGTACTATGTGATATCATACCTATGGATGCATGTCATATGTTTTTTGGTAGGCCTTGGTAGTTTGATAGGCATGTTGTACATGATGGTCATGTGAATACCTATTCCCTAACAAAGGATGGAGTGCGACATAAGTTAAATCTATTGAAGGAAATGAAAGAAAAGGTATGTGGTAGTGCAAGAATAACTTTTGTGGATGGAATAAAATTCCTAGTGGGTATGAGGCATGAGCATGCGTGTTTTTATTTAATTCCAAAAGATAGTAAAGAGGAAGTAGAAGATGTACCTGTAGAAGATACAGATTTTTTGAATGAGTTTTTGTATATTGTATCTAATAATGCACCTGATGGATTACCACTAGTAAGGAAGATCAGTCATCAGATGGACTTGATTCCAAGAGCCAGTTTGCCAAATAAGGCAGCACATAAAATGACACTAGCAGAAAGTGAAGAGTTGAATAGATAAGTGCATGAGTTATTAAAGAAGGGATTGATTTGAGAGAGCCTACGTACTTGTGTTTTACTTGTAGTATTAGCACCAAATAAGAATGGAGAATGTGTACATATTATAGGGTTATAAACAAGATCACAATCAAGTACAGATTTCCATTGCCATGAATGGATGATATCATGGACTGTTTAAGTGGAGCTGTGTATTTCTCAAAGATAGATCTAAAGACTAGATATCATCAAATTCTAATCAGAGAAGGAGATGAATGGAAGACTAATTTCAAGAAAAAGGAAGGATTGTATGAGTGGTTAGTCATTCCTTTTGGGCTAACCAATGCATCGAGCACTTTCATGCAACTCATGAATGAGGTTCTGGAAGAATTTCTGGGTAAGTTTGTCATTGTTTAGCTAGATGATATTTTGATCTTTAGTAAAACATTAGAGGAGCATATAATGCATCTTTGTAGGGTGTTTGAGAAGTTGAGAGAAGAAAAATTATTGATTAATTTGAAGAAGTGTAGTTTTGTGAAGGAGTTAGTGTATTTGGGATTTTTAGTTTCAACAAAAGGTCTAAAAATGGACCCAGAGAAAGTGAAGGCTATGCTTGAATGGCCTACTCCAAGGAGAGCTATGGAGGTAAGATCTTTTCATGTTTTAGCTAGCTTTTACATAAACTTTATCAGAAATTTTAGTAGTATTTGTGGACCCTTGATTGAAACAATGAGAGAGGATAGAAAAGAGTTCAAGTGGACTAATGGAGCAGATAAGAGTTTTAAACTGTTGAAATAGAAAGTTACAAAACAACTTCTTTTAGAACTTCCAAATTTTAATAAGGTGTTTCAAGTAAATTGTGATGCTAGTGGTACTATAATAGGAGCTATTATGAGAAAAGAAGGTAAACCTGTTTCCTATTTCAGTGAGAAGTTGAATGATCCCAAGAGGAAATATTATGTTTATGATCAGTAATTTTATGGTATAGTTTAGTCATTAAAAAAGTTGAGACACTATCTTCTTCCTAAGGAGTTTGTTTTATATATTGATCACCAAGCTTTGTAATATTTGAATATTCAAGGAAAGTTGAATCAAAGGCATTTGAAATGGGTTGAGTATTTGCAAAATTATACATTTTTTTTCAAACACAGGAGTGAAAATTCTAATAGGGTTGCAGATGCACTTAGTAGAAGGCAACTATTGCTGATAGAGATGCAAATTAAGTTGGTTGGATTCAGGGAACTCAAGAATTTGTATCCAAATGATCTTGATTTTGAAGAAGCTTGGAAAGCTTGTAAAGAACTGGTTACTCTAGATAGAACAAAGTGGTTGGATTTCATTATCCAGGGTACTATGCTATTTAGAGGGAGTCAGTTGTGCATTCAATGAACTTCTATGAGGGAGAATCTCATCAATGAGAATCATAGCAGATGATTGCCTAAACATTTTGGTCATGATAAAACCCTTTCTTTGGTTAGTGAGAATTATTATTGGCCATAGTTACAGCAAGATGTCAAGAAGTTTGTACAAAGTTGCAAAGTATGTCAAATGGTGAAAGGAGTGAAGCATAATACATGGTTGTATCAGCCATTATCTATACCATAGAAGCCTTGAGAGGATATCAGTATGGATTTTGTTCTTGGTTTACCAAGGACTTAGTGGGTACATGATACAATTTTTGTGGTGGTTGAGAGATTTTTGAAGATGACACATTTCATTCCATGTAAGAAGACTAATGACGTTGTTCATGTAGCAGAATTGTTTTTCATAGAAGTGGTGAGACTACATGGTTTGTCAAAGAGCATAGTTTCAGATCGAGATAATAAGTTTCTTGGATGATTATGGTGCACATTGTGGAAGAAGTTGAAGACAGATTTAAAGTTCAGTTCATTACATCATCCATAGACTAATCAACAGACAGAGGTGGTGAATAGGAGTTTGTAAAATTTGCTGAGATGTTTGGTTGGAGACAAGCCAAAGGGATGGTATTTGATTTTACCATAGGAAAAATTTTCATACAATAATTATGTTAACAGGAGCACTAGTAAATCACCATTCTAGATTGTATATGGAATTAGTCCCAAAAATGCATCTGAGTTGAGGAAGATAGATAAAGGAGATATTGTTAGGAATAGTCCCAAGAGATAACTAAGAGGGGGGGGGGGGGGGATGAATCGGTTATCTACAAGTTTCAATTCTTTATCCAATTAAGTATACATAAACATAAAGCATAAACATAATGAAAGAACACATGAACATAACACCAATATTTTAGTTATTGGGAAACCCAAATAGGTAAAAACCCCAGTGGGACTTGATACCCACTAATATTCTATACTAGTGTATAATGATCCTTACTAGAATATCCTTTACCCTGTTAGAAGTAGCTTTACAATATATGAAGTATAGTAGACTTGGTTAAGGGTCAGACCCTATTAGGAGTCTTTTACAATTGTCCCTATTAGGGGAGAGGATGCACTGTTTGAGAGCTCACTACTTAAAGGGGTGAAGGCTACAACCTTCTGAACAATAGATACACACTATATTAGGATCTTGGTGAACTATGCTTTCACCTACTATCTACATCAGTTCCAATGTATAGCACAAATACTCTACTTGGTCACATTGACCTTCTTTTGATGGTTCCACAACTCACACACTCTGCTCTACTCTTAATCAACCATGAACCACACTTTAGCAATCACAAATGACTGCCTATAAATATCTTTCCTGTAAATGATATAATCAAGTTAGCCTATTAGAATCACCTTGAAATCATAATAGATAAACCATTACAAACTCCAACAAACATTGTGTTCACTCCATTATGCACGCAACATATTCTGGGACCTATCTAAATAAAATAAATGTAGACGCATGCTACACACTATTGCCTCTACCAAAACAATTGTATCTTCCTTTACAAGCTAAATTAACTCATGTGATCTTAGTCAAACATAAACAACTCATCTCTAAGTTTAACTCAAAGGGTGCATACCCTCAAGATAGGCGCAACTCAAGAACCAATAAAATCTTTGTCGGCTCTGTTGAATAAACACAGGAAATTGTTACTGGCAAATAGTGACTACATAAATTTACATGCATTCATCATCAGATCAGGTGTCCATGAACTTAACATCACTAACATGTCTACAACATATATCCAAGGGTGCATGCCCATAGGACAACTGTACGGACAACCATACACAAAACACTACCTATAACTCTATTAGGAACACTACTGACACAAGCTGCTATATAACTGTCTATACTCACAATCAACCTCTGCACCCATGATATCATGCCTATCCAACAATACATAAAGCTTACTATATTAGACTTCCATGCATGTTACTTTCCATATGTTTTCATCAATGACAAACATATAGTCAGCACTGCCCTACTGGAAAATCTCCAACAATCTCCCCCTTTGGCAAAGATAGCAACATGTGGAATGAAAAACCACCATCAACCAAAATGAACATTCCTTTTATAACATTTTCCATTTCCTCAATTGAACTACTGTCACAACTAAATATTGGTCCCCCTTAGAATATTACTCCATCTATTTTTCATGATTCTGTATACTACTCCCACTTTGACATCAATGGAAAAGGGCACCATACATTTTAAGCATTGGTACTACTCCTGAGGTAGAGTAGTCAACCTTCTATCAGTCACAAAGGACTGATGCCTTTCCTCCTTTCTTCTAAGTAGAATCAGGGAAGGGAATTAATCCAAACTTCTCCCTGAGATATTCAAAAGTATCCTTAGGCAAGGGCTTTGTGAATATGTCTGCCAACTGATCTTTAGTATTTACATACTCCAACTTAACTTCTTTCTCTACCACTTTCTCTCTAAGGAAGTGATACTTAATCTCAATGTGCTTTTTCTTTGCATGCATCATAGGATTCTTTCACATGTTGATAGTGCTAGTTTTATCATAGTGAATAACAATAGGATAATCAATCTGAACTCTAAAATCTTTTATCATCTTCTTGATCCACCCAATTGTAGAACAATTCAAGGCTGCTGCAACATATTCCACTCCTACTATTGACTAAGAAATACATTTTTTTTCCTTACTTGTCCAAGTGACAAGTCTATCACCAAGAAACACTGCTCCTCCTAATGTACTATTTCTGTCATCTACACATCCTTCCCATTCTGCATCAATGTACACATGAAGCTCAACATTTTTTGAATTACGACACCATAGACCATAGTCTATAGTGCCTTGTAAGTATCTAAATATCCTCTCTACTACCATGAGATGACTTTTCTTAGGCTCTTCTACAAATCTTCCAACTATGCCAACTGCATTTGAAATATCAGGTATGGTCTGAATAAGATAAATCAATTTGCCAATCATAGACTTATACAATGTTATATCAACTACTGGTGAGTCATTTTCCTTTGTAAGCTTGCATCCAGTAATCATAGGTGTCCCTATTGGCTTGCAATCATCCATCTTGAATTTCTATAATATTTCCTTCACATACTTGGACTGATTCATGAATATACCTTTCTTTGTCTGCTACACATTCAATCCTAAAAAGTACTTGATAGGACCAATCATACTCATCTCAAATTCATGTTGCATTTCCTTAGAAAATTCAACACTAAGTTTGTCATTACCTCCAAAGATAATGTCATCAACAAATATAGCTACAAGTAAAAAACCTTCAGATGTCTCTCTAATGAATAGATTACAATTTGTTGCTCCCTTATTGAATCCAATCTTTGTTAAGTATCCATCTAGTCTCTCATACCATGCTCTAAGGGCTTGCTTAAGTCCATAGAGGGCCTTCTTTAGTCTGCATACCATATTAGGTCTATCTAATAAGGTGAATCCTTTTGGCTACTCAATGTATACATCTTCTTTTAGATCTCCATTTAGGAATGCTGACTTGACATCCATCTGATAAACTTTGAAATTTTTAACTATTGCATAAGCTATAAATAACTTAATAGCTACCAATATACTCACAAGTGCAAATGTGTCTGAATAATCAATTCCTTCTCTTTGCGCATATCCTTTACATACTAACCTTTATTTATTACTACTGTACCATCTTCATTCATCTTATTTTTGAATATCCACTTTGTACCAATCACATTCTTATGACTAGGTCTTGGAACTAGTTCCCAAGTATCATTCTTGATAATTTGATCAAGCTCTTCTTTCATAGCATCATGCCAATCTGAATCTTTACAAGCATCTACAACACTTAAAGGTTCAATCTAAGATAGTAAACATACTATGCCATTTCTATCTGAGTTCTTTTCTTGTGATCTTGATAAGACTTTACCACTTTGATCTCCAATGATGTCCTTCTTGGAATGGTTTCTAGATGTAAACTTTGCAATCTTAGCTATTGCCGACTCATCAGCCTTAGGAGTCTCTTCTTCACTTGTCTCAGGGTCATTGAATAACATATCAATGCTATCAAACATTTCTTCAATAATTGTATCACTAGTAGAGGATCTAGGTTCTTCCTCAATCATGGGTGAGTAATCATGATATCTTTCTTGAATCATAAACTTTTCATTAATCTTCACATGAGCACTTTCAATGATCTTTTTCAATCTGAAATTGAAACATCTATATGGAAAATAATTTCATCACTTCTTGCATCAAACTTGCCTATTTCTTCATCCCTCTTGATGTAGCACTTGCTTCAAAAGATTATAAAGTATCTTACTATGGTAACATTACCAAACCATAACTCATAAGGTGCTTTGTCAGTGCCAGACCTTAACTGAATTCTATTAATGGTGTAGACTGATGTATTGATCATATCTCTCCAATAGGTGTGTGCAACTTTCCCTTCTATCATAATGGTCCGCGTTGTATCCTGAATGATCCTATTCCTTCTCTCTACAATTCCATTCTACTGAGGTGTTCTAGGTGCACTCAATTGTCTCTTTATGCCATGTTCTTCATAGTACTCATAAAATCTGTTAGAGGTGAATTCTCCTCCCCTATTCGATCTTAAACATTTTATCTTTAATCTAGATTCATTCTCAACCTTAGCTTTGAATATTTTGAACTTATCAAATGCTTCTGACTTATCTTTCAAGAACGCAACCCACATCATCCTAGTATAATCATAAACAAACAAAAACAAAATACCTTTCACCATAGTTTGATCTTGTTTGAGTCGGCCCACATAGGTCTATATGAATCAAATCCAACTTGTTATTTTTTGAATTGTGCTTGCTCCTAAATGTATTCCTCAAATGATTTCCCATCACACGTTCCCTGCATATAGTATCAACTAGCTTTTCTATGCTAGGTAGATCTCTTACTTCCTTAACATTGCTTATCTTCACTATGTTATCAAAATTGATATGACATGGTCTTTTATGCCACAACCAACTATCATCAACTTTAGCAAAAAAGAAACTTGAATCTGAATTGAGTTGAAAAACATTGCCTCTTGTCTTTGAGCCTGATGCAATCATAACACCATCCTTATTGTTAGTGATGCATTTGTCATCTTTAAACTCCAACTAATATCCTTTTCCAAGTAAATGAACAACACTGAGAAGGTTATGTTTCAAAACATTAACATAGAGAACATCATCAGTATTGTTCTTACCATCCAAGGTGATGGCTCCTCTACCAACTATTGGTTTAGGAGTGTTGTCACAAAATCTGACCATACCACCATTGTATTTGTCTAGATGAACAAATCTGCCTTTCTTACCCATCATGTGATGTGAACAACCACTATCTATGATCCAATCTGTCCTTATGTCTTCTTGGGAAATCAATGCTAGCTCTTTTTTTTCTTTCACATCTTTATGTTCAGTCTTTTTATTCATTTTTTCTACAATAGCAATGAATCCAAAAAAGTAACATTCCTTAGAGTAATTAGGCTTGTAATCCTTCTTGAACTTTCTAGCTCTAGTAGGACACTTAGATGCAAAGTGACCTATCTTATTACATGAAAAGCACATGAATGGAAATTGACCTTCATATTTTCCTTTTCCTTTCTTTTCTCTTTTAGAAATCATAGCAATGAAATTATCTAAAGTTCTTTCTTCATCATAATCATCAAAATTACCAGAAGTGTTTACATATTTCTTACCATGACCTGTTGCTTTGAAGGCTGTCTTACTTTTAGGTTCGATCTTCAATCTTGAAATCTCAAAAGTTGAGATTTTGCTCATCAAGGTCTCTCTCTTGAAATTGGATGTAAGTTGCATGGTCTCATCAAGTATGTTGATCTTGTTTACATATTCTAGAGTGAGAGTAGTCATCAACTTGTCCATAATATCTTCCTTTGAGACCTCTCCACCATTATTCTTGATTCTAGCAACTGCTTCATTTATCCTTTGATTATAAGCTCTAATGTTTTCTTCAGGTAGCAACTCTAATGCATTATATCTTTTCTTCCAAGTCTTTCTACGCACATCCTTTTCTTGTTTGTCTCCTTCAAAAATGTCTGCAAGGTACTTCCATATCTTGTAGGAGGTGTCTACCTTCTTTATCTCTGAAAACTCACTATCTGATAGAGCATTGATAAGGGATTCTTTGGAAATAGAATTCTAATGAAACAATTATTTTTGTGTATTAGTAGAATCATCCTATCCAAAATCTTCAAAGGTAGGTATCTTGGCTACTTTGATAGTTACATTAAAAACTTCAAAACCAATGCACTGCAAATGGGTCACCATCTTATTCTTCCAATCAAGATAATTCTCTTCATCAAACTTAGGACTCTCTTTCCTAAAGTACACCATCTAATCAACCTTAAGCTATTTAACTTTCTCTCTGAGGCACTTGGCTCTTATACCAATTGTTAGGAATAGTCCCAAGAGATAATTGAGAGGGGGGGTGAATCAGTTATCTACAAGTTTCAATTCTTTATTCAATTAAGTATAATTAAACATAAAGCATAAACATAATGAAAGAACACATGAACACAAAAAAAATATTTTGGTTATGGGGAAACTCAAATAGGTAAAAACCCCAATGGGACTTGATACCCACTAATATTTTGTACTAGTGTATAATGATCCTTGTTAGAAGATCATTTACCCTGTTAAGAGTAGCTTTACAATATATGAAGTACAATAGACCTGGTTAAGGGTTGAACCTTGTTAGGAGTCTTTTACAATTTTCCTTGTTAGGGGGGATGATGCACTGTCCAAGACCTCACTACTCAAAGGGGTGAAGGCTACAACCTTCTGAATAATAGATACACACTATATCTAGATCTTGGTAAACTATGCTTTGACCTACTATCTAGGTCAGTTCCAATGTATAGCACAAATACTCTACTTGGTCACATTGACCTTCTTTTGATGGTTCCACAAGTCACTGATGAAGGGTTCTCCTCTTAATACCACAAACACATAATAGAAACAGATAAACAACTACAATTTGCAAGAACAGAAAATGGGCTTCTTATTATCTCCACAGGTGTGGAATTACAAATTTTAGAATTACAATATGCAAAGCCACATGGGCATTCCCCTTACAATATTATATATGACAAAGCCTTGTATCATTACCTAGAACTATCCAAAACTTCCCTAGACAACACTATGGGCCTTCTTTATACAGGTAATTTCCACCACCTGAGAAGGTTCCAGAAATTTAGCCCATAGGGCTGACCAAACTTAGAACTATTTTATTTTACAATTTATTACATCAAAGTCAATTCAAAATAAATTTTGAAACCTGAACATAAATTTTGAAGGAAAATTATTTTCCACCATTTCAGGTGACCCAACTTCCGAAGACCATAAGTCATCTCGATTTCACCCAATTGACTATTATGACCCCATTTTAGAAAAGCCACGAAGCGCTCTATAAGCTTGATTCATGTAAGCACTACCCAAATTTTTGACCTCATTCAGGGACTCTAAAGCCTTCAAAATTGAGTTCAAAGTTTCTGTACCCTACTGTCAATACCAAAAATCTTCAATATCTCCAAAGCTAGACTTGATCTGTCAATGAAACTTTACTTGCACGCTGATACAACTGAGATGAACCTCCACATGTGAAATCAGAACATTCTGACATTGTATGACCAACTTAATAAAAATAGCAAGTTTCCATAAATAGTACCTCTACACAAGATAGCCCTTATTGAATACAAAAACAAAAAATATGTTTTGGGTGATGCAAGATTTCTCTTACACCCAGGATACTCCTACATTAGACACCCGGGGTAATTTGTGAACTTAGCCTATCATGACTTAGGTGTGTAGAGGAAAACCAAGATGGTCAACCTCCTCCTTTGTCAACCATGATGAATCTTCAACAAGTCATCCTTTCCACTTGAACAGATATTCTTCATATGTCCCATTCCTTGTGCTTCTACCAACATGACTGTCTAGTATGTCTTAAATCTCCTTGGTATCTGAACTATTTGCTGGAATACTCCATTGTGTCATTGTGATCTCATCTTCAGCACCTCCTTCATGATACTCTGTCAAATCTAAAATGTTAAACACTGGTGAAATATTCAGCTCACTAGGCAATTCTACGTCATATGCATTTCCTGAATCATGCTTCTTCAGTAACTTACATGGTCCAAACTTCTTCATTTTCAGCTTTTTATATGTACCAACTGAAAACCGCTCCTTCTGCAAATGAACCGTGACTTCATCCCCAACCTGAAATTCATTATGCCTCCTTTTCTCATCTTCCTTAGCCTTATACTATGCATTCATTTTGGTAATGTGCTTCCTCACTTCCTCATGGATGTTATTCAAGTGTTCTGCAAAATCCTCAACCTTAGCACTACTTATTTCTCCTTTATCTATCTTTCTCAATTTAGATGCATTTCTTGGACTGCTACCATATACAATCTGTGGATGATGTGATGAACTAAACTTCAAATCTATCTTCAACTCTTCACTTCCTGCTAGTGTCATTCTGTGTGCTGCCTTATTTGGCAAGCTGGCTCCTAGAATCAAGTCCATCTGCAACTCATTCAACAAATTTGCAACTTCTACAAGAACATCTTATACTTCCTCTTTACTAGCCTTTGGAATTAAGGTAAAACACATATGCTCATGTTGCATACCATCTAAGAAACTTCCTCTATCAACAAAATTTATTCTCACATTACCACACACCCTTTTTTTTTCAGTCTCCTTCAATGGCTTTAGCTTATGTCACACTACATCATGTACAACATATCTATCAAATTGTCATGGCCTACCCAACAACATATGACATGCATCCATAGATATGATATCACATAGTACCTCATCTTGGTACCCATCGATCTTGAACTTCACTAGGCACTGTTCACTGACCATGACCTTGTGGTCATCTTGCACCCAGGCAACCCGATATGGATGTGGATATTTCTACCTCTTGAGCTTCAACTTTGTCACCATCTCTTCTGACACCAAATTGCCAGTGGCTCCACTATCAATAATCACATCACAACACTTACCCTCAAACTTGAACCTGGCGTGAAACAGGCTCCTCCTTTGTTCAGGTTCATTCTCACCACTCAGCAAGACTCTTATGTTTCTCCTCTTTTAGCATCTTTAGAATGTGATGATCTGGCATCTTCATCTACATGTACAACTCTATCCTGGCCTTCATTTCTCCTATATGTTTTTCTTTGGTGTTGAGGACATTCAAATTCCCTATGACCTTCTTCTCCATAATGAAAACATGTTCCAAGGAAGCCTCCTCTTCCACATCCTTGTCCTCTTCCTCTTCCTCTCTGATCTCTATTATTTTAATCTTGGAAACAATTGGAATTGTTTCCTCACTGATTCTGACTACTACTAACCTGATCCTTCTTTTTTGGATCTTCATTTCTGCCTCCATATGACTATCCGCCAGATCTTCCACCATGACCTCTTCCATTTTGTCTACTCTCAAACTTCTTGTTCATCTTTTCCTCTACTTTTAGGGAAAAAAGGTATGCCTCTTCAATAATGTTCATTCGAACCAAATTTAGCTCCTCCTGAATGCTCGGCCTCAACCCATTAAGGTAATGGGAAACTTTCTCCTTATCAGCTTCCGCATGGCCTATTCTGATGAGGGGTCAATAAAACTCCTCTATATACTCCTGAACAGATCTTCCTGCTTGCTTCAAACTTTGCATTTTCTTTAGTAAGTCAAGTTCATAATAAACAAGAATGAACTATCACTTCAATTTATCCCCCATGCAATCCCATCTTGTGATTTTATCCTTTCCTCTTCTATTTCACTCTAATTAAATCTCTTGCCACCAGATCTTTGCATGACCTTTCATTCTAGCCTTCACAAATTTGACCCTATTAGGATCCTCAACATCTTCATACTTGAAATATTCTTCACATTCATTGATCTAGTCAATCAATTCATCTGGGTTAAGATTCCCTAAAAATGTAGGAACCTCAATCTTAGGTCTTTTCCCAATCTTGGAAATGGCCCGAAAATGTCTTTCTTCTTCTTGATTGAAAACTTCAACTTCTCCTTCCTGATTAGAATTTCCTTCTTCTTTGGCTTCATCCTCACTTTGGCCTCTAACATTAAGATTCATTCCTCTGTGAATCTCCTCTTGTAATGCTCACACTTGTCGCTGTAGTTCCCTAACCTCAGGTGTCACAACACTAGCTCTTCCACCACATTCCCTTCGTGGAGGCATTTTCACAATGTGCACTAAAACCCTAACCATGGTCCTGGTGCAAATTGAGTCACAATCGGCAATCTATTTCCATAGAAACCCTAACCCACGGTCCTAGTGCAAATTGTCTCATAGTTGGTGATCTATTTACAAACTCAAGAACTCTTTCTCTAATACCACTTGATGAAGGGTGCTCCCCTTAATACCATGAACACATAATAGAAATAGAGAAACAACAACAATTTGTAAGAATAGAAAATGGGCTTCTTATTATCTCCACAAGTGTGGAATTACAAATTTTAGAATTACAATATGCAAAGCGACATGGGCATTCCCCTTACAATATTCTGTAGGACAAAGCCTCAAATCATTACCTAGATCTACCTAGAACTACCCTAGACAACACTACGGGCTTTCTTTATATAGGCAATTTCCACCACCTAGGAAGGTTCCAAAAATTTAGCCCATAGGGCTGACCAAACTTAGAATTATTTTATATTACAATTTATTTCATCAAAGTTGGCTCAAAATAACTCTTGAAACTCGAACAAAAATTTGGAAGGAAAATTATTTTCTGCCATTTCAGGTGACCCAATTTTTGAAGACCATAAGTCATCGCCAATTGACCTGATTGACTATTATGACCCCATTTGGGAAAGGCCACAAAGTGCTCTACAAGACTAACTCGTGCAAGCACGCATCACCCAAATTTTTGACCTCATCTGGGGCCTCTAAAGCCTTCAAAATGGAGTTCAAAGTTTCTATACCGTGCTACCAATACCGAAAATCTTCAATATCTCCAAAGCTAGACTTGATCTATCAATGAAACTTTACTGGTAGGTTGATACAACTGAGATGAACCTCCACATGTTAAATCAGAACATTTCGAGATCGTATGACCAACTTACTAAAAATAGAAAGTTTCCATAAATAGAACCTCTACACAAGATAGCCCTTATTAAACACAAAAACAAAAAATATTTTTTGGGTGATGCAAGATTGCTCTTACACCCAGGATGCTCTTGCATCACTCGCACACTCTGCTCTGCTCTTAATCAACCATGAACCACACTTCAGCAATCACAAATGACTGCCTATAAATATCTTTCCTCTAAATTATATAATCAAGTCATCCTATTAGAACCACCTTGAAATCATAATAGAGAAACCACAATAAACTCTAACAAACATTTTGTTAGCTCCATTATGCATGCAACATATTCTGGGACCTATCTAAATAAAATAAATGTAGATGCATGCTACACACTATCAGCTCTACCAAAACAACTGTATCTTCCTTTACAAGCTAAATTAACTCATGTGCTCTTATCCAAACATCAACAACTCATCTCTAAGCTTAACTCCAAGGTTGCATACCCTCAAGATAGGCGCAACTCTAGAACCAATAAAATCTTTGTCGGCTCTACTAAACAAACACAAGAAACTATTACTAGCGAATAGCGACTGCATAACTTTACTTGTGTTCATCATTAGATCATATGTCCATGAAATTAACATTAATAACATGTTTACAACATATATCCAAGGGTGCATGCCCATAAGACAACTGTACAGACAACCATACACAAAGCACTGCCTGTAACTCTTTCAGGAACACTGCTAACCCAAGCTACTATATAACTGTCTGTACTCACAATCAACCTCTTTTCCCATGATATCATGTTGATATAATACTTATCCAACATACATAGAAAGCTTACTATATAAGACATCCACACATGCTACTTTCCATATAATGTCATCAATGATAAACATATAGTCAGTACTGGCTTGCTGGCAAATCTCCAATAGAGATAAGTAGTACTAAAAATAAGGATTTTGCATAACATTTGAAGAACATCCATGAGGATGTGAGGAAGCATATTACCAAGATGAACACATAGTATAAGGCTAAGGAAGATGAGAAAAGGAGACATAAGGAATTTCAGGTTGGAGATGAAGTCATGGTTCATTTTCGCAAGGAGCGATTTCCAGTTGGTACATATAACAAGATCAAAATGAAGAAGTTTGAGCCTTGTAAGATACTGAAGAAGCATGATTTAGGAAATGCCTATGAGGTCAAGTTACTTAAGGAGATGAATATTTCACCAATATTCAACATGTCAAATCTAACACAGTATCATGAAGGGGGTGTCAAAGATGAGATCACTATAGCACAGTGGAGTATTCTAGCAACTACTTTAGCTACCAAGGAGATTGAGGATGTACTAGATAGTCATGTTGGCAAAAGCACAAGGAAAAAGACATATGAAGAATATATGGTCAAATGGAAAGGATGACCTACTAAAGATTCATCATGGTTTTCAAGGGAGGAGGTTAACCATCTTGGTTTTCCTCTTCACACCTGAGATGTGACAGGGTCACTTCTCAAATTACCCTAGGTGTCTGATGCAAGAGCATCCTGGGTGTAAGAGAAATCTTGCATCACCTAAAAATATTTCTAGTTTCTTGTGAATAAGGGCTATCTTGTGTAGAGCTTTTATTTATCAAAACTTACTATTTTTTAAGTAAGATGGTCATAAGATCTTGGAGTGTTATGATTTCATAGGTGGAGGTTCATCTTAGTCATATTAGCCTACTGGTTGAGTTTCATTTCCATATCATCTATATCAGTGAAGTTATTAAGGTTTTTGGGTATGAAATATTTAAGGTAAATTTTGAAGACCTTAGAGGCTCTATATCATAATCGACCCCTAGCTAAACGGAGCTTGCATGAGATAAACATTGTAGATCTCATCCTCTTATTTTTGAGAAGTGGTTATAATAGAAAAATAGAGCTATAGTTATAAAGTTATGGCCTCTGGAAGTTGGGCTACCTAAAAAACATATTTTGTAATTGTTTGGAGCTGATCCTAATGTAATAATTATAAAAATAAAATAATTCTAAAGATAGTCGGCTTTAAGGGCTAAATTTTTGGAACCTTCTCAAGTGGTTTGAAGTGTTGTGTTAGGCAGTTCGGGGCAGTTCAAAGTTGTTATGGGTAATAAATCGAGGCTTTGTCCTATAGAAGATTGTAAACAAAATGCCCATGTGGCTTTGCATATTATAATTCTGAAATTTATAATTCCATAGTTGTGTAGATAATAAGAAGCCCATTTTTTTGTTCTTGTAAATTATTGTCATTCTCTATTTATGTTATGTGTTTTTGGTATTAAGGGGAGCACCCATCATCATTAATCATATGTTTGATTATCATGGAATGGATCTTTGATTTGTCAATCTCATTGTATTTATCATAGAACATTCCTACTTGATCTATTCTTCCTTCATCAACTATCCTGGTTTTCAACACTTGTAAATTTGGTATGAATCCTACCTCTAGGGTGCTTTAGAGCTTATGCCCCTGCTTCTTGTGGACCTTTCTGATGGATGGCTAGTGATAGTCTACTTCTTCCTCTTAGGCATCTTACTTGGCTCAGGAGATGGAGTGGACTCTAGATCAACAATAGGTGTGGGTGTAGGAGTGTTTTCTTCCACCTTTACCTTCTCCTTAGGGTCATTAGTCTTCTTTGTTTTAACTTTAGAAGAGGGTACGCTCTCAAGTTACATTGCAATCTTGGCTTCCTTGCCTTATCTAGGTCATCTTGAGTGTTACCATGAATCTTCATTATCTTAGACGTGATTTTAGATGCTTTCCTCTTGGTTATAGCACTGTACAAGACTGAATCTACTTGTCTTGTCTTATCCTCATAAGTGCCCCATCTTAGTTCATTAGGGTCCTTAGGTGCAAATAATAGAACTTGTGCATAGTCTTCTATAATGTGTTCCTCCACTTCATAACCAAGTGGATGAATCAACTTAGTTCTTGGCTCTACAGCTTCCATGCAAGTGATATCAATTTCCACCATGAAACATATATTGTCCTTATACTTCTCCATGATACTTTCAGGTATCCTATACCTCCTTTGCATCTTTATCTAGAATGTCTTTATTTCTAATTCCATGTAATCTTTTGAGGTGCTTTCAGATGATGCCTTGAATGAGATTTGTGGCATTGTAGGCAGACTCTTATTAAGGTAAAGATCTAAAACTTTACCAACTATATGGAAGTACATATAGATGATCAGTGAGCCAAACCTAAATATCTTTCTCTTATCATGCTTAATTTCACTTAGGTTATCCATCAACTGTGCGCGCAAGATTTTACACAAGTTGAATTCACCATTTTCCTTCACAATCCTTATGTCTACTAAAATAGTGGCTACAGACACACTATTTAGCCTGTTTGCATGTTGAAATTTATATCTTAGTATCATAGACATGATCTTGATATCTTTTTCTTCAATTGGCTCAATTGTCATCCCGCGCTTATTATTGTGAGACTTACAAGCCTATTCCACCAATTTCCTAACATCCTTTCCAATAGGAAGAATGGTGTTTCTCTTAGGTAGTCATCTCATCTCATGAATGAGATCAATAATTATTCTAATAGGGATTTCTCCAATCCAGAACAAGTCATCATGAATTCTTCTCAATAGAATCTTAATCCATTTGGATTCATAAAAATCATATGCAGTCGCATACTCAATAATAGGGTTATTCTCTAAGTGCATGAACTCATCCAAGAATGTCATATCTAATTTCATCATTGTCTCTAAGTGCAACCTTATTCTATCCAATCCAACTGGTTCCTTCTTGCAATAAATGTTTGCGTGTATGTCCCCTACATGCATAACTCCCATGGGGGTCCTAGATAATGCTCCTTCTAGGTCATCTAGGATTGAATTTAATGGATGCTTCATAAAAATATATCTCTTCCTTTCAACAACATTGAAAAAACCTAGAGTGGCCATTACTTACTTGGTAAATCACTCAAATATGTTTCCACTTGAGTTTCTAAATCGTCATGTCCAAACCAAGGCTTCACAAAAAATCTTTCAAATTTTTCTGCTAATAAAGCAACTCCAATCTATCAATACAAACTTATTTGGTCTCTTGTGCTCGTAAAAGGCTCTAACTAGAATGGAAATGTGTAAAAAAAGGATCTTTGATGACTTTAAAACAGCTTTCTTCCATTAATGCTTCCTATGTAAACACAAAATCCTATAGAGAATCTCAATCTTCACTTCTACTATCAATCAGGTAGTGCACTCTTGCATAATGCATCAAGTAGTCTCTAAACACTTATAACCAAAGGTGCATACTCTGATAGTGAGTATACCAGTCGTGCAGGGGTCTAGAGCTAATTTATCTCCCCCTATGACCATGAGGGTCATTCATCCAAAAGTAGAGGGTGCATCCATTGAGGATGCATCTACTACTTTGCTACTATCATTATCTTTCTTTGCTTCCATCTAGATCTTACTCACATCTTTTGTAGCTTTCACAAACTTGACTTTGCCAAATTCATCCAAAATTGATCTTTGAGACTTATTAGGGCTTTCTTGTCTTTATGCTTGTGATCTGTAAAACTTTGAGATATGTTCAAATTTTTTACAAGAGTGACAAATGACTGGAGGCCTTATATTCCTCGGCGCATTGATGTGGGTTACCATATTGTACTGTCAAGCTGATTTTGCTAATAAATTTGCACACTAGATGAAACTTATAGAGAACAAAGAGTTGACTATGCAAGTATAATAATTCTTGAGGAAACATTTGATTAGAGAAAGTTTGAGTAACCTTGTGTAGTGCCCATAGTATTAGCACCTAAAAATAATGAAGAATGGAGAGTGTGAACTGATTATAGAGCTTTAAACCAGAATAGTATTTTGATGTATGTTCCTTGGGTTACCCTTCAGTGGAAATATAAATTTCTTGTACCAATATCGGTAAATTACCTGATATGTTACTATTGCTGCCCCAATAGGTTGATCTTCTTTAGTATTTTTTGTATCTATTGTGATGTCTTCATCATCCTTTGCTTCATCATCAGGATCTCTATCAGTAATCTCTTCTATTGTTACTTCATCAGTCCCAGTTATTACTAATTGCTCAGGAGTGTCCTATTTTTTTTCTTCAATATATCCTACCAAATAGAAATCTTTGGCATACGTTGCATTATCTTATATTTCAGTATTAGATATATGAATTGGGTCTTTAGTAGCCATAACTGCATCATCTAAATATACCCCTTTTCTTCTACCTTTTACTTTATTCTCCAGGATTATTGTCAGTGTAGTTTTGTCTTCTTCAGCCATATAATCCAAAAAAATTATCCACAAAACTTTGCTATCTGCATCTATATCTTCAACTTTTCCTTGCAATATGCCTAATGCTCGGTCTTTCATCTAACATCTATTCACATATTGTTTCATCATGTCTTCAACATCTGTTACTAATAGAGTAGGCATTACCTAAATTAACAAGTCTTCCCTCATTTTCTTTTCAGTATGCAAGGCATATATCCATCGTGTCGATACCTTTTCATAAAATGCTTTGGGAACATAGTTTGAAAATTCCACATGTAGTATTTTGAACTTAATCATCATGTTGATGATTTCCTCTTCTAATTTCTCTTGCTCCTCAGTTGACATATGTACATACCAATTCATCTTAGGGTGACCTAGTCTACCTGTTTCCTTTATGTTCTCAATTAGCTCATCTGTTGATTGAATTTTATTTACAACTTTAAATTTACCATTGTCTTCTTCTTCAAAGTCAGTATCATTCTTACCTATTATTATTCTTCTCCTTTTCTTTGGTTTCTAATGAAGGGTACTTCCCTTAATACCACAAACACATAACAGAAATAGAGAAACAACAACAATTTGCAAGAACACAAAATGGGCTTCTTATTATCTCTAGAAATGTGGAATTACAAATTTTGAGAATTACAATATGAAAAGCCACATGGGCATCTTCCTTACAATATGTTGAGGGACAAAGCCTTGAATTACTACCCAAACTACTCTGAATTACTGCCAACTACCTAAGACAACACTACAACCTTTCTTATATAGGCAATTTTCCACTGCCTGGGAAGGTTCCAAAATTTTAGCCAATTAGGCCAACCAAACTTAGCATTATTTTATTTTACAATTTATTACATCAAAGTGGTCTCAAAATAACTTTTGAAACCCAAAATAAAATTTTGAAGGAAAATCATTTTCTGTCATTTCAAGTAACCCAACTTCTAGAGACCATAAGTCATCACTCGTTGACCCGATTGACTATTATAGCCACAATTTGGAAAGGGCAAGAAGCACTTTACAACACCTTATTAGAGCTCTAGTCAGCTGAAGTTTTGACCTCATTCGAGGCCTCTAAAGCCTTAAAATATGAGTTCAAAGTTTTTGTACCCTCCTGCAAATACCAAAAATCTTTAATATCCACAAAGCGAGACTTGATCTGTTAATTAAACTTTACTCATAGGCTGATATGATCGAGATGAACCCCCAGGAAGGAAAATAGACCATTATGAGCTCAAATGGAAAACTTACTAAAAATAGTAACTTTCCAAAAATAGCATCTCTGCACAAGATAGCCCTTATTGAAAAGAAACCAAAAATATTTTTGGGTGATGCAATATTGCTCTTACACCCTAGATGCTCCTACATTAGACACCCTTGGTAATTTGAGAAGTGACCCTATCATGAAATAGGTGTGAAGAGAAAAACCAAGACGGTTAACCTCCCTTATCATCCATGATGAATCCTCAATAGGTCATCCTTTCCATTTGACCAGATATTCTTCATATGTCTTGTTCCTTGTGCTTTGGCCAACTTGACTATCCAGTATGTCTTGAATCTCCTTGGTATCTAAACTAGTTGCTAGAATACTCCATTGTGCTTCTATGATCTCATTTTCAACACCCCATTCATGATACTCTGTTAAAACTAAAATGTTAAAAACTAGTGAAATATTCAGCTTAGTAGGCAATTCTATCTCATATGCATTTCTTGAATCATGCTTCTTCAATATCTTACATGCCCCAAACTTCTTCATTTTCAGCTTGTTATATGTACCAACTTGAAATTGCTCCTTTTGCAAATGAACTATGAATTCATCCCCAACCTAAAATTCCTTATACCTTCTTTTCTCATATGCCTTAGCCTTATACTATGCATTCATCTTGGTAATATGCTTCCTCACCTCCTCATGGATGTTCTTCAAATGTTCTACAAAATCCTCAACTTTAGCACTGTTTATCTCTCCTTTATATATCTTCCTCAAATCCAATGCATTTCTAGGATTATGTCTATATACAATCTAGAATGGTGATTTACCAGTGCTCCTGTTGACAAAATTATTATATGAAATTTTTGTCTGTGGTAAAATCAAATCCCATCCTCTTGGCTTATCTCCAACCAAACATCTTAGCAAATTCCCCAAACTCCTATTCACCATCTCTGTCTATCCATCAGTCTATGGATGATGTGATGAACTAAACTTCAAATCTATCTTCAACTTCTTCCACAATGTATGCCAAAAATATCCAACAAACTTAGTATCCCAATTTGAAACTATGCTCTTTGGCAAACCATCTAGTCTCACTACTTCTCTGAAAAACAATTCTCCTATATGAACAACATCATTAGTCTTCTTACAGGGAATGAAACGTGTCATCTTTGAAAATTTGTGAACTACCACAAAAATTGAATCATGTCCTCGGTAAACAAAGAACAAAATTCATACTGATATCCTCTCAAGGTTTCTCTCGTATAGGTAATGGCTAATACAACCCTCTATTATGCTTCACTCATTTCACCATTTGACATACTCTACAACTTAGTACAAACTTCTTGACATCTTTCTACAACTATGGCCAATAATAATTGTCACTAACAATAGCAGTAGCTTTATCACGACCAAAATGTCTAGCCAATCCTTCGCTATGGTTCTCCTTGATGAGATTCTCCCTCATATAACTTTATGGAATGAAAAATTAACTCCCTCTGAATAAAATACCATCCTAGATGATTAAATCCAGCCACTTCATTCTATCTAGAGTAACAGGTTATGTACAAGATTTCCAAGCTTCACCAAAATCAAGATCCTCTAGATACAAATTCTTGAGTTCCTTCAAGCCAACCACCTCAATCTGCATCTCTGTCAGCAAAATTTACCTTCTGCTAAGTGCATCTACAAACCTATTATACTTTCCACTCCTTTGTTTCAAAATAAATGTATAAATCTAGAAAAACTCAACCCACTTCAAATGCCTTTGATCCAAATTTCCTTAACTATTCAATATTGCAAAGCTTGATGATCACTATACAAAAAAAACTCCTTAGGAAGAAGATAGTGTCTCCACTTCTTCAATGCCTGAACTATAGCATAAACTTCCTCATCATAAACATAATATTTTCTCTTGGCATTATTTAACTTCTTACTGAAATAAGCAATAGGTTTACCTTCTTGGCTCATAATAGCTCCTATTGCAGTACCACTAGCATCACAGTCTACTTGAAACATGTTATTAAAATCCAAAATTGTGCAAAAATAGGTTGTTCTGTAAATTTTTGTTTCAACAATTGAAAACTCTTCTCTTCCCCTATAGTCCACTTAAATTCTTTCCTATCCCATCTCATTGTTTCAGTCAAGGGCCAACAAATACTGTTAAAACTCCTGATACACATTCTATAAAAGATAGCCAAACCATGAAAATATATTACCTTAGTAGCACTCCTTGGAGTAGGCCATTCAAGGATAGCCTACACTTTCTCTGGGTCCATTTTTAGAACCTTCTGTTGAAACTATAAATCCCAGATACACTAATTCCATCTTCACAAAACTGCACTTCTTCAAATTAATCAATCATTTTTCTTCTCTCAGCTTCTCAAACACCCTACAGATATCCATTATATGATCCTCCAATATCTTACTAAAGATCCAAATATCATCTAGGTAAATAATGACAAACTTACCTAGAAATTCCTTTAGAACCTCTTTCATGAGCTGCATGAAAGTGCTCGGTGCATTGGTTAGCCCAAAAGGCATGACTAACCACTCATATAGTCCTTGCTTTGTCTTGAAGGAAGTCTTCCATTCATCTCCTTTTTCTATCTGAATCTGGTGATATCCACTCTTCAAATCTACCTTTGAGAAATACACAGCTCCACTCAAACAATCCATAATATCATCCATCTACAACAAATGAAATCTATACTTGATTGTGTTCTTGTTGATAGCCCTAGAATCTATACACATTCTCCATTCTTCATTCTTCTTTGGTTCTAATACTTTTGGTACAACATAGGGACTCAGACTCTCATTTTGCAACAACTCTTGCACTTGTCTGTTCAACTCTTCACTTTCTATAGGTGTCATTCTGTGTGCTGCATTATTTGGAAAATTGGCTCTTGGAATCATGTCCATCTGATGATTTAGCTTCCTGATTGGTGGTAATCCATCATACACATTATCATATATAATATCTTGAAACTCATCCCACAAATCTATAACTTCTATAGGTACATCTTCTACTTCCTCTTTACCAAATTTTGGAATTAAAGGAAAACATACATGCTCATGCCTCATACCCTCTAGGAATTTTCTTCCATCAATAAAAATTATTATTGCAGTACCACATACCTTTTCTTATGTGTCCTTCCATGGCTTTAGCTTATGTTGCACTCCATCCTTTGTCAAGGAATGGGTATTTGCATGACCATCATGTATAGTTTCCTGTCAAACTATCATGGTCTTTCCAACAACATATGACATGCATCCATAGGTATGATATCACATAGTACCTCATCATGGTACCTGATGATCTTGAACTTCACCAGGCATTGTTCATTGACCATGACCTTATGGTCCTCCTGCACCCAGGCAATCCGATATGGATGTCATTATTTTTGTCTCTTGAGCTTCAACTTCTTCACCATCTCTTCTGAGACCAAATTGTTAGTGCTTCCACTATCGATAAACACATCACAACACTTATCCTCACACTTGCACTTGGTGCAAAATAGGCTACTCTTTTTCTCAGGTTCATTCTCACCACTCAACATAACTCTTTTGTTAATGAGCATTTGTCCTCTTTTAGCATCTTCAGAATGTGATGATCTGTCATCTTCATCTACATGTGCAACTCTAGCCTATCCTTCATTTCTCCTATCTATCCTTCCTTGGTGTTGAGGACATTCAAAGGCCCTATGACCTTCTTCTCCATAGTGAAAACATGTTCCACAAAAGCCTCCTCTTCTGGATCCTTGTCCTCTCCCTTTTCCTCTCTGATCTCTATTATTTTGATCCTAGAAATGATTGATATTTTTTTCCTCTCTGATTTTGATTACTACTGGCCTCATCCTTCTTTTTTGGATATTCACTTCGACCTCCATAAGTCCACCCACTAGATCTTCCACCATGTCCTCTTCCGCTTTTTTGGCTTTCAAATTTCTTATTCAACTTTTCCTCTACTTTTAGGGAAAACTGGTATGCCTCTTCAATATTATTCATTTGAACCAAATTTAACTCCTCTTGAATACTCGGCCTCAACCCATTAACATAATGGGACAATTTCTCCTTATCAGCTTCTGCATGGCCTGTTCTGATGAGGATTCAATAGAACTCCTCTGTATACTCCTGAACAAATCTTCCTACTTCCTTCAAACTTTTCATTTTCATTAGTAGGTCAAGATCATAATCAACAGGAATGAACTATCACTTCAATTTATCCACCATCTAATCTCATCTTGTTATTTTATCCTTTACTCTTCTATTTCACTCCAATTGAATCTCCTACCACCATATCTTCACATGACCCTTCAGTCTGGCCTTCACAAACTTGACCCTATCAGGATCCTCAATATCTTCATACTCAAAATATTCTTCACATTCATTGATCCAGTCAATCAATTCCTCTAGGTTAAGATTCCCTGAAAATGTAGGAACCTTGATCTTAGGTCTTTTCCTGATCTTGGAAATGGCTCAAAAAAGTCTTTCTTCTTCTTGATTCAAAACTTTGAATTCTTCCTAATCTAAATTTCCTTCTCCTATGGCTTCATCCTTGCTTTCGTCTCTGACATTAAGATTCATTTCTCTATGAATCTCTTCTTGAAATGCTCACACTTATCTCTGGAGGGCTCTAATCTCAATTTTCATAGCACCATCTCTTCCACCATGTTCCCTTTGTGGAGGTATTTTTGTGCTTATCACTAAAACCCTAGCCACGGTCCAGGTGCAAACTGCCTCACAACTTTAGTGATCTGTTTACACAAAAACCCTAACCCACAGTCCTAGTGAAAACTGCCTCATAGTCGACAATCTATTTACATACACAGGAACTCCCGCTCTAATACCACTTGATGAAGGGTACTCCCCTTAATACCACAAACACACAACAGAAACAGAGAAACAATAACAATTTGCAAGATCAGAAAATGGGCTTATTATTATCTTCACAAAAGTGGAATTACAAATTTTGAGAATTACAATATTCAAAGTCACATGAGCATCTTCCTTACAATATTCTAAGGGACAAAGCCTTGAATTATTACCCATAACTACTCTAAGGGACAACACTATAGCCTTCCTTATATAGGCAATTTTCCACCGCCTGGGAAGGTTCCATAATTTTAGCCAATAAGGCCGATCGACCAAACTTAGAATTATTTTATTTTATAATTTATTACATCAAAGTCGGCTCAAAATAACTTTTGGAACCTAAACAAAAAATTTGAAGGAAAATCATTTTCCACCATTTTAGGTGACCCAACTTTTGGAGACCATAAGTCATCACCTGTTGACTCGATTGACTATTATGACCCCAATTCAGAAAGGGCACAAAGTGCTTTATTGCACCTGACTTGTGCAAGCTTCAGTCACCTGATGTTTTGACCTCATTCGAGGCCTCTAAAGCTTTCAAAACTGAGTTTAAAATTTTTGTACCCTACTTCCAATACTGAAAATCTTCAATATCTACAAAGCTAGACTTGACATGTCAATGAGACTTTACTGGCAGGCTGATTTGATCAAGATGAATCTCTAGGGAAGAAAATAGACCATTCTGAGCTTGAGTGGAAAACTTACTAAAAATAGTAACTTTCTAAAAATAGCAGCTCTACACAAGATAGCCCTTATTGAAAAGAAACAAGTAATATTTTTGGGTGATGCAAGATTGCTCTTACACCCTGGATGCTCCTACATCAGTTTCTCATTGGGGGCTTGTGCACCTCTCTTCTTCTTTTGATAAGTTTTTGTAGGAGTAGGCCTTGTGATTTTTTCTATTTGTCATTTTAGGATGGAGAAACAAATATAGAGGATCTTGTTATTGCTCATGTATGGATCTCAACTTATTTTCTCTTCCCTTTGACCTTCACTGGTACAACTTGAATTTTCTTTTCTGAGTCAGTCTCCTCTTCATGTTCTCTATTACCAATCAGAAGTTGTTCCTTAGTTGCTTCTTAAACTTGCTTCTCTATTGCTTCCTCTTCTTCTTCACTAAATTGCTTATCTAAGGTTTCCATCATTTTCATTGATTTTAAACTAACCTTAACTCTAACTAAGTCTATTTTTTTTCTTAGTTTTACTTCCTCATAGGTTCCCAACCTGGTAGCATTGGGGTCTTTGGGCTCAGCTAGTAGTTCCTTTATTAACCTAGAGGCTTAGTCAATTTCAAGTTCATATCCCATTGGAGGTATCCATGTAGTTATTGGCTCAACTTCCTTAATCAATGTGGTGAAGGTGTTCACCAAAAAACAAATATCCTTTGGTTGTGGTTTTTAATTAATTGTCCATTTATCATACTCCTTTTGTACATTCTCTCTTTAAACTTTCCAAAATAATCATCCATCATAGCCACAAAATTTTGACCTAAGTTCTTGATGAACTCACTAATTTGGATGATGATGGGTCAATTAACATCCAAATCATCATTACCAATAGATGAAAAATAATTTTACAAGTAGAAAAATGTATAGACATGTAATGAATCAAACTTACACATGTTTATCTTTGCTACCCAGATAGTCCTTATATTCTCCTCCAATTGTTTTGACAATAGCTCGATGAGGTCTAACTGTAAACCTTTCGTGACAATCTTATATGCTATGTCTAATGCTCTGCATGGGACACTGGTGGGCCCACTTGATTGAAAATCTTATAGCCAATAACATAGGCTCCAAATCTTATTTCTAAATCAATGATTGTGTTTATCTTCATGCCTTTACCATCCCACTTGGCTCTTGTTAGCTTCTCGGTGTCTACCCTTGGTGGATTTCTTATGGCCTTTTCCTTATCATTTGTAGGGTAACTGGAAACCATATGAATAATATCTTTTGTTATTTTGACTAGTTCATCCAACCATATTTTTCCTTTATGAACATAGCTAAGTACAACCCTAATCTATTCTGATTTAAACTCCCTTAGAAAATATAGGGCATTTGTCAATACTTTGACTTCTAGGTGTTTATGCTCATCCTTGAGCTTTTCATTCTTGCTTAGCTCCTATCTTGTTGATTGCAACTTGAAGTCTCTAATTTAACTTATCTTGCAGTGTATATAGGCATATATATCTTTAACCAATAAAATGCTAGGTGATATGCTAGAAAATGAGCCTGATTGATCAACTTGTGAAGCAATCTTGGGGAGCAATTTGTATTTGGGTTCTTCACATGTTGCTGACTTAATCAATGTAACCTTGTCAATTTTAGTCTTGAATTTTGTGGACTTGGATGAAGATGCCAAAGTTTTAACAAATTTAGGGCTTCGTGAAATCTTCATAAAAGATTATATGACATAAATTATATGACATCAATCGAAATACAATTCTCTTGAAGATAAAAAAAAATAAAAAATTGAAAAAATTGAAAATTTTCATGAAATTATGGTGGTAGTACACCAGAGGTTTAAAAAATGTGTTTTATAGTAAATTTAAAATTCATTAAAAAATATATATTCAATAAAAAATAAGGAAAAATATGCTAATCAATCTTTGGTGTCTTGGGTATATTTTCCCAGAAGGATTTGCAAAAATTCATTTATTTAGGTGAAAATATGGTGGTCGTACACAGTTATGACCATATGGTCCTGAAACATACATTTTGAAAACATGGGTTTTAAACATTCCTACTAAAAATAAATTTATACCATGTGAGTATTTAAATAAATTAAATATTTGTAAAGTAGACTCTAAGAGATAGATTTTATATTACTAGTGTTTTTTGAGATTCAATCTCTAAGTGCCTCAAATTTTAACATCAATTGACAAGAAATTTGAAAAAAAGGGAAAACATTTCCACATTGTTTCCCCAAAAGTGGGACTCAACTTCTTGCAGCTACCTTGATACTTTCACTTACTAATGATCTTTCACTCAGTCGTGATTTTACTGACTATACACACTTTATGCTCAAAACATATAATACTATAGTGCATCTTATTTTAGGTTGATTTGGTGTTTATTCAATAGATATATAGAACTATTGTAAGCTATAACCAATTGAAATTTAGTTCCATACTTGATTTTATTTTCTAGAGGTGGTGAGATCACCTAATCCAAGGGATGAGGTGTCACTGACTATTATGCTCATTCCAACATTATCATTTGTTGCTCTTCTCCACATTTAATTTTGTATCCTCATAATTTCTTCAATGGTGTTTTCATTTGTATTAACACTCACCTCTAGTGCTCATTCTTTGCAGTCTTTTCCCAAATGACTAACCTTGTGATAGTGCAAACATGCCATTCTATAATTTGTCCAATTTTGAGATCTTCCTCTCTAGTGCATTCTCATACAATTTTTTGCAATATGTCCATATCTACCAAATGTTGTAACTATTCCAAGTGTTTAAATCCCAAGTATATGCATTGCATTTCCTTCTTAGGTGATATGTCTTGTTTTGTCCTTTTAGTTTCTAGACTTGCGTCACCTTTATCTTCCATTCTTGTGATATGTGTCTATGCATGTTGCAAGTGTGACAATGCTTTTCCATATAGTGTTTTTCATTGGCAAGTGATGTTTTGGAGCACTAGGGATCACTTGAGGGTTTTCATTTATGGAAAAAATTATGCTGTAGTGATCGTATGTTGAGAAGTTTTCCACTTGAGTCTCAGCCATGAAAATGACTAAGTCCAAAATTAGGATAGCTAGAAACAATGCCACAATTTTGGTCAACGATGAAGATATATAAGGTATTATGGCTTGAGAAGTTAACTAAATGTATTTTGGGATGTATACATGCTTAAGTTAAGAGTGCATGATTTTTGGTTATTGGATCAGTGAGATACAATGTTTGGAAGGTATGCGAAGATAGTAAAATAGTATAACAGGGTATATGAACAGTTGTGAAGATCAAGGAGAGTATAGTGGATACGGTAACATGGTAAGTCAGGTGAATGGAGTATATTGGTGACTCTTTGGTAATATAAGATCGTTGACTCCACAATTATCATTTTCATAAGTTTTGTATGGTATTTGTGAACTTAACTTAATGCCAAATTTTGTATAAGTATAGAGTGCTTTTGTGAAAGCAAAGTACTGGTGTGAATTTGATAATGAAGCAAGGTTGTGAATTTGAGAGAAAATATCAAATGCAAGATAAGTAAGAGACAAAGCTATAACTGGAACTATCTAAGCAAGATAAGTGATTGTATTGTTCACATTTTGGAGAACTCTTTTAAGACAATTTTTTATTGTAAGAGTAGTGTGCTCACCACCTTTAACCAAGTGTTTTGTATACCCCTAAAAGGGTTTTGTATTCCTCTAACAAGGAAATTTACTATGTAACATAAACTCCTAATAGGGCTAGATCTCCTAACAGGGATATTATATTCTAGTATATACTTGTGGATATCATCCCATCGGGGTTTTCCCTTGGCCAAGGTTTCCTAAAGAACAAAGTATGGTGTCATGAGTAATGTGTTATGCTTATATGTTCTTTTCATTTATGCATTACTATGGATTGATTATAATCAAGTTTAAAGTTGAAAGCAAAGTTCAGTAATATTGATTCACCCCCCTCTTAGTATTACCTAATCCTAACAGTTTCTTGGGTGACTTATCTTGTTTTGATCTACACTCATGTGCTCGATTTCCATACTTATTGCAATTATAACAATAACCATCAAATTTAGGAGTGGATTTTGTGTGATGATAATAATCACCTTCATGATTTTAAGATCTACTAACATCAATTTAATCAAATACAATGCAAATTTAACTAGAATTGAATTTATGATCTATATTATCCCATGGTTCTCTAAAAAGAAATGGTAAGTGAAGCTCTCAGCTTAGATCCTCACTAGTGACACTTCTAAGACAAGAATGTATGATGCTACAATGCTTCTACTATGCTTCTATGATGATTCCATGCTTAATCTAGCTCAAATTGATAAACTACAATGATCATTGCTCTAAATGCTTTTAATTTCTCTTAGAATGATCTCAATTTGCCTATAGTATCAATTCTTTGCAAATGAAATTCCAAGATGGAAATGCTCTCCAAAATGCCTCATACTTATAGTAATTTCCCAAGGGTAGGGGTGGAGTGAAGTAATCATGATTATCCTTTGGTTAAGTCAAAAACTTTGCTTTGTTCATAAATGGGGGGACAAATGAGGGGACAAGCCTTTAAATGGTTTCAAATGTTTAGACAATTTAAATGTTTTGAGTGATTTATGTCCTTTTTGTCTCAATTTTCATTGGTTGATCACTTTGTTGAGAGAAAATAGGATTATTAAATTCAATTAATTAATTAAATTTAGCCATGGAAGGGTAAATGGGTTCGTTTTGACTTTTAATTAAACAACTATACAATTAATTGATTAAAATCAATTATATAGTGTTTTTGGTCCCTTTGAGCTTTCATTTAATTATTTAACATCATTATTTAATTTCTCCTTTGTTTTAATTGATTTTGTTCAACTTTATTAAATTATGTCCATTTCAGTGCATTTTAATGATTTTGAGCCATTTTAATTGATTGTCCAATTTTATGTGTCTACAAATGCCCCTCTTTGAATCAATGCGTGAAGAACATTGGTTCAAAGATCCTTTAAGTCCTGATTGATGATTCCTGATGTGATTGATTGTTGCCTCTTGATATAAAAATTTATGATGCCCCACTGATTTCATGATGTTTGATCACAATTTTGATTTGATACCCTTATGCCCCCTCATAAATTAAAACATATTAATTTCTTGATTTGAAAGATTTGATTTGATGTTTGATTTATCAAATATGTTTTCATTTCTGACTATTTGATGAGATGTCATGATGTATGATTATGCCCCGGTTTGGTTTGATTAGTTAAGATAGGTCAAAAACTAGTTTGACCTCCAAAATTTGGGTCAAAATACCTTAAATAGGTTGAGAAACCTTGTTTTACAATTCATTTTTACTTTTCATCTTAGTGATTTTTCTCTAATCCTCTAGTAATTTTCAAGATGGTTGTGTCGATTCAGGAGCATAGATTTGAGAGGTGCCAGAGATATGCAAGACCACCTGATTATGTAGCTCTGGTAAGTCATTACAAACCTTTACATTGCATTTATGGTGCATTTATGATCATTTATTGCAATTTCATGTTTCATTGTTGCTTTGAATTTAAGAACTCTTTCCTAGGAATGGTTTTAATGTCGCCTAGGGTAGTTTACTATCACTTTCATGGTTTTCACTCTTGCCTCCATGTAGTTTATCCTTGCTGAGGAATATTTTGTTCTCACGTAGCACTAGAAAAATTCTCACCTAGAGCTAGGTTAAACTGCCCCTTTTCTGATAGGTTGTCACTTATGAAAACCCTAATGGATTTACTGTCACCTAGGCCAGCATTCATTGTCACGTAGCCTAATTCACTATCACTTAGCAGGCAAACTATCACTTGACACTAGAATAATGTCACTTAACATGATAAAAATCATGCCTACTAACTATTTGGAAAAAATGTGTACTTTTCACACGTGTACTTGATTGCGTCTAATGAAATTTTTTATAACTCTTGATGATAGATCGGATGAGTAGTGTAGGTCTGTTACTATCAAAAAAACAATTGGTTTAGGATATCTCAATAGTGGTATCTTAGAATATGATTGGTCAATCCAAGTAAGATAGTGATTGATAGGATAAATCAATTAGTGTGAAAACTGATATGATTTTGATATTGCCACTTCATTCTCAAGACATAGAGAAGCAAACGATGGTACTGGTGTGATGACTGGATACTTTTGAGAAGATTGACTTGAGATAATTCCTTGATATGAGGTACTGATATGATTCCTTTTGCTTTTCCAATAGGATCACTACCCTACCCTATACATCTAGTCAGTTGCATCTTGGGTTATTGACTTGAGTCAGGCACTCACAAGAGCTGAGTTTCGTGTTATCGAGCAATGTGGATTGAGATTTTTACTTGAGCTCCCATAGTTTTAGCTAAACCATGGGTTACTAACTATAGTGGTGAAGTGATGGCATTCTGACCACAACACATTCCACTTGCCTTATGGAGAGATGACTATCACGCCTGAGGACGTGTATAGGTTGCTTCAGATCCCGTGCAGAGGAGAGGTGGTATATTATGATTCTTCTGTCTACTGATGAGCATTTAGGGACAACACTATAGGAAATGTGGATACTATTATATGGCCTCAGTTTGCATCTTTTCTGACATTACCAATACTTTAGGGTGCATTGATTGGTGGTTTACTGATTCTCGACCGGTGAGGTCATGCTTTTTTAGTCAGTTTGGGTAGGATTTGGGAGGAGTTTCTTACTCATCCTTGATAGTTTGATTGGGGTTCCTGTGCCCTGGTGCAATTGTATCATGATTTACATGAGGTGGTGTATCAGGGGAGTGCATCATTATCATGGGTGCCATTGCTCTTTAGTTGTGGATATGGGAGTATCTTCCCATTACTAGGCCCATTTCTGAAAGGGTTTTAGCTCAAGGATTTCCTTATGCTTTCCTTTACACTAGGATGGTTACTCAACATCATTTGGGTCACTTGGATTACTAGAGATGTCAGATTGATGATCTTGATTAGGTTACATGGAAGCCTTACCTCAGTTGTGACAAATGGGGAGAGGATGATGATGAGCTACCATACATGTTTGCCCCTCACTAGATGATTGGGTGTACTACCACTACTATTGAGCACTTTTTCTTTGGTAGAGTTTTGAGGTAATATGGTCAAACATAGGATATGCCTTAGGGAAATGCACTATATGCTCAAGTACATGCAGAGATCTCTCTATGGGGTCCATGTATTGATATTCAGTTTGCATTAGATCAGATTGCGGGTATGACTATTTGCAAATGGGAGATACTTCTTGGTATGGTCAATGCAGGGATGTCCCACAATTATGTAGATTGGTGGGCTTGCAATAGGTTTCCTCATTTTACTGATCCAGCTGAGCCTATCCCTGGATGTCATGATGGTGATAGGGATGATAGAGATCAAAGAGGACAAGGACGTAGACATCCTCAAGTTGTAGTGGGTAGAGGAGAGATTAGGGATAGATAGGCTAGAGTGCAGGATGATGCAGTTGATAGACAACCTAGAGTAGATAGACAGGATAGAGCTCATAGACATCAGAGAGCTTAGAGATAGGCACAAGTTGATGCATCTAGGTAGATTCCTGGGGGATTAGATCCCTTGGTATACTTACAAAGAGTAGTCTTAGCTCAGCATGATGATGATGTAGCTCATCGAGATCAGGCACAGCAGGATGATGGGGCTCCACAGATGCCTTCACCAGCTCCACAACCATAGGGTGCACACTATGATCATATTGATGGATTATCCTAAGATATGCAGGTATTGAGGATAGATAAGTCTACTATTGTAGGTCATTTGGATCAGGTTGCCTCTTTATTACAATAGTTTGTATCAGCCATGGTTGTTCTAAGACAGGATGGTGTGGGTACTTCACATGCTCCTCCCCCACAAGATGGTAGAGGTCTAGATGGATCTGGTGCTACAGGGTCTTGATTGATATAGTTACTCATTGATGATATCCTTGTTGTGTCATATGTCATGTTATCCATTTCTCATAACATTTGATGTAGCACTTTGATGACATTGCATCTTAATATACTGATTTGATGATCATATGATGAACACTCTTTTGATGATATATATGATATACTCTGTGGTTCTCTTTGATGAGTTTGTTTATGAGATTATGTGTTATGTAGCAATATGATGTGTTTATGCATTTATTTTGATTCATGTTATGGATGCAGTATCTTATTTTATGATATACATAGATGATGCAATGATGTATGAATGTTGGAGATGCTTTTCTATCTTTCCTATATGGATGCAAAATGTTTTATGGAAATGCACATGTATGTTCCTATGTTTTTTATTTTTTAATGTATGCCAGTCTATCTATAGCTATATGTATGCACATGATGTATGGATGTTTTCTTTTTCTAATATGTGGATAATGAATAATGATAAATGCATGGATGCAAAAAATAATCTCATTCTCTTTGTAGTGTTTGATCAAGAATAAATGTTTGATTGAACCCCATATTGCTTTAATGTTTTGACTAACCAAGATTATTGATGTACCCCCTCTTGCCCTTGGAAAATTAACCACAAACAAATGCATTTAATCTAACAAGATAATGCAATTAATCTGACATGCCATGCAATGCAACCTAAGTGTCACCAGCTTTTAGCAAATAAATGCCCTGAGGATAAATTTTCATCATTGAGCATTTCAGGACCAAAAAGCTTAGTACAATCACCACTAACCACATCATGATGATATGAATACCACTTTTTATCGCATTCGGTAACCTCCTTTTTGAACCAAATACAACCCTCACTAGTTGGATGACCAAACTATGGGAGTTTGAATACTGGTGTCAACAGATTCAATGTTGCAAGTGGATTTTTGGTATTAAGATATAGAAAATCTAAATAGCCAAGGGATCCATTTGTGTAAACAAGAAAAGGTTAATTCATCCTCTTATGAGATAGTCCTCGATGGTTCTTTGATGACCATGTCATTAGATGAACTCTTATAAGTTGATGAATCTTCCTCCAAATAGTCACTCAAAGGCAATAAAATATCACATCTTTATCAAGGCTACTCTAGTCAAAACATCATCGAATAGCTCCAAAGATATAATAAAAAGTCAATTTCATCAAGATTTATCAACAAGAATATTTCAAGTGTTTTACCATGTTTCATTATTTTGCAAAGAAAGAAAGTTTTGAATGTTTCGCCATGTTTTAGGATTTTCCAACAAGTATTTCCAAGTATTATGATCTTTAAGGTGTTTTTGTCAATTTTTATCTCAAAAAATAAAGTCAATGAAGGCTCAAGGATCATAGTGTAGGATCAAAAACTTAGGCTCAATGAACTTTTCTCTCTTCTGAAACTCTAATAACTCTCTCTCTGATGTCACTGATTGTAGCACTTATTGAATCCATTCGATACCAAATTTGCAATATTCTTCTGCCCCCAGATGATAAATGTGATCGGTTGACAAACTTAGGGCTAATAGACAATGCAACAATGCAACTGAAAGGTTTTATTATGACTATGTACAAATGACAGATGCAGTGGTGGTTGTAAAAATGAGATGGTGGAAATGCAGTATGGACATATGCACATAGGAAAGACAACTTAAGGGAAACAAAAGGTGCTTGTTTACCAAGTTTTCACCTTCTGGGTAGGTCAAGCTCTTTTTTCTATTTTTAAAGCTTTGCTCTTTTTCTGCTACCAACGTGCCTATTGCTAGGTTTTCACCAAGGCACTTTTTATCTTTTTTCATTTTTTTTTTGTATTTTTTCTTTCTATTATTATTATTATTTATTTTTTTCATATCATCAAGGCGCCTATTTGCTAGGTTTTCACCAAGACAACATCTTTTTGAATGTTTTTCCTTTCTTCATGCTCAATTTTTCACTATTTTTTATCTTTTTAGAATCTCATATGATACTCTTTATACTCTTTCATCTACCTCATGTATAGAACCTTTTGAGATGAATATTGTTAATGGGTTCTTGAAGCTCCTCTCCTTCACAATCTAATAATTTATAGGTTCCTGTGCCAAATCAAGATACTATGATGAATTGGCCAAGCCAATTAGCTTCCCATTTTCCTTTCTTCTCTCTTTCCACTTGATTCTTTGGGTTTTCCCTCAACACTAAGTCTCCTACCTGAAAGACTCTTGGTTTGATATGTTTATTATAGTTCCTCGAGATTCGATTTTGATACACTTTTAGGTGCTCATAAGCTTGTGTTTGATGTTCTTCAAGTAAATCCAATTTTTGAAGTCTACCTACTCTATAGTCTTCATCTATGATCAATCCTTGTAATGACACTCGTAGAGACGAGATTTCAACCTCTAATGGTAGAACTGCTTCAGCTCAATAGACTAATGAGAATGGTGTGGCTCCTATGGGTGTTCTTATGTTGGTTCTATAGGCCCATAATGTTGGATTAATTTGCATATGCTAATCCCTTCCTGATTTATTGACTAACCTCTTCAAGATCTTTAAGATATTCTTATTTGTGGCTTCGGCTTGCCCATTTCCTTGAGGGTAATAGATTGATGATGAATGGTGAGTGATATGCAATGTAGCACAAAGTTCATAAACATCCTTATTCTTGAACTATTTTCCATTATCTATTATTATGGCATGAGGAATACCATATCGGCAAATGATGTGATTCAAGATAAACATGGAAACTTGTTTACCCGTTGTCGTTATCAAAGGAACCGCTTCAACCCACTTAGTGAAATATTATGTTGCGGTTATAATGTGTTTGTGCCCATTTGAAGAAGGTGGATGTATGACACCAATTAGATCAAACCACCATTGATAGAAAGTCCATGGTGTGACAAATGGGTGTAATTCTTGTGCCAGTGCATGTATCATGTTGCCATGATATTGGCATTTGCCGCATATCTTCACAAAGTGACAAGCATCTTTTTCTAATGTCTTCCAAAAATACCCTAAGTGAAGGATTTTCTTAGCTAGATTCAACCCGCTTGTGTGTGACCCACAAATGCTATTGTGAACTTCGCATAAAGCTAACTTAGACTCTTCTTCCTCTAGACACCTAAGTAACGTTCCATCAAGACCCTTACAATACAATGTTTCTAAAAGGATTAGGTGATGGTGGGCACTATTTATGTGATGATGATAATCACCTTCATGATTTTAAGATCTACTAACATCAATTTAATCAAATACAATGCAAATTTAACTAGAATTAAAATTATGATCTATATTATCCCATGGTTCTCTAAAAAGAAATGGTAAGTGAAGCTCTCAACTTAGATCCTCAATAGTGACACTTCTAAGATGAGAATGTATTGATGCTACAATGCTTCTACTATGCTTCTATGATGATTCCATGCTTAATCTAGCTCAAATTGATAAACTACAATGATAATTACTCTAAATGCTTTTAATTGCTCTTAGAATGATCTCAATTTGACTATAGTAACAATGCTTTGCAAATGAAATTCCAAGATGGAAATGCTCTCCAAAATGCCTCATACTTATAGTAATTTCCCAAGGGTAGGGGGTGGAGTGAAGTAATCATGATTATCCTTCGGTTAAGTCAAAAACTTTGCTTTGTTCATAAATGGGGGGACAAATGAGGGGACAAGCCTTTAAATGGTTTCAAATGTTTGGACAATTTAAATGTTTTAGTGATTTATGTCCTTTTTGCCTCAATTTTTATTGGTTGATCACTTTGTTGAGAGAAAATAGGATTATTAAATTCAATTAATTAATTAAATTTAGCCATGGAAGGGTAAATGGTTTCATTTTGATTTTTGATTAAACAACTATACAATTAATTAATTAAAATCAATTATATAGTGTTTTTGGTCCCTTTGAGCTTTCATTTAATTATTTAAAATCATTATTTAATTTCTCCTTTGTTTTAATTGATTTTGTTCAACTTTATTGAATTATGTCTATTTTAGTGCATTTTAATGATTTTGACCCATTTTAATTGATTGTCCAATTTTATGTGTCTACAGATTTAGGAATACATTTTTCTTTTCTTTTACAAATATTTGATGTGTGGCCTAGTTTTCCATAATTATAGCATGAGAGCTTCTTTGACCATGGTTGTGCATAGGCATTCTTTTTGTCATCTTATCTTGATGACACTCCTTGCTCGATATAGCCTAAACCAGTAGTGTTGCCAAGTCTTCTTTGATTGCTTAGGAATTCATTGTTAATATGATTTAGAACAATAAAGAGGGGGGGTGAATCAGTTGTTCTCAGGTCCTGATGTATAAGACAAAAAATATAAATTTACTTTAAATCAGATCAAGCAACCAAAAAAAACTCAGTCATCACTGATTTAAATATAGAAACATATAACATTGTAGTCCACTACCCAATTGTATCTAACTTGAAAAAATAAGAAATGTTCACACCAAAACATTCACACAATTGTTGACACCAGGATTTATAGTGGAAACCCAATGTGGGAAAAACCACTTTGTAACATGCTACTATTATTTTCACTCTTTTGAAGTGAGCTAGGTTAAAAGCCAACCCTGTCAAAGGTTACAATAAACACTGTTAGGTGTGACCCAGTTAAAGGATTTCAGTCACCCTATTAAAAGTGAGCCTTGTTAAAGGACTTACATACACTCCATTAGAATGCAACCTTGTTTAAAGGATTTAACATATGACTATTAGGTCAACCTCAGTTAAAAGGATTTTGACTGTGACAATGGTTAGAAAGTAGTAGCAGTATTGATCTAAAAAACATACAACTCACTTTGCAAATATCAGATCCAATTCCGTACACAAATGCTAGTTTACTGACTTTGAAACTTTGTCATCTCCATCTCTGATCTACTCAAAAAATTTCTTCAAGCAATCACCACACTTCTCCTTCAGCCTTTTCTTCTTACACAATCAATAAAACTTATCTTCCAGCATTCTGGTTTCACCCCATGCATCAACCTTACATGTCCAATGCTTAGGTTCCCTTAATACTTTCCTCAATTAGGTTAACTCATCTTTTTCTGCTCAATCTTATTTGTAGATCTTAGGGTTAGGTCAGATTCATTGAATCTACCCACATTTTGTTCTTTGGCTCCTTTTCTAGAAAAATTTCAAATCTCATTAAGATTTACAATAAAACATTTTACAGTGCATTTAATTCTTTCTAACAATTAATAAATAAAGTCAACATGTTTTACATAATCCAAGAATTCAACAATGTCAGCTCCAAATCTAAATTCTCTTCAACTATAAAAATGTTGATGCTAGGTCAATACTGTGATCATCCAATTGGTCTTCATGTAGAACACTCGGTCATTACTAAAACTATTTCCTCAGCATACACTATCTTCCTTAGTAATTTACTGATGTTCGGTCAACACTAGATTTTTTCTCGACATACACTAACTCAATTGACACTAAAATTACTCAGCTTAAACATGATTTATCCATTTTTGCTCGATTAAGCCTACTAGTTTAGTCTTCAATCTTACTAAGATAAATGATACATTGTGTCATCATTATGCAACATAGTAAAGTACACTTTGTAGTATCAAGATAACTCAACCTTTCCTTAGGTGCTATTGTTATCAACCTTGCCCTAATCCTTCACAATAATACAATAGATATAGTACTTTCCTAAGTAGCAACAGTCTTACTAGTTAAGGTTTTGACATCAATGAAAATACAACAATTGTTTCAATTGTAGTTTCCAACAATCTCCCTCTTTGGCATTGATGGCAACACCATATGATATCACCTAAATAACACATGGATTACAAACCAATCCAAAACTTATTTGTCCATCAGAGAAAATATGTAATATCCTTAGCTTCATTCTAATTTAGAATCTATAAGCCATGCTTCTATGACCATCATAAGTATCTAAATCTCCCTCTATCCTGATCTTTCATTTCAGTTCATCATCCATAACCTTCAGTTTCATGTGTTATTATATCATCTCAGTTGATCTCCCTCCTTGACAATAATGCCAAAGTAGCAACATAAAACATACATCCAATAGATGTAGATAATATCTATGCAATTCAGTGTTTCTCCCTCTATCATCTTTCTTATGACTAATTCTTTGTCTTTCCTTCTTCTTCACAACTCTAGGCCAGTCTTAAAGTGTGATAATCTTTTGCATCAATTTGTCAAATATTCTGTTGTAGCATATTTGATGCAATGCTTCCTAGTTTGACTAGGCAGCTTCAGTTAAGGGAAGGACCCCTAATTTACTTCTCAGGTACTCATGAGCTTCTCTAGGTAAAGCTTTAGTGAATATGTCAGCTACTTGTTGCTTTGTATTCACATACTCCAGTCAGACTTCTTTGTATTGTACTAATTCTCTCAAGTAGTGATACTTGATTGCTATGTGTTTGGTCTTAGTATGCATCACTGGATTCTTAGAAATATTGATAGCACTTGTGTTGTCACATAAAATAACAACAGGTTTAATGATTTCTTCTTTCATTCCTACCAACAATTGTTTTATGCATACCATATTTGAATATTATACTACAAAATCAACATACTTGGCCTCGGTAATAGATTGGGAAATGCAATTTTGTTTCTTGCTTGTCCAGGAAACTAATCTCTGTCCAAGAAAGAAAGCTCCACCACTTGTACTCTTTCTATCATCTACATTTCCTACCCAATCAACATCAGTATATACTCTTAGTTCAAATTTGTTATCCTTCTTGTAATATAGCCCATAGTCAGTAGTACCTTTCAAGTATCTCATAATTCTCTTCACATCCATCATGTGTGTTTCCTTAGGATTTGCAGCAAATCTTAACACAATCCCAATAGCTAGTGCAATAGCTAGTCTACTATGTACAACATATTGCAATTTTCCAATCATGGATATATACAAAGTTTGATTTACTTCAGCAACATCATCATTCTTAGATAACTTTTGTCTAGTAACCATAGGAGTACTCACTGGTCTAGAATCTTGCATCCCAAAAGTTTTCAGTATTTCATTAACATACTTAGATTGTGTAATGAAAATTCCTTTCTTCATTTGATATACTTGTAAACCAAAAAAGAATTTGATCTCACCAAACATGCTCATTTCAAATTCAGTTTGCATTTCTTTTGAAAATCTTTTACACAAATCTTCTTGTCCACTAAAAATAATGTCATAAAAAAAAAAAAATTCTAACAAGATACCTTTCCCTTCTTCATCTTTCATGTACAAATTGCTTGTGTCATTTGTCCTTGAAAATCCAATCTGCATCATATAGTTATGCAACCTCTCATACCATGCTCTGGGAGCTTGTTTCAATCCATATAAAGCTTTGTTCAGTTTGCATACCATGTGTCTTTTATTTGGATCAATGAAACCTTTTGGTTATTCTATGTAAACTTCTTCTTCCAGTATACCATTTAAAAATGTAGACTTGACATCCATTTGATATACCTTGAAATCTTTATAAGTAGCATATGCAAGTAGATTCTTACTCCTTTTAATCTAGCTACATAGGCAAATGTCTCCCCATAATCTATTCCTTCTTCTTGTGCATAGCCTTTGCATACTAGCCTAGCTTCCTAGTGATTTCACCATCTTCATTAATCTTATTTTGAAATACCCACTTTGTTCCTATAACATTCTTATTTTTAGGTCTTGACACTAGAGTCCAAGTATCATTCTTCTCAATCTGGTCAATCTCTTCATTCATTGCTTGTATCCAGTCTTCATTTTCCAATGTTTCTCTTTTTGTCTTGGGTTCAAATTCACACAATAGGCATGTTGGATCCTTAGTTTTACTTTTGGTCTAAATTCCAACATTTTTGTCTTCAATTATCTATTCAGGCTTGTTATGTCCTCTTACATATTTTTCCAAAATAGGTTTAGCTCTTTTCTCCTCTATTTCATCAGGTTCCTCAACAAGATTATTAGATTCAGCCTCTGAATGCTTGGTAACCTCTTCCTGATAGTTGATAGCATTATCCTGTCGCTTGGCATGTTCTTATTCTTTCTCAGCACTATTTTCCTGTTGCTCGACAACATCTGTCTGTCGCTCAGCATTACTTACCCAAGACTCGGCATCAGGTGCAATTTTTTTACTTGCCTCTTCTTCCTCTTCAATATACACAAAAGATCTATATTCTTTTGGTTCTCTTTTGTTGTCAGCTTCATTTCTTTCTACATACTCATCAATTTTTACATTCACACTTTCCACAATTTTGTTAGTGTTAGAGTTCAAACACTTATATGCCTTACTTTTTGTGGAATACCCTAGGAATATGCCTTCTTCACTTTTAGCATCAAATTTTCCATTCCTAGTGTCTTTTAATATATAGCACTTACTTCCAAAGATTCTAAAGTATTTAACACTCAATGCATGTCCATGCCATAATTCATCGGGTGTCAGATTTGTACCTTTTCTGAGCTATACCTGGTTAAGAGTGTAGACATCAGTGCTTATAGCTTCTTTCCAGTATTTGTGTGGCACATTCTTTTTAATCAACAATTTCCTTGCACAATCCAAAATAGATCTATTTCTTCTTTCTGCTATACCATTTTGTGGAGGTGTTCTAGGTCCAAACATATGTCTTTTAATTCCTCTTTCATTGCAAAATAGATTGAATTCATTTGATGTAAATTCTCCATCTCAGTCAGATATAAGACATTTTAGGTTCCTACCTATCTCCTTCTCAACTTTAGCCAAATACCACTTAAAGAATTAAAAATCTTTAGATTTTTCTTTTAGAAACATTACATGCATCATCCTAGTATGATCATCAGCAAACAAGATAAAATATCTAGCACCACAGTAACTTTTTACACCCATAGATCCACATAGGTCAGTATGAACCAAATCTAAAATGTTTTTAGAAGTAAATGATTTTCTCTTAAAAATTGACTTTGTCATTTTTCCTAAATGACATTCCTTGCACATCACATTCTTAGGTTTTTTCAGTCTAGGTAGACCTCTTACTTTATTCTTCTTACTTATCTCTACCAAATTGTCAAAAAAAACATGACATAGCCTCTTATGCCATAACCAAATATCATCAAGTTGTGCAATCATACATGTTTCTTCAGATAGGTCAAGATAGAACAAAGTAGCTCTAGTTTGTTCTCCACTTCCAATCAGTTCTCCAGTGGCAACAAATATTTTAGCTTTCTTGTGATGAAATTTTACTCAGTAACTAGTTTTTTTTAGCTGAGAAACACTTAAGAAGTTATAATTAACACCTTCAACCTAATAAGCATTTTCACAAGATATCTTATCAGTGAGTTTAATCAAACCTTTTCCTCTAACAGGACACGATGCATCATTAAAAAATCTTACACTTTTACCTCTGTAATGATATAAAGTTTCAAAATTATCTTTGTCACCAGTCATGTGGTGTGAGCAAACACTGTCAATAATCCATTTATCATTCTTGTTCACATAGGAGATCAATGCAGTTTTCTTATCCTCATCAGATTCATCTTTCATTGCAACATAGACTACCTCAATTTCAAAATCATCACTATCAATTTCAGTTCCTTCTTCAGCAATTTAATAAGATTTCTTACCTTTTCCTTTGTAGTCTTTGTTCCTTTGGTGGCTTCTATCATCTCTTCTATCTTTGTGTTTTCTTTTTCTTTCAGCATCTTTATCCTTCCTGTTAGGATATCTAGCAGCTATATAACCAACTTTGTTACATGCAAAACATATAATAGGGAGTTTACCTTTATACTTGCCTTTTCCTCTTCTCAGTCTTCTAGCCATAAGAGCCTCTACATCTTCAAGTTCTTCATTAGAAGTGTCACTATCACTTTCACTTTTACTTTTACTTTTTCTTTCACTGATGCATCTTTCTTTTTCCTTCTTAGGATTGTTCAGAACTAATTGTGACTTGAAAGTAGATTCAACATTACCAATACTACCAATAGTGAAATTATCATAGTTAGAGAGTTCAAAAGCAATCAACTTGCTAATCAAACCTTCCAAAGTAAGTCCATTTGTAGAGTTACATCTAGATTCCTGAATAGCTAAGATCTTAATAGCATATATATGATGTAGAGTTCTTAGCACTTTTCCAATTACAGTTTCATCATCAATAACACCATTTTATCCTCTTATAGCATTTACAACTTCTTTTATTCTACCACAATATTGTGCAATGTTTTCACCTTCTTGCATTCTCATCTCATCAAACTTACCTCTGAGACTCTCAACCTTTTCTTTCAGTACAAACAAGTCACCACCATAGATCTTTGCAAGAGTGTCCCACATCTCCTTAGCAGTTGTACAGTCCTTAATGTCCTTAAATTCTAGATAACTTAGGGTAGATGCAATTTCCAGCATTGCCTGATTGTGTTCTTATTTAGCTCTCATTTCTTTGGAAGTCAAAGGTGCAATAGGTGACACATAGTCATTCTCAATATAGTACTTTCTAGAATCACCAATACCGACTAGATGCAACATCATCAAGCTTTGCCATGCAAGGAAGTTCTCCTTCTTCAGCTTCGATACCTCCTTATACATCCTGATCATTTGCTTCAAGTCCCTTTAAACTTGATTTCTGTAGACACCAATAAGTAACACAGCTCTGATACCAATAGCTAATATGATTTAGAACAATAGAGAAGGGGGGTGAATCAGTTTTTCTCAGGTCCTGATGTATAAGACAAAATTAAAACTTTACTTTAAATTAGATCAAGCAACCAAAACAAACTCAGTCATCACTGATTTAATAATAGAAACATATAACATTTTAGTCCACTACCTAGTTGTATCTAACTTGCAAAACTCATAAATGTTCACACCAAAACATTAACACAAGTGTTGACACCAAAATTTATAGTGGAAACCCAATTTCGGAAAAACCACTTTGTAACATGCTACTATTATTTTCACTCTTCTGAAGTGATCTCGGTTAAAAGCCAACCCTATCATACGTTACAATATACATTGTTAGGTGTGACCCGGTCAAAAGATTTCAATCACCCTATTAAAAGTGAGCCTTGTTAAAGGACTTACATACACTCCATTAGAATGCAACCTTGTTCAAAGGATTATACATATGACTATTAGGTCAACCTCGGTTAAAAGAATTTTGGTTGTTACAATGGTTAGAAAGTAGCAGCAGTATTGATCTAAAAAACATACAACTCACTTTGCAAATATTAGATCCAATTCTGTACACAAATGTTGGTTTACTAACTTTGAAACTTTTCCATCTCCATCTCTGATCTACTCAAAACTTTTCTTCAAGCAATCACCACACTTCTCCTTCAGCCTTTTCTGCTTATACAGTCAATAAAACTTATCTTCCAGCATTCCAATTTCACCCCATGCATCAACCTTACATATCCAATGCTCAGGTTCCCTTACTACTTTCCTCAATTAGGTTAAGTCATCTTCTACCACTCAATCTTATTCATAGATATTAGGGTTAGGTCAGATTCATTGAATCTACCCACATTTTGTTCTTCGGCTCCTTTTCTAGAAAAATCCCAAATCTCATAAAGATTTATAATAAAATGTTTTACAGTGCATTTAATTCTTTCTAAAAATTAATAAATAAAGTCAACATGTTTTACATAATCCAAGAATTCAACAATGTCAGCTCCAAATCTAAATTCTCTTCAAATATAAAAATACTGATGCTCGATCAATACTGTGATCATCCACTCGGTCTTCATGTAGAACACTCAGTCATTACTAAAACTATTTCCTTGGCATACACTGTCTTCCTCGGCAATTTACTAATGTTTGGTCAACACTAGCTTTTTGCTTAGCATACACTAACTCGGTTGACACTAACATTACTCAGCTTAAACATGATTTATCCATTTTTGCTCAGTTAAGCCTGCCAGTTTAGTCTTCAATCTTGCTAAGATAAACAATACATCATGTCATCATTGTGCAACATAGTCAAGTACACATTGTAGTATCAACATAACTCAACCTTTCCTTAGGTGCTATTATTACCAACCTTTCCCTAATCCTTCACAACAATACAATAGATATAGTACTTTCCTAAGTAGCAACAATCTTACTAGTTAAGGTTTTGACATCAATGACAATACAACAATTATTTCAATTATGATTTCCAAAATTCATCCATCCTTTTATCATTTTCTTCGACTTTCTTAATCATCTCATTATCTTGTTGAATCTTTACTTCATTTTCTTCTCTTAATTCACCATTGGCTTCCAGCTTTCTAGCAAGTTCACTATTCACTCAGTTGACTTCCTAATTCATGACAACCATTTGATTGGAAATTTTAAAATGATACTCAATGAATCTCTGTATCTTAGATTCATTTTCTTGTATCTTATTAGTCATTTGTCTTCTATCTTCAATAGCCAAATTCATTTCTTGTTCATCTTGTCTTGCATTGTTCATGACATAAACCATTCTTACCATTTGGGTCTCTTGATGGATTTGTAGTGCTTTCACTTGTTTAGTAAGATGTTGATTCTTTTTAAATAGATCTGATATGGTTCCTTCAGATGCATCAGATATACTTGTAGATCCAGATCTAGATCCTTCAAATGCATCCTCTCTTTTCTTCCTGATAATCAGTGTCATTGTACCAAACTGCTATTTCCTTCCTTTTGACCAGTAGCTCTCTCAATTTTTTTTGGCTTCTTTGAATTGTTCAATGAAGATCTACATCTGAAATTTTTGATTTTCAATAGTCTTATCAAGATTATAACTTTCCATCCTTAAGAAATTTTCTCTTCAGTGATTAAACTTCCTCAATAAGAGAACTAGCTTTGATACCAATTGATGGAATTATAGAAAGGTATGTACTAGAGAGGAAGGGGTGAATCAGTATACTTACAAACTTTTTAAATTGAATCCTTGTAAATATGTATTTCATTAATTGATTGTATAATTTACATTAACAATACATCAATAACATAACTAGAATATAAATGAATGTAAACTAATCAAATATGCAAACATGAAACTTCATACACATAACACATGTATTTTAGTATTGTAGAGACCCTTGTTAGAAGGTAAAAATTGTGGTAGGAATGACACCCACATTGCTTCACTACTATAGTAACAAAGTTCTCAGTTAAGGCTACAAAAATTTGATAACTTTTGGAAATCTTACCCTATTAGGAGTAACAATAAAATCAACTAGATCTACCTAGTTAAAGGATTTTAGCAACACAATTAAGTGTGCACTCGGTTAAGAGATTTTATAAAAGACCTATTAAGTCCACTTTGTTAAGAGATTTAAGGCCTTCTACACTGGTTAAAAAGTAATTGTAAGATTGATCTATAAATAGAAACTAATCTTGGTTGATATCATATTTATTATGTACTTATTTGTTATCACCTTGATGTGATTGATCTCTTCTTTGAATTCTACTCAGTAGTCTACTATTTCTGATAAACTATATGCTTTGTTAATGCTTGTCAATCATAGCCCTGTCTGATCTTTTGATGTCTTCCACTAGTAGTTACTTCATGTGTGATACTTGTCAAAATGACATCTATACAAGATTTATATCAAACTAATTTAACCTAATTAGGTTTTAGACATTATCTTAGAAAACCTAAGATCAATGGTTCAAATGAATAACCTAGATTGTCTTTACATAGTAATCATCTGTAATTAAATTATTACATCCATATTAAATTTCATCTCGATCTTGGTAAACCATTTTCTAAATGGTGTAAACCATTTTCCTTGTATTTTGTGCCATTCCAAACTGTTATGTTGTTTCCTACTTTACTTGGTGTATACTACTCTATTCATCACTTGATATTTAATTGGTGTTTAGTTTATATGAATTTTATGAAGGGTGCTCCCCTTAATACCACAAACACATAATAGAAATAGATAACAACAACAAATTACAAGAACAAAAAATCAGCTTCTTATTATCTCCACAAAAGTGGAATTATAAATTTCAAAATTACAATATGCAAAGCCAGATGGGCATTTCCCTTACAATATTCTATAGGAAAAAGCCATGAATGATTACCCAAAACTACTCTAAACTGCTCTAAACTACCTAAGACAACACTATGACCTTCCTTATATAGACAATTCTGCACTGCTTGGAAAGGTTCCATAAATTCAGCCATTAAGGCTGACAAACTCTAGAAATATTTATTTTTCAATTTATTATATCAGAGTCAGCTCAAAACATCTTTTGAAACCCCAAAAAAAATTTTGAAGAAAATTTATTATCCATAATTTTAGGTGGCCCAACTTTTGGAGACCATAAGTCATCACTCATAGACCTGATTGAGTATTATGACCCCATTTCGCAAAGGGCACAAAGTTCTCTACAACACTTGAATCAAGAAAGCTTCATTCAACTAAAGTTTTGACTTCATTTGGGACTTCTTAAGCCTTCAAAATTGAGTTCAAAGTTTTTGTACCCTGGTGCGAATACCGAAAATTTTTAATATCTTCAAAAAACTAGACTTGATCTAGAAATGAAACTTTACTAGGAGGTTGATATGACCAAAATGAACCTCCAGGAAAGAAACTAGGCCATTTTAAGCTCAAATGGAAAACTTACTAAAAATATTAACTTTCCAAAAATAGCAAGTCTGCACAAAATAGTCCTTATTGAAAAGAAATCAAAAATATTTTTGGGTGATGCAAGATTGCTCTTACACCCAGGATGCTACTACATCAGACACTCGGGGTAATTTGAGAAGTGATCCTATCATGACCTAGGTGTGAAGAGAAAAACCAAGACAGTTAACCTCCTCCCTTGATAGCCATGATGAATCTTCAATAGGTCATCCTTTCCATTTCACTAGATATTCTTCATATGTCCTGTTCCTTGTGCCTCTACCAACATGACTATCTAGTATGTCCTCAATCTCCTTGGTAGTTGAAATAGTTGCTAGAATACTCCATTGAGTTGCTATGATCTCATCCTCAACATCTCCCTCATGATAATTTGTTAGATTTGAAATGTTAAATACTTGTGAAATATTTATCTCAATAGGCAATTCTAACTCATATGCATTTCCTGAATCATGCTTCCTCAGTATCTTGCATGGCCCAAACTTCATTTTCAATGTGTTATATGTACCAACCCAAAATCACTCCTTCCACAAATGAGCCATGACTTCATCTCCAACCTAAAATTTCTTATGCCTCCTTTTCTCATCCGCCTTAGCCTTATACTGTGTGTTCATCTTGGTAATATGCTTTCTCACCTCCTCATTGATGTTCTTCAAGTGTTCTACAAAATCCTCAGCTTCAACACTACTTATCTCTCCTTTATCTATCTTCCTCAACTCTGAAGCATTTCTGGGACTACTTCTGTATACAATTTAGAATGGTGATTTACCAATGCTCTTATTAACAAAATTGTTGTATGAAAATTCTACCTATTGTAAACTCAAGTCCCATCCTATTGGCTTCTCTCCAACCAAACATCTTAGCAAATTCCTTAAACTACTATTCACCACCTCTGTCTATCTATCACTCTATGGATGATGTCATGAATTGAACTTCATTAGTCTTCTTGTAGGTAATGAAATGTGTCATCTTTGAAAATCTATCAACCACCACAAAAATTGAATCATGTCCCCACTGAGTCCTCAGTAAACCAACAAAAAAATCCATACTGATATCCTCCAGTGGCTTCTCTGGTATAGTTAAAGGCTAATACAACCATTTATTTTTCTTTACTCCTTTTGTCATTTGACATACTCTGCAACTTTGTACAAACTTCTTGACATCTTGCTACAATTGTGGCCAATAATAATTCTCACTAACCAAAGCAAGGGTTTTATCATGAACATAATGTTGAGTCAATCCTCCACTCTTCTTCTCATTGATGAGATTCTCCCTCATGGAGCTTTGTGGAATGCACAACTTACTCCCTCTAAATAGCATACTATCCTGGATGATGAAATCCAACCACTTTTTTCTGTCTAGAGTAATAGGTTGTGTACAAGCTTTCCAAGCTTCTCCAAAATTACGATCCTTTAGATACAAATTATTGAGTTCCTTGAGTCCAATCACCTCAATCTGCATCTCTATCAGCAATAGTTGTCTTCTGCTAAGGGCAGTTGCAACCCTGTTAGACTTTCCACTCCTATGTTTCAAAACAAATGTATAACTCTGCAAAAACTCAACCCAATTCAAATACCTTTGATTCAACTTTCCTTGACTATTCAAATATTGCAAAGCTTGATGATCAGTATACAAAATAAACTCTTTAGGAAGTAGATAGTGTCTCCACTTCTTTAATGCCTGAAGTATAGCATAAAATTTCTAATCATAAATTGAATATTTTCTCTTCGCATAATTTAACTTCTTGGCTTATAATAGCTCCTATTGTAGTACCACTAGCATCATAGTGTACTTGAAACACCTTATTCAAATCTGGAAGTGTTAAAATATGTTGTTCTGGAACTTTCTATTTCAACAGTTTAAAACTCTTATCTGTCCCATTAGTCCACTTAAACTCTTTCCTATCCCCTCTCATTGTTTAAGTCAAGGGTCCAAAAATATGTTTCTAAAATTTCTAATAAACTTTCAGTAAAAGCTAGCCAAACCATGAAAAGATCTTACCTTAGTTTCACTCCTTGGAATAGGCCATTCAAGGATAGCCTTCACTTTTTTGGGGTCTATTTTTGGACCTTCTGTTGAAACTAAAAATCTCAACTATGCTAATTCCTTCTTCATAAAACTACACTTCTTCAAATTAATCAACAATTTCTCTTCCCTTAACTTCTCAAACACCATACACATATGCATCATATGCTCCTCCAATGTCTTACTGAAGATCAAAATATCATCTAGGGAAACAATGACAAACTTACCCAAACAAATTTTTAGAACCTCATTGATGAGCCGCATGAAAGTGCTCAGTGCATTGGTTAGCCTATAAGGCATGACTAACTACTCATATAGTCCTTTTGTCCTTAAGGCAGTATTACATTCATCTCCTTCTCTGATCTGAATCTAATGATATCCACTCATCTATCCACTCGTCAGATCTATCTTTGAGAAATATACAGCTCCAATCAAACAATCCATAATATCATCAATTTGTGGCAATGAAAACATATACTTGATTGTGATCTTGTTTATAGCCCTAGAATCTATACACAATATCCATTCTCCATTCTTCTTTGGTGCTAAAACTACAGGTATCGCACAGGGACTCAAGCTCTCTCAAATCAAACCCTTCTGTAAGAACTCATGTACTTGTATGTTCAATTCTTCACTTTCTACTAGTGTCATTCTATGTGTTTCCTTATTTGGAAAAATAGCTCCTAGAATTGAGTCCATATGATGACTAATCTTCCTTACTAGTGGTAATCCATTAGGTACATTATCGAATACAATATCTTGAAATTCATTCAACAAATCTACAACTTCTATAGGTACATCTTATACTTCCTCTTTACCAACTTTTGGAATTAAAGAAAAACACACATGCTCATGCCTCATACCCTCTAGGAATTTTCTTCCATCAATAAAATGTATTCTTACATTACCACATACCTTTTCTTCTATGTCCTTCAATGGATTTAGCTTATGTCACACTCCATCCTTTGTCAGGGAATAGGTATTTAGATGACCATCATGTACAACATGCCTCTCAAACTACCAAGGTCTACCTAACAACATATGACATGCATCCATAGGTAGGATATCACATAGTACCTCATCCTGGTATTTGCCAATCTTGAACTTCACTAGGCACTATTCACTTACCATGACCTTGTGGTCATCCTGTACCTAGGCAATCCGGTATAGATGTGGGTGTTTTTGTCTCTTGACATTCAACTTAGTGAGAGAGAGAGAGAGACAGAGACAGAGACAGAGACAGAGACAGAGACAGAGAGAGACATAGAGAGACATAGAGAGATATGGTGATAGAGAGAGAGGGGGTAATAAAAGAGAGAGATTAGATAAGGGGGAGAGAGAGGGTATTGATAGAGAGAGAGAGGGTAATAAAAGAGAGAGAGTAGATAAGGGGGAGAGAGAGGGTGTTGAGAGAGAGAGAGGGAGAGGTAGAGGTAGAGGGAGAGGGAGGAAGAGAGAGAGAGAGAGAGAGAGAGAGAGAGAGAGAGAGAGAGAGAGAGAGAGAGAGAGAGAGAGAGAGAGAGAGAGAGAGATTTAGGTGAGAGCTAAGCTAAGTCTATCATAGAGATGGGGTTGAAACCAAGTGATTTGTGATAAAAATGAGTTAAAAACCTTTGGGAATCCTTTTTCTATCTTCAGTTTGACCTTAGAAATCCATGATGGATTGTGGGAGGTAACCCTATTGAAGTCTTGTTGAATCCTAAAATTTGGCTAAGTCTGAAATTTTTTGAATCTAGAATCTACATCTTAACTCCTATGAAGCTAGAACCTATCCCAAACATCCTAGAAGTATTATATTTTATAATTTATACAAATATAACTTAAGCTTATAGTTAAATGTTATATTTGTATAAATTACCTCTCTCTCTCTCTCTCTCTCTCTCTCTCTCTCCCCCCTATCACCCCCTCTCTATCCATTATCTCTCACTATTTCTTGTTTTTCATAGTGTGCAGGCGCTATGTAAGAATATGGATTCCACTTTTTTGGCTTTGCATAGGGCGCATAGTGGTGGAAATTTTGAGGTTTTACAAAGTGTGTGTGCCTTGTTTAGTGCACACACTATTTCGTGTGCACCCTATTTGGCACACACTCTTTATTTTGGATTTCCCAAGCCTAAGTCTTGGACAACCCAAGCCATAGGACATGCGCTCTATAGGGAGCATGCCCTTTAGTGTGTACACACTATGCATGATTTGGGACCAAGAATAAAAGTGGCATCTTTTTGGTCCCCCATTTTTGTGCATATACCCAACATTGTATCAGAGAAAGGTTATTAGAGGACATATTATTTATTTTAATTTATATTTCATGTAAACATAATAAAATTTATATTTTTGTTTATTATACTAGAGGAAGCTAGTAGAAACATTGTAGATGGAACCTAGTAGAAACATTGTGGATGGAACCCAGAAAACCATCTAGGCGGCTTGCACTCCCAACAAAAGATGTTAGTCACTTCAAAGGACCCCAGTGAGCTCTTTAGCTCAAACAATCTAATTGTTAGAAGAAGAAATTTCTATTTTGGAAAAATTAAAAATATAGTGATAGCCATGCATGATTCTCAATAGTGCAACAACTACTGGTTCTCCCCCGGCCAGGTTCTTAGATGTGGCTTTGGTCTTGGATCAGTCATCACTTTTTGTTCCACTTAGATCTATTTCTCAAAGGCTAACCTTTCTATTCATGTGCCTATCTTTGTTGCCATATGGGATGCTGATTTGATTGCCTTACAGGCTGCCAGCAAGAAAACTTATTACTTAAGGCACAATAATGTAACTTTCCAAAAAGTTGAGCAGGATTATTTGGATGGAGACGATCTTCAATGTACCATAGCTTTAACCAATAATAATTATTATTGCTTCAAGCTTGCTAGGATAAGTTATTCCACTCATGGTGAGTTGTGGAAAATTTACATGAGTTTTAATAACATGTTGCCTCCACATGCTTTTAGGGCCCCCTTCCCCATATCTTATATTCATTTAAAAAAAGCTTCGTTTAGAAAGAGCGATGTTGAAGTTAGAAAGAAGGCTAGTAGAAATTTTCACCAAGACCAGTGGTTTACCAAAGCAATCATGATAGCCATGGTAGGGGAAAGGTTAAGAAGGGAGCCAGAGGGAAACAATGAAAAATGGAAGAAGTGAACAAAAATCTAGAACGCCTTATAGAAATGGGAGGCAACCACTTTTATTGAATGACTCCATGGGTGTAGGAAGGACATCACAAAAATCTTCATCAAAACTTGGTACAATGGGTCAGTGGAGATTGATCGAAAGACATTCACAGTCACGAAGGAAGTCATTTCGATGGTTAGTGACATTCCTACTGCTGAGAAAAAATTCTACAAAGACCAAAAACTTTCTGACAGTGCTGTCAAAAAGTTCACGAGGGATGACATTGAGATGAAAGCCATTGTCAAAGCAGGCATCTACTACCTCCCCAGGAGTTTGAAGACACTTTGGTACTATGTTCTAAAGGCCCTCATCTACTAAATAACCCTCAATACCAGGTTTGACAGAATCTAAACTTATCATTTTGTCTTTCTTAACCATTTTAGGCATGATTTCAAGATTTCCATTCCGTATTATCTCTTGTCTTCTATGAATAAGAATATAAATGGTTATAGAGATAAGAAAATTGAAAATCCCACCTTGCATGAAGGATTAACCCTTCTTTTATACAAATTCTTTAAAACACAAATCATGGGCAAGGAAATAGGGGAAAGCAAGGCTATCAATGAGTACTCTAGCTCATATTACATTCCTTTGGGCTCTTCTGTGGGCATCCCTTCATATGACAGTGAGGAAGTTGATTTCAAGAAATAGAGCAAGGGCTCCCCATCCAAGAAACAACCTCTGAAAGCTATAAAGAGTGAATTACCCTCCAAAACATAGAATAGGAAGGAGGCTAACTTGGAGGAAGAGTATAATGATAAGGAGGAACAAATGGTTTTGGAAGAAGATGTGGGAAACCCTATTTTAGATTCTGCAGATATGCAGTAATAGGGCAAGGAGGACACGCCCAAACCAATGCAAGACCTCTCTGGCCACCTTTCAGTTGATCCCACTATTAGTGAGGAAAAAGCCCCTCCTCCCCATTCCCCAGGCACTAACACTAAAAATCAAGCCCTTGAGAGTGAAGATAAAGATGACCAAGGCACTAATCAATCACCCATAAGGATTGATGAGACTGAAGAAGCCTCAGGAGAGGAGTATCATAGTCAGGATATCGGAAGGGGAAAAAAGGTCTAGAGAAATTTTAATATTAACACTATGTGTATGGGAATTATTAGCAAAGTCTTCTTTCCTCAAATTTTGGAGGAAAATGAAGGAAAAGTCCATAAGGAAGAATTGATAGACCCTGTACTAGTTTTTCTTAGTGAGAAAGCTAGGAAGATGGACATGGATTTTCTCAAAAACACCAAAAATAGTATGCTAGACTAGTTTTGGTCTTTTAAATGGCTCTACCATGAGATTGAGGACATCAAGGAAAAAATTTAGGGCTTGGACAACAAGGATAAGACCAGAGAGAACATGCCATGTCTAGAAACCAAGGTCATGAACATGGAATCCAAAATGATTAATCTGGAAAAAACCCTTAAGGGAGTGGCAGAGAAAATTTTTAACATCCTTAAAGTGTCCAACAAAAATTTGAAGCTGTTGATTAAAAAGATTGAAGAAAACATGGACCCCAAGACAGAGCAGAGGACTATGAAGGAAGACAAGGAGTAGACTGAAGGACTAGGGAAAAGAACTAGTGCTAGAACCAGGAAGAACAGGGAGAAAATTGATCCACAAGGCTCCCAAGTGCAGAACATTAAAGATATTGTTCAACTGATGGAGGCCCTTGAAAACAATGCGGTCGTCATGCTCAGGAGCTTGACATAATTGTTCATGATGCTCTTCCTTTAGGCTAAGTTTTTAGAAATAGGAAATACTTAGAGGGGGGGGTGAATCAGTATTTCACAAACTTTTTCTTTTGCCCACTTACAGATATAATAGATTACTTGTGTGCATACAAAGCATAAGATACTAAATAGCATACATAGCAGTAAATGTAAAGAACTCATAACACATGATATGTTCTCAAGGAAACCTTGGCCAAGGGAAAACCCCAGTGGGGATGGTACCCACAAAGATCCACTAATAAAAATATATCTTGTTAAGGGTGTTGACCCTATTAGGAGAAAATTACAATCATATAGTGTATCAGTCCTGGTTAAGGGACTATAGGCCTTGTTAGAAGCCTCAACCTTGCTAGGAGTTGTAGTTACAAAACATAATTACCAGATGAGCCCACTGCCCAAACAAGTAATACAAATGATTACTAATTACAATATGGTGCTGCTTACAACTTCACATCAATAACTTTCACTGCTATCACAATATACAACTATCGCAAGTTACATTTCAAGTATGTTCACAAGTATGTTTGGTCATTACAAGCTCACATCTTTATACAAGGCACAAAAATAATATCTTTCTCAAGTTAGCTAGCACATCATAATCCAAGAGTAAACATCTAAAATGTTATCTCTTTATCATATTAAGTCATTATTTTGACAAGCAAAATAATCCCTTAATTCATTTACTAGTTCTGTCTTCAAAACTGCTATGTCTGCTATACACTACCATCGGTAAAACCTTCATAACTTTGTCTATGATATTAAAAAAAATTTGTGCACTGAGATGAGGCATCCTTAGACATCCTAGAGTCTAAGTCCAACTACAAAAACTCTGATCATGCTCCAGTGAACATCGCCAAAACAAACTATCTTGGGTGCTCTGTCAAAATCACTGTTTCCATACTTAGACAATTTTAGTCTGCAATCTTCCATACTAACTTTCCATCTTATGAGATCTTCATAGGGAACATATGTTTTCATAATGGCAACATCTATGTGCATACCTTAGCCAAATTTCCAACAATCTACCCCTTTGTCATTGGTGGCAACATATGGGAAAATTGGCTAAGTATATAAGTCAAAATCTTAAAATTTGTATCAAAATTGTGGCCATAGAATATAATCCTTATATCTCCTCAAAATATACTACATAAGCTATACAACTTCATAAAATACTCCATAGAACTCCCCCTATGAGTATCCTTCCTCATCATATAGACAATTTTCTACTAGGTATCTCTCCCCCTTTGACAACAATGACAAAGTAAAGGGCGGAAAGGGTATACAAAATTGTGCCAAAAAATTTACCTTACTTTCTTATTGCAAAGCTAGTAGGCTTGCAACACAATCTACAAAATCAGATTTCCAAGCTTCAAAATCTTTCTCCCAAGTCTTCTTGATCAATTCTGCTACATTGAGTAAAGTACTCAATCCGTATGTTGCAATTTGACAGGCTTCAAGAGATTCAAAATTGAATTTCTCAAATGATGTCTTAGCAATAAGACATTCTTCAAGCTACTCTTCTACAATAGTCAACTTGGATGAGACATGTTCTCTCAAGATGTTCATCCTTGTAATCTTCCTAATCTTTTCATCATTCAGAATTCTTATCTCATCATACAATTTTCTGATTTTCTTCTCAACTGAATTTATCTTTACATTAGGGCTGGATAATGAATTTGTCTCTGCTGAAATTTCATCTTGCTTCTCCTTTATCTTCTTTTCTTCCTCAACTGTCAAATTCTCAGATTTTGTACACTGAATGTACAAACATTTTCCAGTCTCAAGATATTTCCTTAGGTTCTTAATGTGTCTGTCAAGGCTGCCAATGTCATTCTTGATATTTTGACTAATGTTCTACAACATTTCAGCTTCATAAGATGCCTGAGCCTTAACCTTAGCTATCTCTTTCAAATTTGTAAACTCTGCATCAAAGGAATTTATTACCAACTTTTCTCTTTCAAGTGGATCTGAGTCAAATACTCTTGTAGATATTACACTTTGTAGTTTCTCAATCAATTCTTTCAAACTACCTTCCAAATTCTTAACCTTTTTATTCTTCCCAATTATCTTGTTTAAAGAGGTGATCAACTCTAATTGATCATCATCATCAACTTCCTTGCTCAAGTCTTCAATCAATGATCTTATTTCTTTTTCCTTTCTAGTCTTAGGAGTAAGACTAATGTCTTCTTGTGATACAATAGGAGTAGGGGCCTCTGCTTCCATTTTATCTCTTGCTTGTGAAGATTCTACCTCAACATTCTTTCCTTGCTCTCCCAAAGCCAAATTGTTAACAATGCTATCCAAGTCTTTGAACACTACATCATCTGAATCTAGAGTGACCTTGGTTCCTTCAATATACATTGATTCTGTACCAATATTGATAGGTGAAGAAGAGGGTACTTCTTTAACTTCAACTACTTCTTTTTCTGCTACCTCTGACTGTGCCTGATCTGTCCGCTATTCCTTTGCTACAACTGATTGATCTTCTCCTGCTACCAATTCTGCTAGCACTTGCACTACTGCTTGTTCAGTTTCAGCTTTCACTTGCTCATATTTACCTCCCATGATTTGTATTGTCCTCCTTTTGGTTCTCAAGAGAGTTCCAAGTGGATTGAGGATCTACTTAAGATGATTATCATCTTTGATGTCACAAAATTTTCTTATTACATTTTCTCTTATTCTATTGTCTTCATCTTGTGCTCTCATCTTTCTGTTCACAAGTCTATTATACAAATCTTCTAGTATCTTTCCTTGAATGGTATCAAATTTCTTATTTGCCAAAATCATATGTGTAACCATTGAATTTTCTAAATTTAATCTATTAGAGGAACCATATAAATCATAGTACTTATTCATCTTAGTAAAGTCTCCATGTTGCATTATGTCTTCATTAACTCTTTCTATCCTTGGTTTCCATGATTTCTTCTTTGCAGCTACTTCATCACCTTTAATCTCTACAACTCTTCTAGGGATAGGTGGGACAATTACTTTTCATCTCTTTTCTAGTCTAGAAGCACTTTCTTTCACTCTTTTTCTTGGTTTCTCTTGTTCCTTCTCAGGTTCTTCAACCTTGACTTTAACTTGAATTGGTTCTATAGGGTCTGTACTAGATGCTAAAGGTGGAACTGATAAAAATTCACTTTGTCTGATTTCCTCTATAGTCTTCTTTGCAATATCATATTCTTGCTCACTTATTCCAACATTTTTTAGAATTTTTTTTATTGTAGACTCCACTCTCTTCTTTGACTATTTCTCATCTTTAAGAGTCTTTGCTGAATCAAAGTTTTCTTCATATGCTCCAAATCTGCTGCTATGAGCATCCACTTTACTTTTCAACAATCTACTGACATATCCTTCAGCTTCAACTTCAAAGATTTCATAGCCAAGAGGGTCTATGAATTCATGTCTAGGCTCTCCTGCTTCAATATAGGTGAAATCAGTATCAACCATAAAACAGATATCTTCCTTGTATTTCTCAACTAAAGATGGAGGGATCCTTGATCTATTTACCACAATGTTCTAAAAAGTTTTCAATACAAGCTTCACACTATCATTGACCTTCTCATAAAGATGTTTCATGTAAACCTTATTGATTCTTTCCATAGTGTTCTCACCATCATTCCAATCAACAGTGTAAGGAAATCTTCTCAACAAGTGGAAAAACATATAAGTGATCAGTGATGAAAATCTAAAGTGAGTGTATTTGGCCTTCTTAATCTTCTCAAGGTTATCAAACAACTGTATCCTCAAAATCTCACACATGTCTACTGGTTTCTTCTCCACACACATCAAATAGGCAATGTGTAACATACCTGCTGCCATATCATCTTCTCTAGACCTTCCATAGAATTTTGTTGTCAAAATCTTACATAGGTATCTTACATCATCTTGCTTGATTTTACTAATGACTATACCTCTGCCATTATATACTGAACAAGTGTTGTCAATTACAATCTTTCTCATATTCTTCTCATTTAGTGGCATTGCACCAACCTTAGATAGTCCAGTCACATCATGAATAAGGTTTGCAATAATGTCTATAACTCTGTCTTCTAGCCAAAATTTACCATTGTGTATCCTGCTCAAAATAATCTTTGTACACTCCTCATCATCAAATTCATGTTTCATTGAATAGTTAATGATTTCATTGTTCTCTAAGTGCTCATATCCTTGTTTTACTATCATATCTTTGTTGTACAATGTCTGATACTCTTCATTAAAATCATTTTCCCTTAGAGTTTCATATTTTCATCCAAGATAACTCTTAACATTCTCAATATGACAAAGCTAAACTATCATCTCTTTCTAAGGGTTCTACTAGATCTTTCTTGATTTTAGGTCTGTTCTTATCCTTAATGTTGTGAATCAATGACACATCCATGATGACAACTAATTTCAAATACTAATTAAGATCTTGATCGGATAAATACCTCAAATTCACAAAATTAGGGCTTTGCTTGATCGACGCTTCAAACTTCTACAAATCACTCCCAAACTTCTTTCCTCACTCTCCAAATCACCTCTGATCACTTGATAATCATAATGACTTCAATTTCAATCTTTTATCACTTAATATTCACTCGATCTAACATCACATTTAATTCTTTTGCCGCTAAAATGTTGAAAAGCTGATTCTTTAAACCTGCAACCACAAAATCTTTTTGCGACTTCACAAAACACAATATTTATTTTTGCGCACTTAACCATAGCATCAGTATACCATAAAAAACCTTCGTCTAACTACACAAAACTTAACTCTTTCAAAATCTCATTCTATACTAATTCTAAGTTCCTAAAATATTGAAATTCACATTATTTAAGTACTTAAAGAAGGGTTAGGTAAAGATTCATTCTTACCATCAGATACATTACCTTCCTAATTACTTCTAGTGCTAAATATACCTCCTTGATCTGATCCTTTAACAAATTTCACTTCATTTCCACTACTACAACATCCTTTCTCTTTGTTTCCTACATTCTCATTCCTCCTTGCATAGTTTCTAGGGTTAGGGTTGTGATGATAACCTCCATTGTTCATTTTGCAAAATCTTGATGTGTGTCCAATCTTGTTACATATCTGACATATGATCCCATTTGTTCCATATCTAGGTACTTGCTGATTGATTTGAGTCCTACAATTTCTAGCAATATGTTTAATCTTGTTGCATCTGTAACATACTATTCCATTTCCTCTTTTCATATCTTGATCTGCATTGTTAGTATTCCTAATCATTCTACTATTATAATTATTCTCAATAACTTTAGATATTCTACATTCAATAGCTCTATGTCCAAAACCATGACAATTATAATAGTATCCATTAAGAGGTTTGAATTGCTTACCTGCATAATCTCTTTTCATATTACCAATTGTATTACAAGAAAAACATCTACCTTTGAATTCTCTTTGCATACCTTTGGGTGGTTCTTCTTGCTTTGGTGGTTCTTGCTTAGGTGATTCTTCTTCAGATTTGTTCTCATTTGACTTCTTTTCTTCACCGCTTTCGCATACATTCAGATCTGGTTTCTTGCTTTCACCAAATGTGCTAAATCCAAGACCAATTTTGTCATAGAAAGGTTTCCCATAAGATATTTTCTCACCAATCTTTTCACTATTTGAATATAGTCTCTCAAGTTGTTATTTAGATTGAGTCAATTCACCTTTCACTATCTTGTTGTATTTCTCAAGTTCATCATACTGCAATGTGACTTTATCAAATTCGGATGTTACCTTGCCAAGTTTGGATTTCAGATCTTCATTCTCATTCTTTAAACTTTCATTCTCAGATCTTAGATTGTCATTTCCATCTTTCAAGCTAAGCTTCAGATTTGCTATCTTCAATTCATGTTTAAGAATAACATTTTCTTTCTCTAAATCATCACAATCTTCAATAAGAATTTCAGATTTTAGATCTTCTATCTTACCTTTCAACTTGTTAATAAGATTCTTTGCATCATCATACCTTCTTTCAAGAGTGTTTCTTTCATCAGATAGTATATCAATCTACTCAAGAGCTTCTTCAAGATTCTTCTCTAACTGATCCATATCCATAGAGATCTTACTCAAGCTGCTAGGCTTTACTTGAATGTTCCTTCTTCAAGTAACTAAGCTCTGATACCAATTGTTAGAAATAGGAAATACTGAGAGGGGGGAGGGTGAATCAGTATTTCACAAACTTTTTATTTTTCCCACTTATGGATATAACAAAATACTTTTGTGCATACAAAGCATAAGAAACTAAATAGCATACATAGAAGTAAATGTAAAGAACTCATAACACATGATATGTTCTCGAGGAAACCCTGGCCAAGGGAAAACCCCAGTGGGGATGGTACCCACAAAGATCCACTAATCAAAAGATATTCTGTTAAGGATGTTGACCCTATTAGGAGCCACTTACAATCATATAGTGTATCAGTCCTGGTTAAGGGACTATAGGCCTTGTTAGAAGCCTCAACCCTGCTAGGAGTTGTAGTTACAAAATCTGATTACCAGATGAGCCCACTGCCCAAACAAGTAATACAAATGATTAATAATTACAATATGGTGCTACTTACAACTTCACATCAATAACTTTCGCTGCTATCACAATATACAACTATCGCAAGTTACATTTCAAGTATGTTCACAAGTATGTTCGGTCATTACAAGCTCACATTTTTATACAAGGTACAAACATAATATCTTTCTCAAGTCAGCTTGCACATCATAATCCAAGAGTAAACATCTAAAATTTTGTCTGTTTATAATATTAAGTCATTATTTTGACAAGCAAAATAATCCCTTAATTCATTTACTAGTTTTGTCTTCAAAACTGCTCTATTTGCTATACACTACCATCGGTAAAACCTTCATAACTTTGTCTGTGCTATCCAAAACTTTTTGCGCACTGAAATGGGGCATCCTTAGACATCCTAGAGTCTAAGTCCAATTGTGCAAACTCTGATCATGCTCCAGTGAACGTTGCCAAAACAAACTGTCTTGGGTGCTCTATCAAAATCACTATTTCCATACTTAGACAATTTTAGTCTGCAATCTTCCATACTAACTTTCCAGCTTATGCGATCCTCATAGGGAACATATGTTGCCATAATGACAACATCTATGTGCATACCTTAGCCAAATTTCCAACATAAGTTTTATTTTCTCTATTTTTTTCTTGCTCAGCCCTGTGGTGACCAGTCCTTACTACTCTATTTTGTTTTGTTGTGCTTGGTTCTCTTAAATTTTTCAAGACTTTAATTTGTTGTGGGTTTCAGGGTCCCTGTGAAACCTGTTTTACTTAATCAAAAAAAAAAAAATCAAAAAGAAATGGCTCACAATATGAGAATGGAAGATAGACTTGAGGGTGCACTGAACTTTATATCTCGGAAAACTATAATTACTTCTCTACTTCTAGAACTCAAATTGGAGGATTACATAGAGAAATAACCTACAATACCTAAAGATGAAGCAGAAAAATCCACTTGGAAAAGGAGAAATAACAAAGCTAGAAAATTGATTATTGACTTGTCAAAGACTCTATACTTCCTAGCATTTCAAGATTAACCACTGCATTTGAAATATTCAAAACCATTTAAGACACATTTGAAATCAATAATGCTAGTAGATTATTGACCCTAAAACAACAACTTATGATTATGAAAATGAACAAGGGTGAAATAATCACATCTTGTTTTCTAAGAATATCAAAATTAAGGGATCAACTCTTTACCATTGTAAATAATATGGATGATCTAGAACTATCCTTAATTGCTCTAAGAGGATTACCTATCTCCTCAAAATCATTCATTTAGTGCATAAGTGCAAGACCTCCATTACCAAAATTTGAACAACTAAAAAATGATTGTACTCAAAAAGGATCAAGATTAGTCTTAAGAGGAATAGGACCTAGAAAAGAAGTTCTTGCACTGCACACATCCAACAAAAAGAAAAAAATTTCAGAAAGGAAAAGTAGGGTCAATACATAAAGTTGAGTACCAATTCCGTGAAAGCCTTGTAGAAATGAGAGATTCTGCTTGAAACGGGTGCCCGTTTTCAAAAAATGACTACCCATTTTAGGTTTGGGAACCTGATCCTAAATTCAAAAAATGGGTGCCCTTTTTTTATCAAAATGGGTGCTCATTTTTTGAATTCAAAAAATGGGTGCCCATTTTGTTTTTTAAAATGGGTGCTCATTTCTATTTTTTTTTAGAATTAAAAATGCATTTTAACACTTTGATTTTTTTTAAAAAAATAGGTACCCATTTCTTAAGAAATGAGCGAGAAGCACACATCTGCCTCGAATTTCATTCCAAAGTCAGTTTGGTTTAGGCTTGGTAGAACCAAGCCTATACCTTGACTTCCAAAAATTTGGTTAAGGCATTGGAATGCCAAATTTATGCCTTGCCATAATTTTTTGAGGGCCTTCCTGATCATATTATTTTACAAAAAAAAACCCATTGGAGTTCTCACTGTCCTGATTTCAAAAATGTAAATTTCATAATGATGTGATTAATTTTACTATTTTTTCATTATTTATTAGTCAAAAGTAGTACCTAAATGTAAAATAGTGAGGTTCACTAAAACGTTAATAACTTTTTTTGTTTTTATGTTTTTTGGAAAATAAATTATATGAAACCAATCTAGATACAATTCTCTTGAAGATTAAAGAAAAAGAATTTTGAAAAAATATGAAATTATCATTAAATTATGGTGTCTGTACACCAGAGGTTTTGAAAATGTATTTTATAGTCAATTAAAAATTAATTAAAAAAAAGGAAAAATATGCTAACCAATATTTGGTGTCTTGGGTATATTTCCCCAAAATAATTTGTAAAACTTTAATTATTCAAGTTAAAATATGGAGTTTGTACACGACTATGGTATGGTCCTAAAATAGGCATTTTGAAAACATAGTTTTTAAACATTCATACCAAAAAGTAATTTATACCATGTGGGTATTTAAATAAATTACATATTTGAAAAGTAGACTCTGAGAACTACATTTTCTATTACTAACTTTTTTTAAGATTCAAACTCCAAGTGCCTCAAATTTAGACATCAATTGATAGGAAATTTGAAAAAAAAGGGAAAAACACATTTTGCCCAAAAGTGGGACAACTTCTTGCAGCCACTCAATACTAAAACCTTCAATAAAAATGATATTTCAAAAGTACAATGCTACAAGTGTGAGAAATAGGGACATATTCACAAATATTGTTGAGAAAGAAAGAAAATACAAGTAGCACTAACTAAATTCAAAGAAGTGGAAAATCCTCTTTTTTTCTTAGCTTTGTCTAGTGAACTAAACTCAAATAAGAGTACGTGGATAATTGATAGTGGATCCTGCAGACATATCACTGGATTTAGGGATCAATTTGAAACATTCAAAGGAAACTCCTCAGAAGAAGTTAGTATTCCTAACAACTCTACTTTTCTCGTGAAAGGAATTGGGACCTGTTTAGTCAAGATAAGAGTAACCTTATAGTTAAAAGAAGTACTACATGTACCTGGAATTAAAAGAAATTTAATCTCCATTTTTGGACTAGCTAATTAAGGATATAGAGTCAGATTTAATGAAGATAAAGTTCTTCTCTGGACTAAAAATTCAAATATCAAGAATGCCATCACTATAGGGTCGAGGGAAGGCAATCTACATAAATTATGTGGTGAACAAAAAAATTGCCTTAAGCCATGAAGTTTAAAATAATAATGAGATATGGCATAAAAGGTTAGACCATATTAGATATAGTGCTCTTCCAACTCTAAAAAGAATCACCCTAGGGATACCTCATCTTAAATCTGAACATTTAGGTATATGCAAAGGTTGTGCCTTAGGAAAGAATACAAAAGGGTCTTTTCTGACAAGTGAACACAAATAAAAAAAATGTATTAGAACTTATACACATAGATCTATGTGGTCCTATGTCAACACACTCCCTGTCAGGTGCCTTATACTATGTAATCTTTGTTGATGACTACTCTAGAAGAACCTGGATATACTTTCTGAAACTAAAAGAATCCAATGAAGTTTTATCTAAGTTCAAAGAATACAAAGCACTAGTTGAAAATCAAACTGGCAAGAAAATAAGAACTCTAAGGTCTAACAATGGAGGTGAATATACCTCTAATAGTTTTAAAGAATTCTACAAATATGTTGGGATTAAGAGGAAGCATATTGTAGCATATAATCCTCAATAGAACGAAGTAGAGGAAAGAAAGAACAAAACCATTATTGAAGCAGCAAAAGCCATGATGCATGACCAAAACATCCACATTTCTTTCTAGGCTAAAGCAACAAACACAATAGTATACATACAAAATAGGTGTCCTCTTGCTATTCTAGAAAATACTACACTAGAAGAAGTACATGGAACAAACCAGACTTAAGCCATCTAAGAGTGTTTTGTTGTCTTGTTTACATACATGTTCCAAAAGAAAAGAGAACCAAATTAGAACCTTCTGGGAAGAAAGGTATATTCATAGGATATAGTGAAGATACTAAGGGATATCAAATTTACATCCCTGGCCACTTATCAATAGAAATCAACAGAGATGTGAAGTTTGAAGAAAATCTCATATCCACAACTACTGAGGATGATTCCATAACATATCTAGATAAAGATCTTACAACTAAGAATGAGAGGGAGAATACAACAATAGATTGTGAACCTACATCTTCAAATATTGAGCCTGTATTTTTAAATATTAAACCTACAAGTCCAAATGATGAAAATAATGTAACATCAAATAACACCAAGAGACCTTTATTGGAAAGAAATATGTTTGAAGAAAATAATATAGAGCCAAATCAAATATTCAGTGAGAACAAGAGAACAAGAACATAAAAATGTTATGCTACCCTTCTAACTGAGCTCGTAGAATTTGAACCTGACAGTGTTGAAAAGGCATTAAAAAAAAAAGCTTGGAGAGAATCCATGATTGAAGAGTGTCAATCCATTATGAAAAATGATGTTTGGGACATTATCCCCAGATCCAAAAACAAATCAGTAGTCTCTTCAAAATGGTTTTTCAGGATCAAATATGCTTCAGATGGCAGTATTGAAAAACATAAAGCCCAGTTTGTTGCCAGAGGATTCTCACAAAAGGATGAGATTGACTATGAAGAAACCTTTGTGCCTGTAGCCCATTACACCTCTATAAGAACCATTCTTGCAATTTAAACATCTAAAGGATGGAAAGTACACCAAATGGATGTCAAGACAACTTTTCTTAATGGGAAAAATGAAGAAGTATATATAGAGAAACCAAAACGATTTGTCACACATGATAAAAATCACTATGTATGTAAGTTAAAGAAAGCTCTTTATGGCCTCAAGAAAGCCCCCAGAGCATGGTCTGAAAGGATAGACAGCTATCTCACCAAACTTAGGTACTCCAAGAACTTAGTAGATCCTAACATCTACTTCAAGGTAGTAAATAATGATATGCTAATCATAGTTCTGTATGTTGATGACTTGCTTAAATAATAGGAGAAGATCACTTGATTACAAAATACAAACAAGACCTATTAGCCAAGTTTGATATGAAGGATATGGGCCTACTACAATACTTCCTAGGTCTATAAATTTGGCAAAAGAAAGATCACATTTTATTAAATTAGGAAAATTATACTACTGACATCCTTACCAGATCTGGCATGAAGGATTGCAATCCATTTGCTACCCCAATGGAAACAAATCTTCACAAACTAAAAAGTGAAGCAAAAGATTCTAAACCTACAAATCAATCACCATACAGACAAATTGTTGGATCCCTCATGTATCTGGTAAACACACATCATGATATCTATTATGCCACAAATGTACTAAGTCCCTTCACATGTGAACCTAAGAAAATAGATTTAATGGCCGCTAATCACATTCTGAGATACTTACAAGGTACCATTGGACTTGGTTTAAAATATAAAAAGATTGAGATTCAACTTCATAGATATTCTGATTCAGATTGGGCAGGTAGTTCCATAGATTGCAAGAGCACCACAAGATGTTGTTTCAATTTAGGATATGCACTGATATCTTGTTTCAGCAAAAAACAATCAGTTGTTTCTCAGAGTTCCACTAAAGCAAAATACATGGATCCCTCTATGGGAGCTAGAGAAGTAGTCTGGTTAAGAAAACTATTGTTTGATATATTTGGAAAACCTATGGTACCTACCATTATCCATTGTGATAATCAAAGCTATGTAAAGCTCTTAGTAAATCCATTTTTCCATAATCAATCAAAACAAAGAGATTCCTTACCATTACATAAGAGATATGGTAGACAAGAAAATCATCAAACTAGTGTATATCAGCATTGAAGAAAAAAATGCTGACATCTTTACTAAACCTCTCACAAAACTGAAGATAGATTGTTTTAAGAGAAAAATTGGTATGACTAGACTATAAACTTGTTGGGATGAAATTCCTACTCTTGTACTTTTTATTCATGAATATATTAATAAAGTTTTTTTTTTGAAATATTTCATTATGTTTAAGAAGATGATGATCTTGTATTGGGGTTACTATTACAAGGTGATGATCTTCACAATAGTTGACCAAATTTCAAGATTGACACCTTAACAGGTTGTCTTGGATTGTGCCAAATATCTTGATACTAAGATGTTATTACTATATAGTGTAATAACTCATATATCATGATTGACACCTTAACAAACATCTCACCAAACTTAGGCACTCCAAGAACTTAGCAAATCCTAACATCTACTTCAAGGTAGTAAATATGATATGCTAATTCTAGTTATGTATGTTGATGACTTTCTTATAATAGGAGAAGATCACCTAATTAAAAAATGCAAACAAGACCTAGTATCCAAGTTTGATATGAAGGATATGGGCTTACTACACTACTTCCTAGGTCTATAAATTTGGCAAAAGAGAGATCACATTTTATTAAATTAGGAAAAGTATACTACTGACATCCTTACTAGATTTGGCATGATGGATTGTAAACCATTGGCTACCCCAATGGAAACAAATCTACACAAGCTAAAAAGTGAAGCAAAAGATTCTGAACCTACAAATCCATCACCATATAGACAAATTGTTGGATCCCTCGTGTATTTGGTAAATACACGTCCTGATATCTGTTATGCCACAAATGTACTAAGTTACTTCATGTGTGAACCTAACAAAATATATTTAATGGCCGCTAAGCACATTCAGAGATACTTACGAGGTACCATTGGACTTGGCTTAAAATATAAAAAGGTTGAGATTCAACTTCACAGATATTCTGATTCAGATTGGGCAAGTAGTTCCATATATCACAAGAGCACCACAGGATGTTGTTTCAGTTTAGGATCTGCACCAAGATATCTTAGTTCAACAGAAAAAAATTAGTTGTTGCTCAGAGTTTGACTAAAGAAAAATACATGGATGCCTCTATGGGAGCTAGAGAAGTAGTCTAGTTAAGGAAACTATTGTTTAATCTATTTGGAAAACCTATGGTACCTACCATTATCTATTGTGATAATCAAAGCTACATAAAGCTCTCAGTAAATCTAGATTTCCATAATCAATCAAAACAAATAGATTCCTTACCATTACATCAAATATATGGTCGACAGGAACATCATCAAACTAGTGTATATCAGCACTGAGGAATAAAATGCTGACATCTTTACCAAATGTCTTGCAAAACTGAAGATAGATTATTTCAGGAAAAAAATTGGTATGACTAGACTATAAACTTGTTGGGATGAAATTCCTACTCTTGTACTTTGTATTCATGAATATATTAATAAAGTTAATTTTTTTGAAATATTTCATTGTCTTTAAGAAGGTGATGATCTTCTATTGGGGTTACTATTACAAGGTGATGATCTTGACAATAGTTGACCAAATTTCAAAATTGACACCTTAACAAGTTGTCCTAGATTGTGTTAGATATCTTGATACTAAGATGTTATTACTGTCTAGTGTAATAACTCATATATCAGTATTGACACCTTAACAACTATCTCACCAAACTCGGGTACTCCAGGAACTTAGCAGATCCTAACATCTACTTCAAGGTAGTAAATAATGATATGCTTATTCCAGTTTTATATGTTGATGAATTACTTATAACAAGAGAAGATCGCCTGATTACAAAATGAAAACAATATGTAGTAGTCAAGTTTGATATGAAGGATATGGGCCTACTACACTACTTCCCAGGTCTATAATTTTGGCAAAAGAAAGATCACATTTTATTAAATTAGGAAAAGTATACTACTGACATCCCTACCAAATTTGGCATGATGGATTGTAAACCATTGGCTACTCCAATGGAAACAAATCTACACAAGCTAAAAAGTGAAGTAGAAGTTCTAAACCTCTAGATCCATCACCATATAGACAAGATATTGGATTCCTCATGTATCTGGTAAATACACGTCCCGATATCTGTTATCCCATAAATGTACTAAGTCACTTCATGTGTGAGCCTAAGAAAATACATTTAATGGCCGCTAAGAACATTTTGAGATACTCGTGAGGCACCATTGGACTTGGTTTAAAGTATAAAAAGGTTGAGATTCAACTTCATTGATATTCTGATTTAGATTGGGTAGGTAGTTCTATATATTGCAAGAGCACCATAGTATGTTGTTTTAGTTTAGGATCTGCACTGATATCTTTGTTCAGTAGAAAACAATCAGTTGTTGCTTAGAGTTCCACTAAAATAGAATACATGGATGCCTCTATGGGAGCTAGAGAAGTATTATGGTAAAGAAAAGTATTGTTTGATCTATTTAGAAAACCTATGGTACCTACCATTATCCATTGTGATAATCAAAGCTGTATAAAGCTATCAGTAAATTCAATTTTCCATAATCGATCAAAACAAAGAGATTCCTTACCTTTACATAAGAGATATGGTCGACAAGAACATCATCAAACTAGTGTATATCAGCACTGAGGAATAAAATACTAACATCTTTACCAAGGGTGGTCCCACAATAGTGTGTCCCACTTTTTGGCTAACTTTGACACAAAGATCAACATTTTGAAAAAAAAATCACTTTCAAACACCTATTGCCATAAAACTATTAGGAATTTGAAGATGATGTAAACTAGAGTCTTTTATAATTTTCTTTATAGTTTCTAAATATATTTTAAAAAAAAAAATTAAAATTCATTTAAATTCATTTTTCCTTCTCCTTCGAAAAGTGGTTTGTGTGAAAAATTATGTTTTTAAGGAGTTACTATCACTTAGATCAACATAAATTTTTTTTAAATTATGATAACAATGTAATTCTTTTGTGATTATATTTATAACTTCAATGTCTAAAAGATGCAATTGGTTTCATTCATTTTGGGTCAATATTTCATAGTTTATTAATTTCTAAAGTGACAGTAACTGTAATTTAGACATAAGGTCACTGTGATCGCTCTAACTTGATCTGTGTATATCAAAATTCTTTTTTTTTTTTTTAGAAATGTAACACAAATACTCTTTTCCTACATATTTTTCAGATTTTTTTTTTTGTAATTTACTATTTTTCCCAATGTCATGAAGAGACAGGTTGTTGAATGACCAAACAACCTATGTTTAGTTAAAGTAATATTTAAAAGTGACAATGAACTTAAATATATTAAAATTATATTTATTAGAAAGCTAGTTCTAGATAGAATCACACTACATAGATAGGTTTTTCAAATGGATTCATTTGATCTTCCAAAACATAAAGTCAAAGTGATTTTTGGTCAACATTTTAATAGGTACGAAGGAGACTCCATTGTAGGTATGAATGAGGAGTATAGAGGTTATATCAATTTTTTTTAATCTAAGAGGCTTTGAGATAACCATTTGTAATTAATTCCTTCAAATGGAACCTCTTAATGCTTAAATAATCATATTTTATCAAAAAAGTGTTATTTCAGCAAAAATCAACATGTCTAAAAAGGTGGGACACACTATTGTGGGACCACCCCCAAACTTCTTGCAAAACTGAAGATAGATCATTTTAGGAAAAAAATTGGTAGGAATAGACTATAAACTTGTTGGGATGAAATTCCTACTCTTGTACTTTGTATTCATGAATATATTAATTTAAAGTTATTTTTTTTGAAATATTTCATTGCGTTTAAGAAGATGATGATCTTCTATTGGGGTTACTATTACAAGGTGATGATCTTGACAATAGTTGACCAAATTTCAAGATTGACACCTTAACAGGTTGTCCTGGATTGTGTTAGATCTCTTGATACTGAGATGTTATTAGTGTATAGTATAATAACTCATATATCATGATTGACACCTTATCAAGTAGTCCTGGACTATGTCGGATATCATGATATCAATATGTCTAAAGTATATATCATGATTAAGACTTCTCTATTTTGTCTCAAATTATGTCGGTAATCATGACATACTATGACCTTCCTCAACACATCTTAAAGCCTTTGTTACTAAGAGAGAGTGTGGAAATATAGCTTCATTAATGTTTAAGTATTCCAATTGAATATAAGTATATTCAATATATATATTTACTATTATAGTTATGGTTGGCACATTGTAGAGAAACCGATCGAATGAAGTATACTATACATTGGAGCATATTGTAGACATGATAATCATCATGTAATGCAATGTATATTACAAACATGATGGTATCGTGTACTACAATGTATATATTGCACGCACGATAAGTGTCATGCACACATGATAAGTATCGTGTACTATAATACATTGCAGTCACAATAAGTATTGTGCGTTGCAATACATTGCAGTCATGATAGTATCATGTATTAAAATGTAATTGTAGTCACATGATAGTTATCTTGTGACTACAATTATATTGCAATATGCAATAATCATTAATATAGATCTTTATTGTTAAACGAAACTTAAGTCGTTTGGATTAATTATCAAAGCTCCAGTTAGTTGATTGAAATAATATTAAAGTAGGGTCATGACCCTACATGGAAACTGTCATGTATGGTCATGACTTTACATACTAATATATATAATAAAAGGAAATTGTAGAATCAATCAATAAAAATAGGCAATTGCATTATACAATAATATATACTAAATATTAAATAATATATTAAATCTTGTGATCTAATATTCCTTAACAGAAGTCAAAAGTCTAAACTGTTATAATTATCTAATGTATTAAGTTTCTCGACAATCCTTTCTAGTGACAACTATTTATCTAAGTAACCTACCTAACAAGTTTTATGAGTCTCATTCAACTCATATAACTAACTAGTCTTGGCTATAGATGTACATTAATAATAATGATTAAATGTGGTCAATATAGAATTTAGAGTTATCTTAAATATTTGATATATTTTATTCAATGAACATAAGACTTTATATGTAGGACATACAATTGGTAACCATAAAAATATCATAATTTAAATAATAACCAAAAAATGTAATAGTTACTCTCTCTGTGTCTCTGGTGTGTGTGTGTGTGTGTGTGTGTGTGTGTTGAAATAAACCAAACAATTGGGAAGGGGGTGAATTAGTTGTCGTAAAACTTTCACAACTTAAAATTATTCTCAAATTTGATAATTCAATGTGAACACATAAATGAACAACACATTGTGAACACACATAACACAAAGAATTTTTTTATGTGAAAACTTGGTTAAGGAAGACCATGACGGGGATGAACAATGGGGAATGTACATGCATTCAAGCACACTTCCTAGAGCTCACTGCTCAAAATGAAAGTAGCTTACTACCCAAGGAAGGCTCGCTACTTGTACAAGAAAATTTTTTTTACATCCATAAATTATGAACTGTATAGAAGAATCTTCTCTATGCCTGGATTGTATGCATTGAATCATAAAACAACTTTCCTCTACACTCTTCTCTTCTACCTTCAAGAAATTTATACATTCAACGTATAAACATACTCACACATATCCTCTCAATCAAACAAAAATAAAAGATTATTGTAAATTTATTTATACATGGCATTAACCTTGGAAAGATCATCAAGGTTGGCCCAACACTCACCACCTAATTACAAAATTATAGTCATACTCAATACAAAATAACATGCAAACCAAACAATGTCAGCCAAGACATAGACCAGACTAAAATATTTTACCTCAAACATGGTACACCTCCAAGAATTATGACTTGAACATCTACAACACACTACAAGCATCTAGTCAACCAAGAACATGGAGAACACCATCGCATTGGCAGAAAATATTAATTATAATCACAATGATCAATGTAGACTACCAATTCAAAAGGCACACAATCTAAAAATATCCATAAGAATCACAAATTAATAGAGAAATATCTACATTAATAAAAATTATTGAAATCATCATCATCATCATCATCATACCAAACCTCAATAATACTAACATTAACAATTGTCAACCTTGATAAATCACTTGTGGGCTGCCAAACTATGAACCACTTGAATTGTGGACACACATCAATGTCTCAAAAATGGTTCTAGATCTACAAAGAAAGATATTACAATGTGGAATAATCAAAATCAAAATATTTTCATTATGTCACCACTAAACAACTAGAAAAGATAGTCAAAACACAGATACTCATAACATACTCAAATATACATGTAAGCCTCTAAAACTTGAATTAAATCAACTATAAATAATCCTCTAACAAGATTAGTACAAATCATATAAAATGACTTATTATAAAAAGATCTCGAGATAGACGAATAAGGCCTTCAACTTTAGTTACACTAGCTATTTATCTTTGTGTATTTTTCCTAAGTTTTTTTTTCAATTTTTTAAGTATTGATAAGCTTTTCCTTAAATGAAAATATTAAATTATATGTATTTTGGTATTGTCTTTTTTATACTAATATAAAATATTAAAGGAGTATATTTTAAATTAGATTATGTCTTCTGATTAAGTTTTATGTATAGGAAAGTAAATTTTTACATAGACATATCACAATTTTAATTTTATTTTATCCACAATTTATTTTAGGAATAACTTTATAAGAGATAAATGTAATATTTTATTATTTATTATTATAATAAAAACTATGATTTAATGAATAATATTATAGTGATAATACAAGTCTATGTTTTCCTCTTGGAAAATTATGATTATTCATATCCAAATTTTGAGGACAAGAAGATAGTTCAATTGAGTTAGAGGTCATGGGGATGGGGAAGCAAGGTTTCATACCCCGATGTACTAGGGAGGGGGAGGTAGAGTGGTAGTCACCTTCCTAATCTAAGTGGCATTCATGGTAGTCCTCCCTCGTAAAAAGTGATTTCAACTCTTGGTTTGAGAATAATCTAGACTATAGAGTTAATTGAAGCTCTACTTAAAAATTGAAGTCAAAAGTCTAAACTGTTATAATTATCCAAGATGTATGAAATTTCTCAATAATCCTTTCTAGTGACAACTATTTATCTAAGTAAAATGCCTAACAAGTTCTATGAGTGTCATTCAACTCATATAATTGACTAGTCTTGGCTATAGATGCAGATTAATATTTTTATTAAATGTGGTCAATATAGAATTTAGAGTTAGCTTAAATATTTGATATATTTTATTCAATGAGCATAAGAATTTATATGTAGGACATAAAATTAGTAACCATAAAAATATATTAATTCACATAATAACCAAGCAATGTAATAGTTACTCTCTCCCTCTCTATAATGTGTGTGTGTGTGTGTTGAAATAAACCAAACAATTGAGAAGAGGGGTGAAACAATTGTCATAAAACTTGCACAACTTAAAATCATTCTCAAATTTGATAATTCAACATGAACACATAAATGAACAACACATTGTGAACACACATAACAAAAAGATTTTTTTTATGTGGAAACTTGGTTAAGGAAAACTATGATGGGGATGAACCCACAAGATAACTATACTTTGTTAGAAGTATTACAATGGGGAATGTATATGCATTGAAGCACACTGCCTTGAGCTCACTGTTCAAAATGAAACATCCTTATTGCCAAAGGAAAGATTGTTAATATGATTTAGAACAACAGAGAGGGGGGGTGAATCAGTTGTTCTCAGGTCCAAATGTATAAAACAAACTTCAAAACTCTTCAATAGATCAAATCTAATAACCTACAGAAACTCGGTCATTACTAATTGCATAATAGAAACATATAACATTGCAGTCCACTACCCAATTGTTCTTAACTTGTAAAACACATAAATGTTCAAACCAAAACATTCACACAAGTATTAACAACAAGATTTATAGTGTAAACCGAATTAGGGAAAAACCACTTTGTAACATGTTACTATTGTTTTCACTCTTCTGAAGTGAGCTCTGAGAAAAGCCAACCCTGTCAAAGGTTACAAACACACTATCAAGTGTGATCCAGTTAAAGGATTTAAACCACTTTGTTAAAAGTGCAAATATCAGATCCAATTCTGTACACATATGCTAGCTTACTGACTATGATTCATTTCCATCTCCATCACTAATATGCTTAGAAATCCCTTCAAGCGATCATAACTCTTCTCCTTTAGCCTTTTCTGCTTAGGCAGTTAATAACATCAACTCTAGCAGCATCTACTTCCACCTCTCACCCACTCTTCCTGATCTTTGACTCAGGTTTCCCTAATACTTCCTCAATTAGGTTAATCCACTTTTACCACTTAATCTTCTCTGTAGATCTTAGGGTTAGGTCAGATTCATTGAATCCTTCCAACTTTATGTTCTTCATCTCTCCTTCTAGAAACATCTCAAATCTCTTTAAGATTTACAATAAAAAAAAATTTAGTGCATTAAAATCTTCTGTACAACTAATAAATAAAGTCAACATGGTTTACATAATCAAACAATTCAACTATGTCGGCTAAGAATCTAAATTCTTCATCAAATATAAATTGCTGACGCTCAATCAAAAGAGTGCTCATCTTCTCAATCTTCACTAGAAAGCTCTGTCACCACCAAAACTATTTCCTTAGCTAATACTATCTTTCTTAGAAATTAACTGATGTTCAGTCAAATACTAAAATTACTCAGCATATACTAGCTCAACCGACACTAACATCACTCGGCTTAAACTTTATTTCTTCACTTTTGCTTGGTTAAGCCTACCAGTTTAGTCTTCCATCTTACTAAGATAAGAAATACAATATCTCATCATAGTGCCACATAATCAAGTACACATTAAAGTATCAAGATAACTCAACCTTTCCCCTACTTACTATTGTTATCATCCATGCCATCACTCTTCACAACATTCAAATAGATATAGTACTCTCTTAAATAGCAACAGTCTTACTAGTTAAGGTTTGACATCATTGACAATACAACAATTGCTTCAATTGCAGTTTCTAACAATCTCCCTCTTTGGCATTGATGGCAACACCATATGAATAACACATGAATTACCAATCAATCCAAAAAAATTTATCTATCCATAAGAAATATTTATAATATCCTTAGGTTCATTCTGATTCAGAATCAATTAGCCTTTCTTATATGACCGTCCACACAATAACATTCTCTCTGATTTATTTTTTCCCTCTTTCTTGATCTTTTATCTCTTCCATGTGTTCCATGTGTTTACATCTCTGTTCATCTCCCTCTTTGACAATAATGCCAAAGAAACAACTAATACATACATCCTACAGATATAGATGGCATCTTTTCAGTTCAGTAAGAATCTTTTCTCCCTCTGTCTTCTTTCTTATGATTGATTTTCATCTTTTATGTACTGTTCACAACTCTAGCTTGCTCCTAAAGTGTGACCTTTCTCTGCATCAATCTGTCAGATACTCTTTGTAACACATTTGATGCAGTTCTCCTAGCTTGACTAGGTAGCCTCAGTTAGGGGAAGGACCCCTAATTGTCCTCTTAGATATTCATGAGCTTCTCTAGGTAAAGCCTTAGTGAATATGTCTACTAGTTGTTCCTTGGTATTCACATATTCCATTATTACTTCCTTATCTTGTACCAATTCCCTCAAGTAGTGATACTTGATGGCGATGTGTTTGGTATTTGTGTGCATCACTAGATTATTAGAGATGTTTATAGCACTTCTTTTGTCACAATAGATGACAACTAGTTCAGTGATCTCTTCTTTCATACCTACCAACAATTTCTTTATCCAAAACAGGTTTGAGCAGATCACTACAACAACCACATACTCAACTTTAGTAGTAGATTGGGAAATACATTTTTGTTTCTTGCTTGTCCAGGAAACTAATCTTTGTCCAAGAAAGAAAGCTCCACTATACTACTCTTTCTATCATCCACATTTCCTACCCAATCAGCATTAGTATACACTTTCAGTTTAAAACCTTCATGCTTCTTGTAATACAATCCATAATCAGCAATCCCCTTCAAATATCTCATTATCCTTTGGACAGCCATCATGTGTGTTTCTTGAGGATTGGTAGAGAATCTTGCCACAATCCAAATAGCTAGCACAATATCTAGTTGGTTTTGTACAAAATACTACAGTTTTCCAATCATAGATCTATACAATGTCTAGTTTACTTCAGCACCTTCATCATTCTTAGACAACTTTTGTCTAGTAGCCATAGGATTACTTACTAGCCTTGAATCTTCCATCCTAGAGGTTTTCAATATCCCATGAATATATTTAGACTGGGTAATGAAAAAGATTTTCTCCATTTGATATACTTGTAAACCAACAAAGAATTTGATCTCCCCAAATTCAATTTGCATTTCATTTGAAAAATTATTACACAAGGCATCTTATCCACCAAATATAATATCATCTACAAAAATCTTAGCCAACAAGATTCCTTTACCTTCTTCATCCTTCATGTACAGATTGCTTGTATCATTTGTCCTTGAAAATGCAAGTTGTATCAAGTAGTTGTGCAATCTCTTATACCATGCTCTAGGAGCTTGCTTCAGTCCATACAATGCTTTGTCCAACTTGCAAACCATGGGTCTCTTGTTTGGATCAACAAATCCTTCTAGTTGTTCAATGTACACTTCTTCCTCTAATATACTATTTAAAAATGCAAACTTGACATCCATTTGGTATACCTTAAAATCTTTATAGGCAGCATATGCAAGTAAATTTCTTACTCCTTCTAATCTTGCTATAGGAGAAAATGTCTCCCCATAATCTATTCCTTCTTCTTGTGCATAACCTTTCCATACCATCCTAGATTTATTTCTTGTGATTTTTCCATGTTCATTCAACTTATTTTTGAATACCCACTTTGTTCCAATAACATTTTTGTTTTATAGTCTTACCACCAGAGTCTAGGTATCATTCTTCTCAATCTAGTCTATCTCCTCATTCATTTCTTATATCTAGTCTTCATTTTCTAATGCCTCTTTTGTTATTTTTGGCTCAAACTCACACAGGAAACATGTAGGGTCTCTTAACTTGCTTTTGGTTAGAACTCCAATATCTTTATCTCTAATTATCTGTTCAGTCTTGTGATGTCTCCTTACATATTTTTCCAAAATAGGTTCAACTCTCCTTGCTTCTAGCTCTTCAGGTTCACCATTAAGATTGTCAGATTCAGCTTTAGAATGCTTGGCAATCTCTTCTTGATACTCGATAGCTTCCTGTAGTTGCTTGACATGCTTTTCTTATCACTCAGCACTATTCTTCTGATGCTCAACATTGCTTACCCAAGACTCAACATTATGTGCAAGTATATCACTTGCCTCACCTTCATCTATGTACACAAAATATCTGTAATCTTTTGGTTCTCATTTGATTTTAGCTTCATTTTTCTATGCACACTCATCAACCTTGACATTCACAATTTCCATAATTTTGTTAGTGTTCGAGTTCAAACACTTATAAGCTTTACTTTTTGTGGAGTATCCTAGGAATATGCCCCTGTCATCACTTTTAGCATCAAATTTTCCATTTCCCTTATCCTTTAGTATCTAGCATTTTCTTCCAAAAATTCTAAAGTACTTTACATTAGGTGCATACCCATGCCATAACTCATAATGTGTCAATTTTTTAACTTTTTTAATTTGTACTCAGTTAACGGTATAAATAGCTATACTTAGAGCTTCTCTCCAGTACTTTTGTGCAACATTCTTTTCAATCATTAGTGTTCTTACATAATCCATGATAGATCTATTCCTTTTCTTAGCTATACCATTCTATGGAGTCATTCTAGGCATAGACATCTATCTTTTGATTCCTCTATCATTGCAAAAAAGATTAAATTCATTGGATATAAATTCTCCACCTCAGTTAGATCTCAGACACTTCAGGTTCCTACTTGTCTCCTTTTCAACCTTAGCCAAATACCACTTAAAATTTGGAAAAGCATCAGATTTTTCTTTTAAGAACATTACAGTCATCATTCTAGTGTAATCATCAACAAACAGAATAAAATATCTAGCACCATAATAGATTTGTACACCCATAGGTCCACAAAGGTTAGTATGAACCAAATCTAAAACATTCTCAAAAGTAAAAGTCTTTCTCTTAAAACTAGACTTTTTCATTTTACCTAACTGATATTGTTTTCAGATTATATTCTTAGGTTTCTTCAATCTCGGCAGTCCTCTAACTTTCTTCCTTTTACTAATTTCTACCAGATTATCAAAGTTAACATGACATAGCCACTTATGCCATAACCATATATCATCAAGTTGTGAAATCATACATGTCTCCTCAAATAGGTCTAGATAGAACAAATTACCTCTTCTCCATTCTCCACTTCCAATCAGTTCACCAATGACATCAAATATTTTGGCCTTCTTTTGATGAAATTCCACTAGGTAACTAGTGCTATTAAGTTGTACAACACTCAGCAGATTATAGTTAAGACTTTCAACCCAATAAGCATTCTCACAAGTGATCTTGTTAGTTAGCTTAATCAATTATTTTCCTCTAACATGACATAGTGCATCATTTCCAAATTTAATGCTTCTACCTTTATAATGATATCAAACTTACTTTTTTCACCAGTCATGTGGTGTGAACAACCACTATCAATAATCCACTTATCATTCTTGTTCACATATGATATCAATGCACTCTTCTCATCCTCATCAAACTCATCTTTCATAGCAACATAGACTACCTCAATTTCAAAATCATCACTATTAGTGTCAATCTCTTCTTCAACAATATAATAGGATTTCTTAACTTTTCCTTTGTAGTCCTTGTACCTTCAGTAGCTTATATCTTTTCTTTTGTCTTTATGCTTTCTATCTCTTTCTTCCTCCTTGTTATCTCTGTCAGGGCATCTAGTAGCAATATGACCAACTTTATTACATGAGAAACATATAATAGGGAGTTTACCTTTATACTTTCCTTTTCCCCTTTTCAATCTTCTGGCCATAAGTGCTTCAAGATCTTCAAATTCTTCATTAGATGTGTCACTTTCACTTTCACTCTCACTGATGCATCTTTCCTTTTCCTTCTTTGACTTACTTAGAACCATTTGTGAATAAAAAGTAGATTCAACATTACTAACAGTGAATTTATCATAGTTAGAAAGCTCAAAAGTAGTAAGCTTACCAACCAAACGTTCCAAAGTAAGTGCATTGCCAAGGTTACATCTAGATTCTTGAATTTGCAGAAATTTTGATAGCATAAATAGGACGCAAGGTTCTCAATACTTTTCCTATCACATTCTCATCATCAATAGTTCCATTGGCTCCTCTAATAGAATTCACAACTTCTTTTATCCTACCACAATATTGTGCAATATTCTCACCTTCTTGCATTTTCATTTAATCAAATTTACCTCTTAGGCTCTTGGCTTTAGCTCTCTAAACATTTATGTCACTGCTATAGATGTTTTCAAGGGTGTCCCACATTTTCTTTGTATTTGTACCATCTTTAATGTCCTCAAATTCTGGATAACTAAGGGCAAATGCAATCTCCAACATTGCTTGATTATGCTCTTTCTTAGCTGTCATCTCCTCGGTAGTTAGAGGTGCAACATGTGAAACATAGTCATGCTCAACATAATACTTTGTAGAATCACCAATACTGACTAGATGTAGCTTCATCAAACTTTTCCATGCAGGGAAGTTTTCTTTATTTATCTTTGGTACCTCCTTCTTGTACATACTGGTCATTTGCTTCAAGCACCTTTAAACTTGTTGTTTATAAGCACCAAGAAATCTCTAATACCAATTGTTAATATGATTTAGAACAAAAAAAAGGGGGGGTGAATCAGTTGTTCTTAGGTCTAGTTGTATAAAACAAACTTCAAATCTCTTCAACAAATCAGATCTAATAACCAATAGCTACTCAGTCATTACTAATTGCATAACAGAAATATATAACATTGCAGTCCACTACCCGATTGTTCTTAACTTGTAAAACACATAAATGTTCAAACCAAAACATTCACACAAGTATTAACATTAGGATTTATAGTGGAAACCCAATTAGGGAAAAACCACTTTGTAACATGTTACTATTATTTTCACTCTTCTAAAGTGAGCTCTGAGAAAAGTCAACCTTGTCAAAGGTTACAAACACACTATCAAGTGTGACCCAGTTAAAGGATTTAAACCACTCTGTTAAAATTCCAAATATAAGATCTAATTCTATACACATATGCTAGCTTACTGACTTTGATTCATTTCAATCTCTATCACTAATATGCTTAGAAATCCCTTCAAGCGATCATAACTCTTGTCCTTTAGCCTTTTTTGCTTAGACAGTCAATAACATCAACTCTAGCATCATCTACTTCCACCTCTCACCCACTCTTCCTGATCTTTGACTCAAGTTTCCTTAATACTTCCTCAATTAGGTTAATCAACTTTTACCACTTAATCTTCTCTGTAGATCTTAGGGTTAGGTCAGATTCATTGAATCCTTCCAACTTTATGTTCTTCATCTCTCCTTCTAGAAACATCTCAAATCTCTTTAAGATTTACAATAAAATGTTTTTTAGTGCATTAAAATCCTCTATACAACTAATAAATAAAGTCAACATGGTTTACATAATCGAACAATTCAACTATGTCAGCTAGGAATCTAAATTCTTTGTCAAATATAAATTGTTGATGCTCGATCAATAGAGTGTTCATCTTCTCGATATTCACTAGAAAGCTCGGCCACCACCATAACTATTTCCTCAGCTAATACTATCTTTCTCAGCAATTAACTAATGTTTGGTCAAATACTAAAATTACTCGGCATATACTAGCTCAACCGACACTAACATCACTCGCGTTAAACTTTATTTCTTCACTTTTTCTCAGTTAAGCCTACTATTTTAGTCTTCCATCTTACTAAGATAAGAAATACACTATCTCATCATTGTGCCACATAATCAAGTACACATTAAAGTATCAAGATGACTCAACCTTTCCCCTAGCTACTATTGTTAGCATCCATGCCCTCACTCTTCACAACATTCAAATAGATATAGTACTCTCTTAAATAGCAGCAGTCTTACCAGTTAAGGTTTGACATCAATGACAATACAACAATTGCTTCAATTGCAGTTTCTAACAATCTCCCTCTTTGGCATTGATGGCAACACCATATGATTAACACATGAATTACCAATCAATCCAAAAACAATTATCTATCCATCAGAAATATTTATAATATCCTTAGCTTCATTCTGATTCAGAATCAATTAGCCTTTCTTATATGACCGTCCACACAATAGCATTCTCTCTGATTTATTTTTTCCCTCTTTCTTGATCTTTTAACTCTTCCATGCGTTCCATGTGTTTACATCTCTGTTCATCTCCCTCTTTGACAATAATGCCAAAGCAACAACTAATAAATACATCATGCAGATATAGATGGCATCTTTTTTGTTTAGTAACAATCTTTTCTCCCTCTGTCTTCTTTCTTATGATTGATTTTCATCTTTTATGTACTGTTCACAACTCTAGGTTTCTCCTAAAGTGTGACCTTTCTCTGCATCAATCTGTCAGATACTCTTTGCAGCACATTTGATGTAGTTCTCCTAGCTTGACTAGGTAGCCTCAGTTAGGGGAAGGACCCCTAATTGTCCTCTCAGATATTCATGAGCTTCTCTAGGTAAAGCCTTAGTGAATATGTCTACTAGTTGTTCCTTGGTATTCACATATACCATTATTAATTCCTTATCTTGTACCAATTCCCTCAAGTAGTGATACTTGATGGTGATGTCTTTGGTATTTGTGTGCATCAATAGATTCTTAGAGATGTTTATAGCACTTCTTTTGTCACAGTAGATGACAACTGGTTTAGTGATCTCTTCTTTCATACCTACCAACAATTTCTTTATCCAAAACAGGTTTTAGCAGTTCACTACAACAACCACATACTCAACTTTAGTAGTAGATTGGGAAATACATTTTTCTTTCTTGCTTTCCTGGAAACTAATCTTTTTCCAAGAAAGAAAGCTCCACTACTAGTACTCTTTCTATCATCCACATTTCCTACCCAATCAGCATTAGTATACACTTTTAGTTTAAAACCTTCATGCTTCTTGTAATACAATCCATAATCAGTAGTCCCCTTCAAATATCTCATTATCCTTTTGATAGCCATCATGTGTGTTTCTTGAGGATTCGTAGAGAATCTTGCCACAATCCCAATAGCTAGTGCAATATCTAGTTGGTTGTGTAAAACATAATGCAGTTTTGCAATCATAGATCTATACAAGGTCTAGTTTACTTCAGCACCTTCATCATTCTTAGACAACTTTTGTCCAGTAGCCATAGGAGTACTTACTAGCATTGAATTTTCCATCCGAGAGGTTTTCAGTATCTCATGAATATATTTAGACTGGGTAATGAAAAAGCTTTTCTCCATTTGATATACTTGTAAACCAACAAAGAATTTGATCTCCCCAAACATACTCATTTCAAATTCAATTTGCATTTCATTTGAAAAATTATTACACAAGGCATCTTATCCACCAAATATAATATCATCTACAAAAATCTTAGCCAACAAGATTCCTTTACCTTCTTCATCCTTCATGTACAGATTGCTTGTATCATTTGTCCTTGAAAATGCAATTTGTATCAAGTAGTTGTGCAGTCTCTCATACCATGCTCTGGGAGCTTGCTTCAGTCCATACAATGCTTTGTCCAGTTTGCAAACCATGTGTCTCTTGTTTGGATCAACAAATCCTTCTAGTTGTTCAATGTACACTTCTTCTTCTAATATACCATTTAAAAATGAAAACTTGACATCCATTTGGTATACCTTAAAATCTTTATAGGTAGCTTATGCAAGTAAATTTCTTACTCCTTCTAATCTTGCTATAGGGGAAAATGTGTCCCCATAATCTATTCCTTCTTCTTGTGTATAGCCTTTGCATACCATCCTAGATTTATTTCTTATGATTTTTCCATGTTCATTCATCTTATTTTTGAATACCGACTTTGTTCCAATAACATTTCTTTTTTATAGTCTTAGCACCAGAGTCCAAGTATCATTCTTCTCAATCTGGTCTATCTACTCATTCATTTCTTATATCTAGTCTTCATTTTCTAATGCCTCTTTTGTTATTTTTGGCTCAAATTGACATAGGAAACATGTAGGGTCTCTTAACTTGCTTCTGTTTAGAACTCCAATTTCTTTATCTCCAATCATATGTTCAGTCTTGTGATGTCTCCTTACATATTTTTCCAAAATAAGTTCAACTCTCCTTTCTTCTAGCTCTTCAGGTTCACCATTAAGATTGTTAGATTCAGCTTTAGAATGCTTGGCAATCTCTTCTTGATACTCGATAGCTTCTTGTAGTTGCTTGACATGCTTTTCTTATCACTCAGCACTATTCTCCTAGTGCTCAACATTGCTTACATGAGACTCAACATTAGATGCAAGTATGTCACTTGCCTCACCTTCATCTATGTACACAAAATATCTGAAATCTTTTGGTTCTCTTTTGATTTCAGCTTCATTTTTCTATGCATACTCATCAACTTTGACATTCACACTTTCCATAATTTTGGTAGTGTTAGAGTTCAAACAATTATAAGCTTTACTTTTTGTGGAGTATCCTAGGAATATGCCCCTGTCATCACTTTTAGCATCAAATTTTCCATTTCCCTTATCCTTTAGTATGTAGCATTTTCTTCCAAAAATTCTAATGTACTTTACATTAGGTGCATACCCATGCCATAACTCATAATGTGTCAAATTTGTACCTTTTTTAATCTGTACTCAGTTAAGAGTATAAATAGCTATACTTAGAGCTTCTCTCCAGTACTTTTGTGCAACATTCTTTTCAATCATCAGTGTTCTTACATAATCCATGATAGATCTATTCCTTCTCTCAGCTATACCATTCTGTGGAGGCATTCTAGGTGTAGACATCTATCTTTTGATTCCTCTATCATTGCAAAAAAGATTAAATTTATTGGATATAAATTCTCCACCTTAGTCAGATCTCAGACACTTTAGGTTCCTACTTGTCTCCTTTTCAACCTTAGCCAAATACCACTTAAAATTTGGAAAAGCATCTAATTTTTCTTTTAAGAACATTACAGTCATCATTCTAGTGTAATCATCAACAAATAGAATAAAATATCTAGCACCACAATAGATTTGTACACCCATAGGTCCACAAAGGTCAGTATGAACCAAATCTAAAATATTCTCAAAAGTAAAATTCTTGCTCTTAAAATTAGACTTTTTCATTTTACCTAATTGATATTGTTTTCATATTATATTCTCAGGTTTCTTCAATCTTGGCAGTCCTCTAACTTTCTTCCTTTTACTAATTTCTACCAGATTATCAAAGTTATCATGACATAGCCACTTATGCCATAACCATATATCATCAAGTTGTGTGATCATACATGTCTCCTCATATAGGTCTAGATAGAACAAATTACCTCTTCTCCATTCTCCACTTCCAATCAGTTCACCAATGGCATCAAATATTTTGGCCTTCTTTTGATGAAATTCCACTAGGTAACTAGTGCTATTAAGTTGTACAACACTCATCAGATTATAGTTAAGACCTTCAACCTGATAAGAATTGTCACAAGTGATCTTATCAGTCAGCTTAATCAATTCTTCTCCTCTAACATGACATGGTGCATCATTTCCAAATTTAATGCTTCTACCTTTATAATGATCTAAGGTATCAAACTTACTTTTGTCACCAGTCATGTGGTGTGAACAACCACTATCAATAATCCACCTATCATTCTTTTTCACATATGATATCAATGCACTCTTCTCATCCTCATCAGCCTCATCTTTCATAGCAACATAGACTACCTCAATTTCAAAATTATCACTATTAGTGTCAATCTCGTCGTCAGCAATATAACAGGATTTGTTACCTTTTCCTTTGTAGTCCTTGTACCTTAGGTAGCTTATATCTTTTCTTTTGTCTTTATGCTTGCTATCTCTTTCTTCCTCCTTGTTATCTCTGTCAGGGCATCTAGTAGCAATATGACCAACTTTATTACATGAGAAACATATAATAGGGAGTTTACCTTTATACTTTCCTTTTCCCCTTTTCAATCTTCTGGCCATAAGTGCTTCAAGATCTTCAAATTCTTCATTAGATGTGTCACTTTCACTTTCACTCTCACTGATGCATCTTTCCTTTTCCTTATTTGATTTACTCAGAACCAATTGTGAACAAAATGTAGATTCAACATTACTAACAGTGAAGTTATCATAGTTAGAAAGCTCAAAAGTAGTAAGCTTACCGACCAAACTTTCCAAAGTAAGTGCATTGCCAAGGTTACATCTAGATTCTTGAATTGCAAAAATTTTGATAGCATAAATAGGACGCAAGGTTCTCAATATTTTTCCTATCATAGTCTCATCATCAATAGTTCCATTGGCTCCTCTAATAGAATTCACAGCTTCTTTTATCCTACCACAATATTGTCTAATATTCTCACCTTCTTGCATTTTCATTTAATCAAATTTACCTCTTAGGCTCTTGGCATTAGCTCTCAAAACATTTATGTCACTGCTATAGATGTTTGCAAGGGTGTCCCACATTTGCTTTGTATTTGTACCATCTTTAATGTCCTCAAATTCTAGATAACTAAGGGTAGATGCAATCTCCAACGTTGCTTGATTATGCTCTTTCTTAGCTCTCATCTCCTTGGCAGTTAGAGGTGCAACATGTGTAACATAGTCATGCTCAACATAATACTTTGTAGAATCACCAATGCTGACTAGATGTAGCTTCATTAAACTTTTCCATGCAAGGAAGTTTTCCTTATTTATCTTTGGTACCTCCTTCTTGTACATCCTAATCATTTGCTTCAAGCACCTTTAAACTTGTTCTTTATAAGCACCAAGAAATCTCTAATAACAATTGTTAATATGATTTAGAAGAAAAAAGGGGGGGGTGAATCAGTTGTTCTTAGGTCCAGATGTATAAAACAAACTTCAAAACTCTTCAACAAATCAGATCTAATAATCAATAGCTACTCAGTCATTACTAATTGCATAACAGAAATATATAACATTGTTGTCCACTACCCACTTGTTGTTAACTTGTAAAACACATAAATGTTTAAACCAAAACATTTACACAAGTATTAACACCAGAAATTATAGTGGAAACCCAATTAGGGAAAAACCACTTTGTAACATGTTAATATTATTTTCACTCTTCTGAAGTGAGCTCTGTGAAAATCCAACCCTATCAAAGGTTACAAACACACTGTCAGGTGTGACCCTGTTAAAGGATTTAAACCACTTTATTAAAAGTGTGCCTTGTTATAGGACTTACATACAGTCCATTAGAATGCAACCTTGTTCAAAGTATTTATACATATAACTGTTAGGTCAACCTCTATTAAAAGGATTTTGAATGATACAATGGTTAGAAGGTAACAGTAATAATTATCTATAAACATACAACTCACTTTGCAAATATCAGATCCAACTCCATACACATATGTTGACTTACTGACTATGATTCATTTCCATCTCCATCACTGATCTTCTCATAAATCCCTTCAAGAGATCACAACTCTTCTCCTTCATGCTTTTCTACTTAGATAGTCAATAACATCAAATCCAGCATCATCTACTTCTGCCTCGAATCCACTCTTCCTGATCTTTCACTTAGGTTTCCTTAATACTTTCTTAATTAGTTTAATCAACTTTTTCTACTTAATCTTCTCTGTAGATCTTAGGGTTAGGTCAGATTCATCAAATCCTTCCAACTTTATGTTCTTCATCTCTCGTTCTAGAAACATCTGAAATCTCTTTAAGATTTACAATAAAACATTTTTCAGTGCATTAAAAGCTTATATACAACTAATAAATAAAGTCAACATGGTTTACATAATCCAAGAATTCAACTATGTCAGCTAGGAATCTGAATTCTTCCTCAAATGTAAATTGTTGATGCTTGGTCAATATAGTGTTCATCTTCTCAGCCTTCACTAGAAATCTCGGTCACTACCAAAACTATTTCCTTGGATAATATTTTCTTTCTCAGTAAATAACTGATGTTCGCTCAAACACTAAAATTACTCAACATATACTAGCTCAATCGACACTAACATCACTCACCTTAAACTTGATTTCTTCACTTTTTCTCAGTTAAGCCTACTAGTTTAGTCTTCCATCTTACAAAGATAAGCAATACATTATCTCATCATTGTGCCACATAATCAAGTGCACATTGAAGTATCAAGATAACTCAACCTTTCCCCTAGGTGCTATTGTTATCATCCATGCCCTCCCTCTTCACAACATTCAAATAGATATAGTACTTTCTTAAACAACAATAGTCTTACTAGTTAAGGTTTGATATCAATTGTTGGAAAAATGTTCAATGCTCCCCTCAGGATTCATGACAAGGGCTTAACCACCTCTTGTGTACTATAAGTTGAGTGGTTGTATTGGGCATTGACAGAGCGGTCTTTTGGTGCAACGACAACCCCATTCTAAGAAGTGGTATTAGAGCTTGGTCACAGGTTTGAATCCTCAGACCCTCCGGTAATGTTGAGGGGGAGATTGTTGGCAAAATATTCAGTGCTCCCCTCAGGATTCATGACAAGGGCTTAACTGCCTCTTGTGTACTATAAGTTGAGTGGTTGTATTGGGCATTAACAGATCGGTCTTTTGGTGAAATGACAACCCCACTCTATCATCAATGACAATACAACAATTACTTCAATTGCATTTTCCAACAAGGATCACTACTTGTACAAGAAAAATTGGATCACATCCATAAATTATGAACTATATAGAAGTATCTTCTCTATGCCTAAATTTTGTCTAGTGAATTATAAAACAACTTTCCTCTACACTCTTCTCTTCTACCTTCAAGATATCTATACATTCAATGCACAAACATACTCAACATATCCTCTAAATCACACAAAAATAAAATATTATTATATTTATTTATACATGGCATCAACCTTGGAAAGATCATCAAGGTCATCCCAACACTCACCACGTAATTACAAAATTATAGTCATACTCAATACAACATAACATGCAGACCAAACAATGTCATTCAAGACATAGAATAGACTAAAATATTTTACCTTGAACATGAAACACCTCTAAGAATTATGACATGAACATCTGCAACATGCCACAAGCATATAGTCAACCAAGAACATGAAGAACAACATCGCACTAATAGAAATCATTAATTACGATCACAACAATCAATGTAGACCACCAATACAAAAGGCTCAAGATCTAAAAATATCCATAAGCATCATGAATTATTGTAGAAATATCCATATCAATAAGAATTATTGAAATCATTAGCATCATCATTTTGAACCTTAGGAATACTAATATTTACAATTGTCAACCTTGATAAATCACTTGTGGACCGCCAAACTATGAACCACTTGAATTGAGGACACACATCAATATCTCAAAAATGGTTCTAGATGTATAGAGAAATATATTACAATGTGGAATAATACAAATCAAAATATTTTCATTATGTCACCACTAATCAACTAGAAAAGATAGTCAAAACACAGATACTCATAACATACTCAAATATCCATGTGAGCCTCTGAAACTTTAATTGAATCAACTATGAATAATCCTCTAATAAACACATAAATCAATAAACTTTGATCTTTATTATACTGAATAACCAAACTCAGTAAACTTCATTGCATCACTGTCATAGATAGAGAAATATACTTACAACAATGAAAGAACATCTCTCAAATATCTCTTAAGAAAATATTTGTACATACTTCTAACAATCTCCCCCTTTGGAATTGATGGAAATATATGATGGAAAAATAATCAATGATGGAGAAATTAATAGCTCTCCCTTAGACCTTGTACACTATTCCTCACACAACTCTCTCCCCTTCACTAATTTTTCACATGACTCTCTCTTATTCTTTGACATAAATGGTAAAAGTACATATTTGCAATTTAATGATGCAGGAGAAACTTGGGTCCCTATATTTTTTGCATCTTCTTGGAGGAATTTTCTTATGGATTGTTGGAGTTCCTTATTCTGGCTCTTATAGAGATTCTATGTGCAGCAAATCTATGGAGGTCTTTGGAGTACATAGTGAAAGGAGTTTATTCATTTTTGTTTTTGGAGGATATGTATGGGATCTAACCTCTTCAAGTGGCATGGTTTGGGAGATTTGACTTGATCTTTGCTGATTGGTTGTGTTCTTCTTGTCACTCATTCATTATTAAAATTATAGAGGAGACTATTGTGCAGTTGGTGATAGCTAGTTTTTAGTGTGTGTGGTCATGGATCATGTTATTGGGAATTTTGTAGATCTATATGTTGGATTGTGCATCATTGTGTTCCTTAATTGATCAATGTTTCACATTTTGAGTTTGGTCCTATATTGAGTACCTTTTCTGATGGTCAAGGTGGCGAGATTTGGTTTGTGATGAAGATTATTGGGTTGTGGTTTCTCTTGGTACATTGTTCAAGGTCCTTATATTTGTGGTTGACTTCCTTGTGTGATCATGTGTTGTGTTATATTCATTGGTCGATCTTCTTATGGATTTGGGTCCTAATCTATCTATTTGTAGATTATTTTCTTATTCTTGGAGATTGTGATCAGATATGTCAACCTATGGTTGATGATTTTCTATTTAAGCTAGGTATTAGTTCTTTTTTAGGCAGTTCAAGTAGAGTTAGGAGAAATAGTAGATGGGATATATCAAGATGTAGCTCTAAGATTAATTTCTTTATATTCTCTATAATTGGGAAGGCCTTACAACCTAAAACGTTTGATGTATTTTGGATGATTTCCTAATAATAAAAGAGTTTTTATTTGGTTGCATCTTGTTGTGTTACTTTTTTCCCATTGTGTTTACTCTTGTTGCAAGAATTGACATCTCCTATTGGGATTGTCCAGTCTTGACTACATCAAGTGGTATTAGAGCAAATTTCATTTCTATGTAGGAGATCAATGTTCCTCAGTTTGTAAAATCTTGAATTAGTTTTTTTGAGGGATAGAAGATTGTCGATCTAACCCGTGATTGTAGAGGGTTTGCATGAGGATATATAGGAAAGAGAATCTTACCAGTTATGAACCTACAAAGGTGGTAAAACCCTTGAAGAATCCCTTTTTTGGTGAACTGATTTCTAAATCGAGGTAGTTTATGAAGATGTTCATTAGATCTTTGAATGTAAGGCAGCTGGAATCTTACAATTAGATCACCAACTAGAGGTACTTGGACCTTAGGAGAGAAAGAAAGAAGAAGATGAAATATGTTGACTAGTTTGTGGAAGATAGAACCTTTATCCAACTTGAGAAGGATCTTGAGGATATCTAGGAGATTCTATTGTAGTTGGCATTTACCATTTTAGAAGAGGATTGTTTTTCCAGTTAAGAAGATTTCTCAAAGAAGGAAAAGGCAAGTTATGTTTTTCATTGAAGAAGTTAACATTGACCTTTCTAATATTGAGGTGGTAGATCTAGTTAGTTTTCATGGTCATATGGTTCGATCTGATGTGGAAATTGCAAAGTATCTTGTTTTTGTTAATAAGATTGCTAATGATCTTGAAGATGTTGTTGTTTCCAAAGTTGGAATTGAGATTCCTATGGCTGGATTCAATGAACTTGTTGAGGATTTTGTTTAGTCTGATATTGTTTGCAGTATGGGAGTTATTTTTGATGAGATTAATGAGAATGAGAGGGCTTGTGATGAGACTCTTTGTTCTAATCATATGTTTGATGTTGTTGACTATGAGGTTCCACTGTGTGAACATCCTATGTGTTAGAATAACTGAGAGGGGGGTGAATCAGTTATCCATAGTCCCAAATACAAAATGTATAACTTCAAAAAAAATTCAACTTAATTTGCAGCTTGGTAAACATTAATACTTAAACTGTCTATGCATTTACCGATTACTAGTTAATTGTTCACAGTGATTACCAACCAAATCAAATATGTAATATGTAAAGTCTAATATCCAAACAATCACAACATGAACACATAACACAAAAGATTTAATGTGAAAACCCTATTAAGGGAAAAACCACCTGGGAGAGATAACCCAAAAATTTCACTCTTCTGAAGTGAGCTCAGTGAAGAGCCAACCATGTTAAAGGTTACAAAACACACTATAAGGTATAACCTTGTTAGAGGATTTAACACTAACAGTTATTGTCCAACCAACATTCACTATGGGGTTGACAGGATAACAATGTACATTCTATGAATGACATATAAGAGTTTCAAGTCTACTCGGTTAAGAGATTTATCTATATACAATGGTTAAACTATAACAATAGTTGATCTGAATATAATACAACTTGATTTGCATATGTTTAGATCTATTCTTAACCTCATAAAAATTCTCTGATCAATATTGCTATTTAATTCATCAACATTCAGTAACTTACTATCCCTCGATAAATAGCTCTCTCATGCTTGGTTAACTCTGTAGTTTGGTTCTCCTTTAACCAGTTTGATTAGACTTGCATGAATCTTGTTCATGCAAATTCCTCTATAGTTTCCTTCCTCCGGCATGTGTTTCATTGTGAAACCCTAGTCTCTTAAATAGACAAATAAACTATTTTATTTTCATCCATCATATTTTTCCACTTAATCTCCTTTATTGATTTTGCCTCTTAAACCTTCTCCAATGGTTGTGTCAGTAACATGTTTTGATTCCATCCATTAGATTTCCTTTGAATTTTATTATTCATAGATCTTATAACAAATCTTATCTTCTATTCTGATTTCAAGGTACTTTCTAGCTCTGCAATTTCTATCAGCTAAACAAATTATTTAGTTATTTTGTTCATACTCAATTAACAAAGAAATGTGTTAGTGAATACAAGCTCGATTTATATTGTACTTGTCGGTATACACTACACTGCTTGATGTATACTGAAATGCTTCATTAACTGACCACACTACTTTGTAAGATTTTTCTCCCAACATCATAACAGATTAATGCAACATAATCAAGTCAACATTATGAAGTCATAGACTCATCAATAAGTTACCAAGAGTGTTCCTTATCCTGATCTATCATATACATCTTCCTCCATGTAGATATCTCGGTTCTTCATCTTTTCTCTCCACTTTATAGATGTGTAGATGTTTGCAACTCCATGATAAGTATTGTCAAGACTAGTTGACATCAATGACAACATAAAACTGATTCAATTATCTTACATAGCAATTTAGTGCTCAGTAAGAGATCACCAATTTCCCTCATCAAGTTCATTATCAGTTGTAGTTCATCAATCTCTCCCTTTGGCATTGATGGAAACTCAAGCAATATGAAGTGTACCATACACATACCAAACATGTATTCTACAACTCTGTACACAAAATTCTATAACTCAATAAGCTCTCCCTAGCTTAATATGTTTAATCACTATGTTACATAACAGCCTTGTAAGTTCAGACCTTCTTCTACAAATATGATCTTTCTAGTTTCCTAATTCCTTTTGTTCAATACTCTCCCTAACGTCTTTAGTTTATCTCACCTTTCAATTCTCTACCTTTGTAGATTTCATATTTTTTATCTCTCCCTTTGATAGTAATGCAAAAAAAAAACATAAACCATACAGCTCTGTAGTAGCCATGTAACTCTCTATTGTCCATATATTGTGTGCATCAAATGTATCTATGTATACTGATTATGCCAATCTATGTTCAGAATCCTCAAATCTTTAACAACCTTAGACAAAATCCAAAGTGTGAACTCTATTGCATCAACATGTATGAGCTTCTAATAAGATTAGGCTAATCCAACCTCCAAATCAAATTAGTGACCGGTAGGTAGGAGACGGACCCCAAGTCTAGTCCTCAAGTATTCAAATGTATCCATTGGTAGAGACTTGGTAAATATGTCAACCATTTGGTCCTTAGTTGTAACATATTCTAGCTTTACTTTCTTCTCTTGTACTTGTTCCCTTAAGTAGTGATACTTGATAGATATGTGCTTTGTCTTTGAATGCATCACTAGATTCTTGGAATTTTTTATGGCACTTGTGTTATCACAGTACATAATCATTGACTCAATGATTACCTCATTCATCCATTCTAATACTTGCTTGATATATGCAATATTTGAATAGTTTGTAGCAACAACAACATACTCTGCTTTGGCTATAGAATAGGAAATACAAGACTGTTTCTTACTTATCCAAGTAACAAGTCTATCACCAAATAAAAATGCTCCTCTGATGGTACTTTTTATGTCATTTACATTTCCAGCCCAATTAGCGTCGGTGTAAACTCTAAGTTCAAACTTTCTATCCTTAGGATACCATAATCCATAGTCCTCTATTTTCTTTAGGTATCTTAAGATTCTCTTTTTAGTAACCATGTGTGACTCCCTTGGATTTGCAAAAAATCTTTCAACTATCCCCACAGCATGTACAATATCTATTGTACTATGTACTACATACATTAATTTACCAATCATAGATCATTACAGTGTCTGGTTCACCTCTATAGTTTCCTCTTCTTTAGTTAATTTGCATCCTGTGACCATCATTGTTCCAACTAGTTTAGCATCTTCCATGCCAAATGTTCTCAGTACTTCCTTGATATACTGAGATTATGTGATGAATATTGCATCATTTTGTTGAATAACTTGTAGTCCTAGAGAGAAATTAATCTCTCCAAACATAGACATTTCAAATTCTTTTCTCATCTCATCAGCAAATAATTTACACACATTATCTTGGCCTCCAAAAATAATATCATCCACAAATATTTCAACAATTAAAATAGTATCGTCAGTATTCTCTTTCATATAAAAATTGTTGTTCTCACTTGTTCTAACAAAACCAATATTTAACAAATAAGTATGCAACCTTTCATACCATGCTCTCGGTGCACTTGCTTTAGACCATATAAAGCTTTATGTAATCTACATAACATATCTTTCTTTTTTGGATAAATAAATTCCTTTGGTTGTTCTATGTAGACTTCTTCTTCAAGTATCCCATTTAAAAATGAAGACTTAACATCCATTTGATAAACTTTAAACTTCTTATGTGTTGCATAAGCAAGTAACATTCAAACTCCTTCTAGTCTAGCAACTGGTGCAAAAGTTTCACCATAATCAATTCCTTCTTCCTGAGCATATCCCTTGCAGACTAGTCTAGATTTATTCCTTGTAACCTCTCCATTCTCATTCAGTTTGTTTCTAAAAATCCACTTAGTACTAATAACATTCTTATCTTTAGGTCTAGGTACTAAGGTCCATGTCTTTTATTTCTCTATCTGTTCAATCTCCTTAGTCATTACATTTATCCATTCTTCATTCTCCAATGCAACTTTAACATTTTTCGGTTCAAACTCATAAACTAAGCATGTAACTTGTCTCAACTTACTTCTTATCTGCATGCCAGCTTTCTTATCTCTAATGATTTAGTTCTCAGGATGATTTCTTCTAACAAATATTGCCAACACATGATTTCTTCTTTCTTGTGCATCCTGTTCAAGTTCATTTTCTTGCTCGGTATGTCCTTCCTGATTGTCGATTTCTTCTTGTTATTCCTCAATTTTCTCTTCCTAGTGCTTGGTAGGTTGTGCATGCATCATTGATAGGGGCTTTGGATGTTCAATGTAAGTGAATCTACCATAATATTTCAGTTCCTTAGTGCTTTCTTCATTGTTCTTAGTATAAAACTCATCAACCCTGGCATTAGTGCTTTTAATCATTTTTTTAGTCACATTATTTAGACACTTATAAGATTTGGTTTTCGTAGAATATCTAAGAAAGATTCCTTCATCACCTTTAGAGTCAAACTTTCCATTTCTTTCATCTTTCAAAATAAAACATTTACTTCCAAAAATTATGAAATAACTTAGAGTCAGGTTGTGACCAAACCATAAATCATAGGGTATTTTATTTGTGTCCTTCTTCAATTGTACTTGGTTTAGAACATAAACACCTATGCTAACTACTTCTCTCCAATATATATGAGCTACATTCTTCTCTATCATGAGTGTCATTGCACAATCAACAATTGATCTATTCCTCCTTTTAGCAATGCCATTCTACTGGGGTGTTCTCGGTGTAGAAACCTATCTTTTAATACTATGCTCATTACAATAGTTAGTAAATTCATCAAAAATAAATTCACCACCTCTGTCAAATCTTAAGCATTTTAGTTCCTTCTTGGTTTCCTTCTCTACTTTTTATTTATACCATTTAAACATCTTAAATGCTTCTGACTTTTCTTTTAAGAACATTACAGTCATCAATCTAGTATAGTCATTAATAAACAAAATGAAATACCTATCTCCATAATAGCTCTGTGTTCTTATGGGACCACATAGGTTGGTGTGAACTAACTCCAAAAATTTCTTTGCTGAATAATTTTTTCTCTTAAAACTAGATTTTGTCATCTTACCTTTCTGACATTGATGACACATTACATGATCTGGCTTTGTTAGGCTAGGTAGACCTCTAACCTTTTTCTTTTTACTGATCTTAATCATGTTATCAAAGTTCACATGACATAACCTTTTATGCCATAGCCATGCATCTTCATCTTACATTATTAAACAAGAAGACTGATCATTATCAAGATAAAACAAGTTACCTTTTGTTTGTGCTCCTGTTCCAACAAGTTTCCCTCCATCAAATATCTTCACTTTCTTGCTCTCAAAAGCTATACGATGGCCTGAATTGATAGGTTGTTCCACACTTAGTAGATTATAATTTAGTCCTTTTATCCAGTAAGCATTTTCACATCTAATTTTATTATTTATTAGTAAGGATCCCCTTCCTCTAACCAAACAAGGTGTATCATTCCCCATTCTCATAGATCCTCCATTATATTCTTCAAGACGATCAAATTTTTCATCATCACCATTCATGTGATGGGTACAACCACTATCTATTATCCATGTATCATTTTTATTAACTTTAAAGATAAGAGATATCTCTACATACCTTTCTTCTTCCTCAAATTCATCCTTCATTGCAACAAATACTACCTCCACATCTTCATTAGTGTCGGTACCAGTGTCATCTTGCTCAGCAATGTAACACACCTTCTTGCCTTTGTCATTGTTGTCTCGGTTATCCCTATTGTAATGTTGGTAACTTCTATTGCTTCTTCTCCCATAGCTTCCTTCATCAGATTGATTTTTATTTATATCATCATCTTTCCTATTTGGACATCTAGTAGCAATATGACCAACTTATTTACAGTTAAAACATGCGAAAGGTAACTTACCCTTATATCTACCTTTACCTTTAGGTAATCTCCTAGCCATAAGAACTTCAAGCTCATAAAGCTCATCATTAGTAGTACTATCATTATCACCATTCTTACTTCTACTACTAGACTTACTGATCTTCAGAGAAGACATAAAAGTAGACTCAATAGACGGTACAACACTATTATCAAAATTGTTCAGTTCAAAGGTTATTAGATTACCAATTAGATTATCAAGAGTAAGGTTATTGCCAGATGTAGACCTATTTTCATGTATTACAGATATTCTGATTGCATAAATAGGTGACATGGTCCTTAGAACTTTTCTTACCACTATGTCTTCATCAATGATGCCATCGATCCTCTGATAGCATGAACTACCTTCTTTATTTTGTTTGTATATTGCACAATATTTTCTCCTTCTTTCATTTTCATATCATCAAATCTTCCCCTTAAGCTTTCAACTCTGGCTCTTTTGACATTCACATCACCACTATAATCTTGAGCAAGTTTACCCCACATTTCCTTAGAAGTAGTGCAACCCTTCACATCTTCAAATTCGACATCAAATAGAGCAGCAGCAATCTCCATCATAGTAACATTATGCTCATATCTATCTCTTAACTGATCAAGAGTCAATGGTCCTGTAAGCGGTACTAAGTAGCCATTCTCTAATAGTGTGAGGGTGGAATTCTAAATTCTAGATATATGCAATTTCATTCAGCTTTGCCATATTGTAAAATTGTCATTGTTTAGCTTTGGCACATCTCTCTTATACATTTTGTGATATTTATGTTGAAGTCCTTAAAACTTTGTTCTAAGAAACCAAACATGCTCTGATACCAATTGATAGAATAACTGAGAAGGGGGGGGGATGAATTAGTTATCCACAGTCCCAAATACAAAATGTATAACTTCAAAACAAATTCAACTTAATCTATAGCTTGGTAAATATTAATACTTAAACTATTTGTGTATTTACCGATTGCCAGTTAATTATTTACAGTGATTATTGACCAAATCAAATATGCAATATGTAATGTATGATATCCAAAGAATCACAACATGAACACATAACGCAAAAGATTTAACGTCGAAACCTTGTTAAGGGAAAACTCACCTAGGACTAGTAACCCAAAAATTTCACTCTTCTAAAGTGAGCTCGGTGAAGAGCCAACCCCGTTAAAGGTTACAAAACACACTATAAGGTGTGACCTTGTTTGAGGATTTAACACTAATAGTTCTTGTCCAACTAGTATTCACTATGGGGTTGATAGGACAACAATGTACATTCTATGAATGACATATAATACTTTCAAGTCTACTAAGTTAAGATATTTCTCTATATACAATGGTTAAACTATAACAACAATTGATCTGAATACAATAAAAACTTGATTTGCAGATGTTCAAATCTATTCTTAAGCTCATAAAAATTCTCTTATCAATATTCTTATTCAATTCATCAACATTCAGTAACTTATTGTCCCTTGGTAAATAACTCTATGACACTCGGTTAACTCTGTAGTTTGGTTCTCCTTTAACCAGTTTGATCAAACATGCATGAAGATTGTTCACACAAATTCCTTTGTAGTTTCCTTCCTCTGGCATGTTTTTCATTGTGAAACCCTAGTCTCTTAAAAAAACAAATAAACTATTTTAATTTCATCCGTTAGATTTTTCACTTAATCTCCTTTGTTGATTTTTTTTCTTAAACCTTCTTCGGCGGTTGTGTCAGTAACATGTTTTGATTCCATCCATTAGATCTCCCTCAAATTTTGTTATCCATAGATCTTATAACAAACTTTATCTTCTATTCTGATTTTGAGGTACTTTCTAGCTCATTAATTTATGTTGGCTAAACATATCATTTAGTTCTTTTGTTCATGCTCGGTTAACAAAGAAATAAGTCTGTGAACATGATGCAAGAGCATCTTGGGTTCTTGGCAATCCTATGTCACCAAAAATAATTTGAAGTTTTTCTATGTTGCTTGGTTCTTTCTTTGACTGAGTTGGTTGGTAGTTGTTCAGTTCCCTTTGGTTACCGAGGATGGTTGGTTATCTCCTGGGGGGTCGATTGTTTCACTGGCACTTGGCGATGCTTTTTTGTTGCTCGATCATCCTTGCTTACTCAGTTATTTATTTTGAGTTTTTATTGAGGCCAACTTGTGAATTCATTATGGTTCATAGATTTAATGTTGATATCCATCATTAGGAAGTGTGTGGTCCCAGATCTAACTGTTTCTTCCATTGATTATGGATCTTAAGGTGACTCAATTTGGTTTCCTCTTGTATAAATGAATATGTTTGGTTAGAGTTTAGGAGTCAATTTTTGATAGGAGATAGAAGATAAGTTTTTAGAGATTGTTGGTAAATCCTAGCATGTTTTAGGACTTCTCTAAATCATTATAATATCTGGCCGTAATCGGGAAGGCCTTACAACCTGACATGTATTAGTTGATTTGAAGGAATGAATGAATAATATCGCACTCTCTCTCATTATTTATTATTGTATTTGCATGTTTTTGAGAAAGAGGTAGGCTTGTAGGGTGTGCCACTATATTGGCCCCTCTTTCCTATCCTGCCTTGCACCAGGTGGTATCATAGAAAAGGTTAGATCTGATCTAGGTTTGTAGATCCAGTTTTGTAGGTTCCTTCTTGGCCCTAGTTGAATTGTTGTGGGGTGGTAGATTACGATCTAACCTACAATTGCAGAGGGTTTCCAAGATGGTTCATGGGAGGCAAGAAGTAGATCCAAGATTGGCAGGCATGTTGAGACAACTTGTTGCTAGAGTTGAAGTTGTTGAAACAACCCAGAGAAGAGGCAGACATCTAAAAGATGTTAGTGATGATGAAGTTGAAGTAGAACAAGGTGAGGTAGAATCTGCACCTATAATGGAACAAGGTGAAGAAAGATTCTTGACGGCTTTAACAAGTTTGAAGTCAACACCACATTTCAATCCTCCTGAGTATTGTGGGAAATTAGACTCTGATGAATTGATGGACTGGATCACTAAGATGGAAAATTATTTTGAATATGAAAATGTCTCTAAGGACAAGAAGGTGAAAATTGTTGGCACAAAGTTGAAAGGTCATGCATTCTTGTGGTAGGAGCACCTGCAATTGGATCAGAAAAAGAAGGGCAAAGACAAAATCAAGGTATGGAATAAAATGGTGAATAAACTGAAAGGAAAATTCTTACCCTGTGATTATCAGATTAACCTAATTAGGAGAATACAAAGTATAAGGTAGAAAGATAGCTCGATAAAGGAGTATACTGAGGAATTCTATAGATTGGATATCAGATCTGGACATGATGAAGATGATGTGGAAAGAATTGCTAGATACCTGAATGGTTTAAGGGTTTCCATCCAAGATGAAATCAGTTTGGTTAAGATGAAGAACAATGAAGAGGCTTATCAATTTTCTTTGAAATCCAAGGAGAAATTGAACAAAAGACATGAACAGAGACAAAGAGGTCGAGGTGGTAGATTCCCTAGAGGAAGAGGTAGATCTAATGGTGAAAATGGTAGATCTGAACCTGAAAAGACAAATCTAGACAAAGGCAAGACCAAGTGGAAAGGTGAAAATTCATCTAGAGCTAGAGGTAGTAACTACTGAGGTGGTTATAATAGGGGTAATTTTTGAGGAACTTGTTACAATTGTGGAGAAAAAGGACATAGATCTTTTGAGTGCACACATGCTAGTAAGAAGGCTGGTAGTAGTAGAAATGCTTTGGTGCAAGAAGAGTCACCAAATGAACCTGAGAAGGAAAGTAACTTTATGTTAAGAAGAGCACTATGGAATGAAGGTAAAAAGGAAGACACGGTAAGATAAAGTTTGTTCAAAACTAGATGTAGAGTTTCTGACAAAGTTTGGAAGGTCATAATTGATAGTGGTAGCTTGGAGAATCTGGCATCTGAGGAGATGGTCACAAAGTTGTAGTTACAAAGGCTAGAGCATCCAAAGCCCTATTAGATTTCATGGATCAAAGATGAGACTACACTCTTGGTAATTGAACAATGTTATGTGAATTTGAAGATTGGAAAGTACTATGATAAGGTGTTGTGTGATATCATGCCTATGGATTGTTTTCATATTTTATTGGGTAGACCTTGGCAATATGATAGATATGCTATATATGATGGAAGATTACATAAGTATATTATTGTGGCTGATGGAAGAAAACAAATCTTGTTGCCTTTGATGGAAGAACATGTTAGTAATGTTTGCACATCTATGAAAGTTTGTTTGATGGAATAAAGAAAATTTGTTAAGGATTTGAAAAGGGATGATGTATGTTTTGTTGTGATTCCTAACAAACTGAGTAAGAAAATAGAGAACAGTGTTCCTAAGGAGATTGATAAATTGCTCACCGAGTATAGTGAAATCATTTTTGATAATGTACCTAATGGTTTGCCACCTAAAAGAAGTATTGATCTTTGCATGGATCTTATCCTTGGAGCTAGTTTACTGAATAAGGCACCTCATTAGTTGACACCTACCAAGAATTGGGAATTGAACTGATAGATTCAAGAGTTGCTAGATAAAGGTTTGATCAAAGAAAGTTTAAGTCCTTGTGTAGTACCTGCGATATTGGCACCTAAAAATAATGGAGAATGGAAAATGTGTACTGAATCCAGATCAATCAATAAGATAATAGTGAAGTATAGGTTTCCTATACCAAGGATGGATGATATAATGGACAGTTTGACTGGAGCAAAGTATTTCACAAAGATTGATTTGAAAAGTGGGTTGTCCCATAATAGTGTGTCCCCCTTTTTGGCCAACTTTGACATAGAGATCAAAATTCTAAGAAAAAACTTCACTTTCAAACACCTGTTGCCACAAAACTATTAGGAATTTGAAGATGATGTAAACTAGAGTCTTTTAGAATTTTTTTTCTAGTTTCTAAATATATTTTTAATAAAAAAAATTAAAATTCATTTTTCCTTCTCCTTCGAAAAGTGGTTTGTGTGAAAAATTATGTTTTTAAGGAGTTACTATCACTTGGATCAACATAATTTTTTTAAAAAAATATGATAACGATGTAATTCTTTTGATACTATATTTGTAATGTTAATATCTAAAGGATGCAATTGGTTTCATTCATTTTGGGTCAATATTTCATAGTTTATTAAGTTCTAAAGTGATAGTAACTGTAATTTAGACATAAGGTCACTTGGATCGCTCCAACTTGATCTGTGTATATTGAAATTCATTTTTTCTCTTTTATATAGAAAGATAACACAAATAGTACTTTCCTACATATTTTTCACAAATTTTTTTTGTAATTTACTATTTTTCCCAATGTCTTGAAGAGACAGGTTGTTGAATGACCAAACAACCTATGTTTAGTTAAATTAATATTTAAAAGTGATAATGAACTCAATATGTATTAAAATTATATTCATTAGAAATATTGTTTTGAATAGCATCATACTACATAGATAGGTTTTTAAAATAGATTCATTTGATCTACCAAAATATAAAGTTGAAGTGATATTTTGTTAGCATTTTAATAGGTGCGAAGGAGACTCAATTGTAGGTATGAATGAGGAGTATATATGTTATATCAATGTTATTTTAATCTAAGAGCCTTTGAGCTAACCATTTACAATTAATTCTTTCAAATAGAACCTCTCAAGGCTTAAATCATCATATTTTATTAAAAATGTGTTATTTCAACAAAAATCAACATGCTTAAAAAAGTGGGACACACTATTGTGGGACCACCCAAGTGGGTATCATCGAATCAGAATCAGAGAAGGTGATGAATGGAAGATTGCTTTTAATACAAAAGAAGGTTTGTATGATTTGTTGGTTATGCCTTTTGGTTTAACTAATGCACCAAGTACTTTTATGAGATTGATGAATGAAATTTTAAAGAAATTCTTAGGAAAGTTTGTGATTGTATATCTTTATGATATTATGATATTCAGTAAGACCATAGAAGAACATTTGTTGCATGTAAGACAAGTTTTGCAAAGATTGAAAAAGGAAAAGTTACTGATAAATCTGAAAAAGTGTTCATTTATGAAAGAAGAAATTGTGTATTTGGGATTTGTAATTTCTGTTGATGGTTTGAAGATGGATCCTGAAAAGGTTGAAGCTATTCTGAATTGGCCTACAGCTATGAATGCTAGTGAGGTAAGATCATTTCATGGACTATCTACTGAAAGTTCATAAGAAGTTTTAGTTCAATTTGTAATGCTATGACTGAAACTATGAGAGGAGATAAGAAAGAATTCAAGTGGACACATGGGGCTAATAAGAGTTTTGAGACTTTGAACCATAAGGTTACTGAATTGCTTATTTTGGCATTGCCTAATTTTAGTAAGGTATTTCTATTGGAATTTGATGCAAGTGGTAGTGCAATTAGAGCTGTGTTAAGTCAAGAAGGTAAACTTGTTGCTTTCTTTAGTGAAAATTTGAATGATGCTAGAAGGAAATATTCTGTGTATGATCAAGAATTGTATGCTATTGTTCAAGCACTGAAGAAATGGAGACATTATTTGATACCAAGTACATTTGTCTTGTACACTGATCATAAGGCTTTATAATATTTGGGTAGTCAGAATAAATTGAATCAAAGACATATGAAATGGGTTGAGTACTTGCAGAGTTATACATTTGTGATAAAGCATAAGAGTGGAGGCACTAACTGAGTTGCTAATGCATTAAGTAGAAGAAGATCATTGATGACCGAGATAAAAATTGAAGTTCTTGGTTTTGATAAGATGAGATATTTGTATCAGATTGATCCTGACTTTTATGAGCCATGGAGAAAGTGCAGAGAACCTATTCAAGATCAACCGAGTACAAAATGCGAGGAATATTTCATTCAAGAAAGTATGTTGTTTAAAGGTATTCAGTTGTGTATACCGAGAGGATAAATGAGAACTAATTTGATAAACGAGAAACATAGTAGTGGTCTGGATGGACATTTTGGTATTGATAAGACATTGAATTTTCTTAAGGAGAAATACTTTTGGCCATAGCTGTATAAAGATGTTCAGAAATTTGTGAAAAGTTGTGGAGTTTGTCAAGTTGCAAAGGGAGTAAGTCAGAATACTAGATTGTACACACCAACTTTTGTACCTGAGAATCCTTGGATTTACATCAGTATGGACTTTGTTCTTGGCTTATCGATGATAGTAAGAGGTAATGATCTTATATTTGTTGTGCTTAATAAATTTTCTAAGATGGCACATTTTATACCTTGTAGAAAGGCATCAGATGTAGTACATGTAGCAGATCTTTTCTTTAAGAAAATTGTTAGCTTGCATGGACTACCAAGGAGTATTATCTCTGATCAAGATAGTAAATTTGTTGGATACTTTTGGAAGACTCTTTGGAGAAATTTTGGCACTGAGTTCAAGTATAGTTCTACATTTCACCCACAAATCGATGGACAAAAAATAGTTGTGATTAGAAGTTTGGGAAATCTTTTGAGATGTTTAGTTGGACACACACCTAGTAATTGGGACTCTGTATTGGCACAAGCAGAGTTTGCATAAAATAATTCAATGAATAGGAGTACTAGAAAAACACCCGTTGAGATTATGAATGGCATACTGCTGAGGGGTTTATCTGATTTGAGAGACATTGCTGATGAAAATAAGAGAAGTACTGAAGGAGTGAAATTTGCTGAGAATATGAAGACATTGCAAGAAGATGTGAAAATCAAGCTGGAAGAGAGTAATCAGAAATACAAAGACAGAGCTAAAAGATCAAGGAGACATAAGACTTTTGATGGTGGTGATGAAGTGATGGTTCATTTGAAGAAATGTCGATTTCCTGTTGGAACATACGGGAAGCCAAAGATGAAGAAATTTGGGCCTTGCAAGATTTTGAGGAAATTTGACAATGGAAATGCATATGAGATTGAGTTACCTGATGACATGGACATATCATCAATTTTTAATATTTCTGATTTGTATGAATATTATGAATCTGATGAAGACATAATAGTACTGATGGAGTATCCTAAGAAGCAAAATGAAGAGATTGAGTAGATTTTGAATCAAAGAGTTGACAAAAGTACAAGAGGAAAATATTATATGGAATATATGGTAAAATGGAAGAATCGACCAATGGAAGATAGTTCATGGATCTCATAGTCTGAGTTGGATGCAGCTTAGATCATACTTGAATGATTCAGAGAATCATTTATAAATAACCACAAGTGTCTGATGTAGGAGCATCTCAGGTCCTTGGCAATCCTATTTCACCAAAAAGAATTTGAAGTTTGTTTGTGTTTCTCAGTTCTTGCTTTGACTGAGTTGGTTGGTAGTTGTTCGATTCCCTTTGGTTACCGAGGATTGTCAGCCATCTCTTGGGTGGTTGGTTGTTTTAGTGGCACTCGGTGATGTTTGTCTATTGCTTGGTCATCCTTTCTTATCGAGTAGTTTATTTTGAGTTTCTGTTGAGGCCGACTTGTGCATTCATTATGGGTCATGGATTTAATGTTGGCATCCATCATTGGGAAGTGTGTGGTCTCAAATCTAACTATTTATTCTGTTGATTATGGATTTGAAGGCTGACTCAGTTTGGTTGCCTCTTGTATAAATGTAGATGTTTGTTTAGAGTTTAGGAGTAATTTTTTAATAGGAGATAGAAGATAAGTTTTTAGAGATTATTGGAAGATCCTCGCATGTTTGAGGACTTCTGTGAATCATTGTTGTATCTGGCCATAATCAGGAAGGCCTTAGAGCCTAGCATGTATCAGTTGATTTGAAGAAATGAATGAATAATCTTGCTCTCTCTCTCTCACTGTTTGTTGTTGTTTTCGCATGTTGTTGAGTAGGAGGTAGGTTTGTAGGGTGTGCCACCATATCGGCCCCTGTTTCCTATCCTAAAATGCATCAAAACACAAGCTCATTTTATATTGTGCTTGTCAGTATACACTACACTACTTGGTGTATACTAGAATGCTCCATTAACCAACCACATTGCTTTGTAACATTTTTCTCCCAACTTCATAACAAATTAATGCAACATAATCAAGTCAACATTTTGAAGTCATAGACTCATCAATAAGTTACCAAGAGTGTTCCTTATCCTCATCTATCATATCCATCTTCCTCTAAGTAGATATCTTTATTTTTCATCTTTTCTTTCCACTTTACAGATGTGTAGATGTTTTCAACTCCATGATAAGTATTGTCAAGACTAGTTGAAATCAACGACAACATAAAATTGATTGAATTATCTTACATAGTAATTTAGTGCTCGGTAAGAGATCACCAATCTCTCTCATCAAGCTCATTATCTATTGTAGTTCATCACTATGGTTGTATGTTATAATTTGGTTTAGAGTATGAGTATTTATGGAATCGTTTCAATTAGTACAATGATGTGACAAATAGGGTTCTCAATTTTTATGATGATCCTATTGTTGATAGAGATTTGTAGACTTTATTATTTTAGTTTAGTAGTGATTTGTTATAGACATTACCTAAAGGGTGTGAAAGAGAATATATGTTGAGAATGAAGAATTATGCATGGCTTAAGGAAAAAGGAGGTAGCTTTAGTAATGTTCCTAATTTCTTGGTTGTAGAATTATAGATGGTTGTGATGAATATGGTGGATATCTTGAAGTCCTTATTGTTGATAAGGTGATGGTGGAAGGTGATGAGTTGCATGATTTATTTGTGAAGGAGAATGAATATCTGATACATTATGGTGAGGATTCTAATTAGTTCATTATTGTTAGTTGGAGTGTTGACTAGTTGGTTGTAGAGAAGATAATTCAAAGGTTTGATGTGAGGAAGCATAGGTTATTTGTCTACCATTTTCTCTTCTTGATTTTAACAATAGGGAAACCTTTGGTCAAGATGAAGTTATGTTATAATTTTCTTGAAAGATCAAAGTGTGGGACACACTTTTCCATTAACCCTAAGTGTCTGATGGAGGGGCATCTTGGGTACTTGGCAATTTTGCATCTTCTTGGAGGGATTGCCTTATGCATTTTTGGAGTTCCTCATTTTGTATAGCTTAGAGATATTTTGTGTGTGGTAGATCTATGGAGGTCTTTGGAGTATGTGGTGAAAAGATTTTTTTACTTGGTGTTCATAGAGGCTATGTATGTCATTGCACCTCTTTGGGTAGTGTGGTTTGGATGATATGGCTTGATCTTTGCTGACTAGTTGTGTTCATCTTTTTACTGGTTCAGTATTGGGGATTGTAGAAGAAATTACTATGTGGCTGGTGATCATTGTGTTTTAGAATGTGCAGTCATGGATCATGGTTATTGGGACTCCTATGTACCTATATATTAGATTGTGCATCCTTATGTTCCTTGTGAGATCAATGTTTCACATTTTGAGTCTAGTCCTATCTTGAGTACCTGTTCTAATAGTCATGGTGGCGATATTAATTTTGTAGTAAAGATTCTTCGGTTGGAGTTACTCTTGGCACATTATTCAATGTACTTATATTTTTTGTTAACTTCCTTGTGTGATCACATGTCATGTTATATTCATTGGTGGATGTTCTTATGGATTTGGGTCTTGACCTATCTATTTGTTCACCATTTTCTTATTGGACTTGAGATTGTGATTAGATCAGATGACCTGTGGCTAGCGATCGTATTTTTAAGCTAGGTAGTATTTCTTGTTTAGAAAATTCAATTATAGTTAGGAGAAAGAGTAGCTAGAATAGATCGAGATGTCACTCTAAGATTAGGGTGACCCCACAATAGTGGGTTACACTTTTTTAGACATGTTGATATTTAATTAAATAACACATTTTTAATAAAATATGATGATTTAATTCTTGAGAAGTTCCATTTGAGGGCATTAATTACAAATGGTTAGCTCAAACCTCTTAGATATAAAAAAATTTGATATAACATCTATACTCCTCATTCATACGTACAATGGAGTCTCCTTCACACCTATTAAAATGTTGATAAAAAATCACTTCGACTTTATCTTTTGGTAGATCAAATGAATCCATTTGAAAAACCTATCTATGTAGTAATGTACCACCAAAAAAAATCTTTCCAATGATTATAATGTTAATATATATTTAGTTTATTATGACTTTTTATTTTCAGTTTTACTAAACATAGACATTTCACTGTATGTCTACCTCTATGTTTCATGCTTATGGAAAAATAGTAAATGAGAGAAAAAAATTCAAAAAGAATTATATGCCCTAGTAATTGAAGTTCTCTTTTTATCAAAAAATATAAAAAATGAAATTAGACAATCACATGACAAGTTATAAGCTATGTAGTCAAGGTATATTATGGAAGTACTAGTACTCGGTGACCTCTAACTTTCTCGGTAGTGACTAATGCTTGGTAAATGTACAATATACAAGTCTATACTTAACTTGGCCTTTACATGATGACTCGGTCATAGTGATGACCAACCAACATTTCCTAGAAAATGACTAAGTGTAAGACACTAATAGACAACCAAACTTAAGGATAAACAAACCTTTCAAAATAATGCAACAATCAAAAGCAATATTTCTATGTACTCTTTCTTAAAAGATCTTTCAATAGGTCTTTCAATTTTATTTTATTTTATATTTTTAGAAAATTCATATATTATTTAAAAAATACATACAAGAAAATAAAACAATTTAATGAAAACCCTTCTAAAAGAAAAATTTGAAATTAACAACTTAGATTAAATACAAATAACTATAGAATAATTATATAAAATCAAGATAAAAATTCAACAACACACTAGAGTGTTATATTTGACATTTCAAAAATAACAATAAGGATAAATGTAAAGACAATGTTTGTAAGAAAATTTGGAAATAGTTTTAATCATAGATTCAATAGGAATAGCTTTAGTGATAGCATTGTTGACTATGTATTATGTCACAAGGAGGGATGACAAGTGGGGAAAAAGGCTCACCCAAATACTAGAACACCCTTCATATCCACAACTCAAAAGAAAAACCACAGATAAGGAGAGAAGGAATGCAGATTTTATTCATTTATTCATTCAAACTTCATACATGTCGAGCTGTAAGGTCTTCTCAGTTACAACCAATAAAAATATGAATCAAAATAAAGGACATTACAATCCTCATGCATGCAATATCTTTTATCTAAAACCTTCTAAATCCTTTCCCCTTTCTCACCCTAAGATCTAGAACAGAATACTACATTTATACTTGAGGCTACTGAACAAGTCCGCCCAAAGAATCATCTAGACCCAACATTGGAGAAAGAAATGACCTAGATTAAGGTCCATACATTTTCCAATGAGTGATATTAGTATTTATACCATGACTAAAATTAAATACACAAGACAACCTTAACAAAGATCCAAATTAAACCCATTGGTGAACTAGGCCACTGAGAAACACTAAAACCACTTAGTGAAAGGTATCGCCAAGCAAAAATTGAAACACAACAAAGCCACTTAGTGAAAGGCACCATTGAGAAGTAACCAAGCCCATTGGTGAACAACAGGAACACTTCACCGTGAAATACAAAGCAACTATCGAGCACATATAACAAGATCTAATATATTTTGCTTCATGTAGGATTTCCATGAACCCAAGATGTTCCTACATCAGACACCCAGGGTTGAAAATAAATGATTCTTTGAATCAAGAGGGAGGTACAACCTAAGATAAATCAAACTCAAATTAATAAATCCATGTAGAGTCTTCAATCAGTCTGTTCTTCCACTTTACCAAGTATTTTATGTAATCCTTTCCTCTTGTTCTTTTGCCAACTCTTTGTTCCAAAATTTGTTCAGCTTATTTTGTCTACTTCTTAGGATAATCACTCAATAATTTCACTTATTTATCAGGCTCATGATACTCATACAAATATGCAATGTTTAAAATTGGTGATATGTCCATATCATCAGGTAAATCTACTTCATAATCATTTCCATTGTCAAGCTTCCTCAGTACCTTGCAGGGACAAAATTTCTTCATCGTCAAATTACCATAGGTTCCAAAAGGAAATATACCTTTCTTCAAGTGAACCATTACCTCATCACCAAATTCAAAAATCTTATGTCATCTTGACCTATCTTCTCTACCCTTGTATTTATGATTACTCTGCTCTAGCTTATGTTTCACTTCCTCATGCAATGACTTCATAAACTAAAAAAATTCTTCCCCTTCAACACTCTCTTCTCTTCTCCATCAATATCTTTCAAATCTAATATACCCCTCAATTTCATGCCATTAAAAAGCTGAAAAGGTGTTTTTCCAGTACTCCTATTCAATGAATTATTATATGTAAACTCTGCTTATGCCAACATTGAATCCTAATTACTCAGTCTTTCTCTAACTAAAAATCTAAATAGGTTACCCTAAATTCTATTTACAACCTCTATTTTTCCATTAGTCTATGGATGAAATGTAGAATTATACTTCAACTCATTGTCTAGCTTCTTCCATAGGGTCTTCCAAAAAATAGCCAACAAACTTACTATCTCGATCAGAGATGATACTCCTTAGTAATCCATGTAATTTGACAATATCCTTTAAGAAAAGATTTGCTATATGCACTACATCTGATGTTTTCCTACATGGTATGAAATGTGCCATCTTGAAAAATCTATCCACAACAAAAAATATGGAATCATTGCCTCTTGTTGTTATCATTAATCAAAGAACAAAATCCATGTTGATATCGCTCAAAGATTTCTTAGGAATAGAAATCAGTGTATATAATCTAATATTTTGACTTACCCCTTTTGCAAATTCACAAACTCCACAACTCTTCACAATTATTTATCATTCTTATACAATTGAGGCCAAAAATACCTTTCCTTAAGCAAACTCAATATTTTATCAATGCCAAAGTGTCTAGCCAAACCACTAATATGTTTCTCTTTTATCAAATTAATTCTCATTTATCATCTCAATATACATAATTGAAATCCTTTGAACAACATACCTTATTAAATTAAATAGTCTTCCCACTTACTCAGTTGATCTGGAATAGGTTCTCTACACATTCTCCATGACTTACAAAAACCAGGGTCAGTTTCATACAAACTATTCGTATCATCATAACCAAGAACCTCAATTCTCATTTCAATTAGAAAATATATTCTTCTACTCAATGCATCATGAACTCAGTTAGCTACTCCACTCTTATATTTTATCACAAATGTAAAACTTTTTAAATACTCAAGTACCCATTTCATATGTCTCTAATGCAACTTATTATGACTATCCAAATACTATAAAGTCTTAAGATTAGTATACAACACAATTCCTTCGGTATCAAATATTGTCTCCATTTCTTAGGGCTTGAACAAAAGCATAGAATTCTTGATCATATAAAAAATATTTCCTTTTAGCATCATTCAACTTCTCACTAAAGAAAGAAACAGGTTTACCTTCTTAACTCAACACAACTCCTATTGCACTTCCACTTGCATCACATTCAACTTGGAATACCTTATTGAAATCAAGTAAAGCTAACACATGAAATTCATAAACCTTCTATTTGAAAGTCTCAAAACACTTATCACCTCCATGTGTCTACTTGAATTATCTTTTATCTTCTCTCATTGTCTTGGTCATAACATTACAAATTGAATAGGATTAAAATGGCATCGAACCTATTCATATGTAATACATGGGAAAAATATGAGATCCACTCCTAAATCCAAATTCCCAAAGGAGAGATCCAATTTGATCAACCAAGAGGTTAATGCACAATCAAATTAATCTATGGAGAATATGAAAGGGAGAGAAAAACTTTATATTTCCCTATAGTTGAATTGTGCTTGAATCTAAAATAATTGAAATACAAGTACTAACCTCAAATTAGGGAAAATCTAGGAAATGTTGATTTCTAATGTCTGTGTGTACTTTCAGACCATTCTGCAACTTGTTTCAAACTAAAAATGTCGAGATGAAGAAAACCCATAAATCTTTTGTCTTTATGATGGCAGGTAGTCTTTGACCCTCGTAAAAGGTCAAAGGCTACATTCTTTATTAGAAGGTCAATTTTGACCTTGTTCGTAGATCTCAGAAGTTCATCGAAAGGGGTATCCAAATCTACTCTCAGATTAAAAATTATGCACCTCTACCTACAAGAAAAAGGGGGTTTTGTTTGTATGGGGGGTTTGCCTTGGTCAAACCCCAATTAAGGAATTAACCTTGAAATTGAATTGAAATGTAGTGTGCATAAACAAAGCAATTGAAATAATTCACCTCACTTATGTTGAAGTCTTTGTAGAGGATTTGAATCCTCAAATCCATAAGTAGGAATGCTTCAATGAATGTAGGATGTCTCAAATCAATGGCATTTGATCTTCAACACCAATCTTGAATTGATCTTTGCATATGAGGAGGCTTGGATGAATATAGAAGGATAGATCTTCAAGGGGGCTCCAAAGAGATTGAATCCTTCAATGGCTAACAATGGATCTCCTTAATGAATGAATGCTTGAACACTTGAATGCTTGAATGCTTTCTTGAATGCTTGAATTCACTTGCTTGCACTTGAGAGTTTGCTCATGAAATTGTTTGAGATGTGATGTCAATTGCTTGATTGAGAGATGGAGAAAATAAGGGAGGAAGGCCTCCTTTTATATTGAACTAGGGCACAATCTTCTAGAGGGGCCACCTTGGAGAATTAAATCCCAATTAGGTCCTAACCTTTAAAAATATACCTAGATTAAATGCAATTTGAGGATTTACTATTCTAAAACCTGAAATGGTCGACCTAGAGGTGGGAAAAAGAATCTTTCTGAAACCCAATGCCCAAAAATTAGAAAAACTTGAAATTTGAACTAGGGGTCAGAACGAGGTCAACTCTACCCTAGGTCAAGTTCAAGGTCAACTTTGACCTTGAGGTCAAAAACCATAGGACCTTAGCCCAGATTGCAAAGAAATACAGATATAAAGTGAAAAATGGGTGCAGAGGGAAGTAGAACAGAGGGAAAAGCTAGATACATGTAAAGAACTAATCAAGGTGCTTAACATGACCCTAGACCACTTACTTAGAGGGATAAACACTCTTATCATGGAAGTGATTCCGTTTTAAGATAATACATTAAGCCCCCACTTTAGCAAGAGTATGGACTCGATGCAAACTCTTGGTAAAGAAGATCAGAATGAAAAGATAATCTTATCGTAATCCAAGGGAGAAAGAGAAACCTCAAGCCCCCAGGGACTCAAGTCTTTGTCAACTCCCAGATCATAATAAGAGAGACATCTCTAGAGAGAGAGAGAGAAGGTGTGATTACCTCACCCAATGAGAACTTATGTCCCATTGTGAACCACACAAGGAAATAGTGCAACTAAAAAGATGGAATTGAACTACCTAGTGAATGAGGCTACTCACTAGTCAACCCATCAAGGATTCGCCCTTAGGAATATTCTATTCCATAAGAATAAATTGAAAAAAAACTAAAAAGATCCAGTCTTAAGGACACCTTCGACCTTAAGGGATCAAAATATATGTATACTTGAAATAGGAGGGATCAAGAGATCCTAAAATATAAATCCATTCTTTAAGGATTAGTTACTAATCCAAAAAGGAAGAAAATGTATCTTGAAAAATATGTGCATATCAAAAAGTGCATGTGTGCAATAGGTGAGCAAAGTGTATGCCCTCACGTTAAAGTTATTGCTAACACTTTAATAGGAGTAATGGCTTTAATGAAAATATAAACAACTCCATTGATTATGTTTCCATGTCGAGATGCCCCCAGATGTAGATAAATCAAGAGAAATATCACAAAAACATATAGAGAACACAGAAGGGATCTACCTACCATGGGGTCAGTATGATCATAAGATAATATATATGACATTATTGCAAATGAATTGACATCATTCCCCAAATAAATTAGAACTACAATCACAAAGGAGAAAAGATCACATAAGATATATGATGGAGAATCTTTTCAGACCATGACATGGAGACCAAAAATGATTAGGGCTACCATATCTCAAATCCAAGAAGATTACACAAGGAAACATTTACGAATAATAGCACACTTACAACATAACATTGAAAAACTCATAGAAGAATAGAGATACATATAGAAGAATTTGAATGAGAGTTTCGATTCCTTTATCACCTTGCACCAACTGAGTAACAAGGATTGTATAAAAGAATCTAAAAACATTTAGCAAACACATTATGGGAGAAACATAGTACAATAGGAAAATACACAACAAAGCTACCACAAAGGACAAGCTGATCAAGCATGCCGCCTACTCTCCCCATCTCATTGTATATCATTTAGGGAAAGTGGGTAACTCACAAGAGGGACTATATCCAACACAATAGGAATGATAGCTAGTTCCAAACAAGGATCCTCTTGAGAATCACAATGTTCTACACTAGGTGTAAGAGTTAATTGTGATGAAAGCATATTAGGTAAATCAATGTCAATGTCAATAATCTCATATTCATCATTAACATCATCAGTATCATCAAGAGTATCTTCTTCGTCCAAATTAATCAAAATAGGATCTAAGATATGAATAGAATCATCATAATCATGCATCTTAACATCATTATTAGTAAAAAATTCTTCTAACACATCATGCATAAATTTATCCGAAGAAGGTAAAGATCTTTGAAGAATAGAATTATGAGGTTTAGCATGAGCACAATTCTTCTTACGATGTTCATTAGTAGATTGATTATGTTTTGATTTATTTGAAATGGGTTGAGAATAAGAAGGAACCATCACTGGATCCTTCACAAGCTCTTTAGGAAGATCAATAGGATTATCAACAATGGTAGGAATATGATTAACATAATTAGAAGCCATAGTTAAAGGAGAGATAGAAGGTGTAGGCAAAAGACCATGATTAAGATCCATAGGAGGTATGCTTAATTCAAGAATCTTACAATGTTTATAGGCTTGATATGAATGAAAAATATTATTAGGTTGAGGAGGACATGAATTAGGTAATGAAGGCCAAAAGAAATCAATAGAAGAACAATCTCTAAGCCTAGAAGGCTGATATAAACTATGATTAATCATCTTCACTTCATCATAAATTAACTTAAGACACTTATGGATAGGTGAAGCAACAACATGCATGGCATTCAACCAAGGAAAACCTAACTTAACTTGAAATTGATCAGAGGTAGGAACAACAACAAAGGTAGTGTTCACAATTTTGCTACAGAGTTCAACCGGTAAAGTAATAGAACCAAATGATGGATAAAGAAAACTATTACAAGTTTGAATCCACACATCCGATGTATCATAAGAATCATGTTGTAACCTTTTCCTAAAAATATTTTCTTTAGTAATAACATTAACTAAGGATGTAGTATCAACAAGACAACCATGAGTAGGTATTTGAGAAATCCCAGTAGAAATGTAAAGGGAACCATCAAGAGCTTTAATAGTCTCAGAGTCATCAAAGGTAATCAAAAGTTCCCAAGGTCTTTTATTCTTAGGTTGTTGTCAAGGTTTAGGTTAAGTTTTGATTTTAGGTTTAGGTTTTGGTCAAGGTTAAGATTGAACCTGAGGTTGAATTTGAGGTTGAGGTTGAGGTTGAGGTGGAGATAATGATTGACCAACATGCTCCACTTTATTAACAACATGATTGAGATCATCCATCTTTGAATCATACAGAATTTCCACTGCAGATGGTTGAGCAATTGTATTAGTATCATGCGTAGGTAAAGGTTTCGTATAGATTTGAAGGTTTTTATTAGGAGCAGTAGATTTGTTTCCAGTAGCATCAAAGTTATAAATATATAAGGCATTAGCATCAATTAAGTCTTGAACCTTATGTTTTAAAGATTATAATTTCTCAATATCATGACCATTCTGACAATGATATTCACAAAAAGTATTTTGATCAAAAGATTTAGATGCAATCATAGCCAGTAAAAGGGGTCGATTAGGAGGTAAAGTAATCATATTAGTAGTTAAAAACCTATTCATAATAGTATGTAAAGATTTATAAAGAGGAGTAAATGTGCGATTTAATCAAAAAGAAGTGGATGCAGAAGTGGCATTGTGAGATGCACCAATAGCTTGATCAACAACTACATTTGTTTGTTTGTTTATCTTGACATAGTTGTTGAATTTTTGAAATTTGTTTGGATTAGGAGCAGCATCACTATTATCAACTAGAATAGGAGCCATTCAATTCTTTCTCTCAAATTGACTCACTTGTAATTGATAATGATGAAGTTCTACACAAAGTTGTTGAAAAGAGGTAAATTCAGTAAGAAAAATCTTATCTCTAATATCCTTTTACAAATTTAAAATAAACATACATTGAATATCAATATCAGGAATAGGATAGGAAATTAGAGCATACAAATGCTTAAATCTACCAATAAAGTCAGTTAATTTTTCCTTAGCACTTTGTTTACAATGCTTCAAATCAGTCAAAGACACTTGTGGGCCAATGTTATTTTGAAATTGTTGAATAAATACATTAGCTAGTTTTGGAAAGGAATCAATAGAATAAGGAGGCAAGGAACAATACCAGTGTAAGGCCTTGTCACAAAAAGTTCTAGCAAATAGTTTGGCTAAAATCCTATGGTCATGAGCGTAATCACTACAAAGGATTTGAAATGTTTTAACATGATCAATAGGGTCTCCTTTTCCATTATAATTCTCAAGTGGAGGCATATCACCTTGTTGAGGAATAGGAGTACGAATAATATCCAAGGAAAAAGGACTTCCCATGTAACATGTAGGAATACTAAACTTGTTTTGGGTTAAGGAATAAAGTTGTTGTTGTAAGGATGACACCATTTGAGCTAAACTGATGATTGTTGAATCATTAGAGGAAATAGGAGTAGCAACATTAGACACACTAGGTAAAGTGTAAGAAGTCGCAGGAATAGAAGACACAATTGGAGGAACACTAGGGACCATAGGTGGAAGCGGATTGGAATAAGTAAAAGGAACATTATGATATGAAGGTTATGATGTAGGAAGGGACATAGGAGGAACAGTCATAGGAATAGAGGGAACCATCACAGTCACCAAAGAAGAAGTATAGGTAGGAATACTAGGTAAAGGATTAAAAGGAGGTTCAACACTAGTGATAGGAGGAATCAACCCTAAAGCTTGAGCTTCTTGAGCTAAAGGTTTCATATTTGATTGCATGAGGTGAGTAATACCATGCAAGAGGTTAACACCTTGATCACTATCATGGAGAAATTTCTTAAGAGCCTCTATAGCTTGAATAGAATCTTGATTATGGTTCTCTTGAATAAGCTAATTATCCATTTTATCAAGTTCAGTTGAAATTTTTTGGACTTGTTTAGGAGGAACTCTTAAAGTGTCATCCTCATCATGAGATGAGTGAGAAGAGGTTTTCTCCATAGTAGGATTGGAATCATGAATAATTAAATTATCATCTAGGATCCTAAGGAAAGCAGAAGAAGATTTAGGATCAAAGGCACCCATGAGTCTACGACTTCTTCTAACTAGAATGTTATAAGTAGAACTAGTAGTAGTAAAACTCATAAACCAATGTAATGCAAATGAACTAAACTAAGAACATATAAAGCATGAATATTTTTGTATTTTTGAAATTTAATTAGCATGCAAGATCTAACATAAAATAAAAATCAAATACCAACAAGATAAAAGAAATCTAACACCACAAAACACAATAGGGCATCTAATTCCACAAAAGAAAGGAGAGTAAGTATGTTGGGTTTACCAAAATGAATAGGATTGAAATGACATCGCACCTATTCATATGTAATGTATGGGGGAAATATGAGATTTGTATGCATCCTAAAATGGTTGCCTAGACTTTGGGCCCCATTTCTGCAATTATCAAATTCCTGAATCAATATTTTCAAAAATCAGCATTTTTCAATTATATCAATTTTCTTGATCAAATCCTATTTCATCATTTTCAATTATTTGCCTTGGGCTAACCATTTTACCCTAAGTCTTTATTTAATTGAAAAGAATATTTCCTCCCCTTTTATTAAATAAAAAATCCCCACTTTCCCTCTTATCCTAAGATGCACAAATAAAGCATTATTCTTATTTTATAAAAATGGAAAAAGCACTTTTTGTCTCATATGAACATAAAAGTCAACTCTTGTTTTCTCATTGGAGGATACTTGTACACATGGATTGCTCCTCTTTTAAGCTCCACCATTGATTAAGTCTTTTGCCTCTTAACCTCCATGGTCCATTCCCTTTCATTTTTTATAAAAGGAGAGCTCTCTCCCTCATTTTCATATATCATGTTTTTATGCTAATGTTATGCTGTAGGTTTTCTAGGTCATTTAGAGCTCTTTGAAGACTTTCTTGCATCCAAACTTTGAAGACATTGTTGTTGCATCACATTTTATCTTTCATTCTTATATCATAGTTGCATAAGCATGGCATTTTTAGTATAGATTTTCTTTATGCAATAGATTAATCTCACATAGTCTAAATAGGAAGGATTGTAATACTTGTTCTTTCATTTCTATAGTTTAGCTTGCATATTCATCTTAATCTAGCTTGCATTGTATTTTTATTTGATTCTTGGGGATATTGGCATTCTTTCCCTTGTCTTCATTTGAATCTCTCATTGTGTGGTTGACTAGCAAGGTCACAAGTTTATTAGCTCTAGCTAAGAGCAATTTTACAATCTTGCAACTCCATACATAGAGAGCTCTAGGTCGCTATTGAACGTTTCCCTTTCATGGATTTTCTTCGATGTAATGACTTAGAGAAGTGCACTACTTTTGTGTCTACATTTCTAGCGCCCATTGTGGGGAAAAACATTAACATTTTATCCTTTAATTTCTACATTTTCGTCAATTTTTCAGCAAGTTTTTAGTTAATTTTCAGTCTCTAGATTTTTTTCTTAGAATATCATGCGATGCTTTGAGAAGTATCATGTGATAGTTCTTTATATAGGTGTGCGATACTTTACCAGTTCAAAGTATCACCCGGCTATTATAGGAACTATCGCCTAGTGTAAGGCGAAGTATTGTCTGGTGCAAGGTGAAGTATCACCCAGAAATGAAGTATCACTCCCGTATACTATAAAGTGTCGTGCGATATTTTTGGTGTCTGTAGCATTGGCTGTACCTGACAGTGAGCTATTTTTGAGCTATTTTTTGTATCTTGCAAGTTTCGGGTTCTTTGCTATCTTTTTGAAAATTTTTGAAAATTTTAGCATTTCAAATCCGTGCCATTCTAGAAAACGGGCACCCATTTTTGAGAAATTTTTATAAATAGGTATAAAAAATTGAAGTGTGATATATCGTTGGAAAGGTCTTTCCAAGCCTAATCCAACCATGATGGTTTCATTTTCATAGTTTGTCATTTAATTAGCTATTTCACTTGCATATTATCTAATTTTTCATGTGCTAACCATTGTGGGTCTAACAAGTTGTGGTTGTAGGCACATTTGCTTAAAATTTGCCAAAACTGCATGCTAAAGGGGCTACTAATAGTTTTTGTAGGGCTGCCAAAAAAGCATTAAAAAAAAAGTGCTTGTGTTTATTTCATTTCAAGTGTGGCAGTTACTAGTTGTTTCTTTTCTTAGGAACATTAATATCTTGTGGAAAAAATTTTGAGGTGGTAGGAGAAGTATACTCTTCACCCTTGTGGTGAGCCAGAAAATATTCACCCATCTTAGAATTTTGGAAACAAGAGGGTAATTGAATCTCTTCTTGGTGTGTTTGGGAAAAACTTTGGGATAGGGGAGTATGTTCTTCATCCTTGTGGTGAAACAAAAACCTTGAACCTCATAAGTTGATCCATTTTTGTTTAGTTGTAGGAATCCTTTAGAGTGATTTCTCTTGAGCAATAAAGAGGAATGACCCAAGTGGGGACAAGCCTTTTGCTAGCTCTTCCAACCCACTATAAACTCAAGGCTATCGAGGACACAAAACCTTGGTAGACATAACACTTGTCCTCACTTGATGTGAGTAGCTCATGGGATTGTGACCATGGGGAAAGCATGAGCAAGAATGCTTAAGGTACTCTTGAGGCCACGAGGTCCTAGACCTTTTTGAGGAGCAAGAGGGGTGTTGTGAATAGAAGCCCTTACTAAGAACCATTAGATAGAAGCCATCCTATTTTAGCTTCTTAGCTTCTTGGTGCAAGGATTGATCCAAGTGGAATAACCCAGATCACCTCAAGATACTCACCATATGTGTTCCTTTGATTTTGTCTTTGCCACTTCCATGACAAAGCCAATATCTATTGTGGGTAACCACTTTGTGTAAGGCAAGGGAATATCAAATTGTGAGCCAAGTTGTTAAGTATTGAGCCTTTTCTTTCTAGGATAGATATTGCTTGAAGTGTCTTCAATTGTGTAATACCAGTGTTAATGTTCTTGAACATTCAAACAATTGGTAGTATTCATAGGGTTTTTCAATTTTTAATATCACAATTGTTTGTCTTGGCAAGGTTTCTTTTTCCCTTGTTTCAAGTGCTTGAAGACACATTTGATCCTATACTGTTTGCAAACCTATCAATTTACTCAAACTAAAAATTTTGAACAAACAGTCCTAAAAATTGAGATTTTACACATCACTAGTCAAAAGTTAATACAGTATCATGCTCTTTGGAGAGAAATATCACGTGATAGTTTGCCTCTTCTAGACTATCATCCCACCTACCTAGAAACTAGCACCTGAGTATATTAAGAACTGTCACCTAGCTTAAGATGAACTATCACCTCACTGCGAACTATCACCTGGTTAGCCTGGAAAGTGTCGCCTAAGAATTTTCTATTGTATACCTGGTTTTAGTCATTTTGCAGTTGCTCTCAGTTGGCTAGGTCTTTAGGTAGGTAACTTATCCTACCACTGGAAGCCTTTCTTTACTCTGAATTTCTATTTTTAGCCCTCTAGTGGTAGCGTCATTTGATTTACAAAGTCACCTTGGGAAGAATTACCAAGTTAGAAGATTATTCTTGTTGAGAAAATACATCTCTAGAATTGTTAGTAGCATTCTTGGAGAATTTTAGTACTCTTTTTGTCCAAATCATTTCCATTCAAATTCAATTTTAATTATACAATTTGGCTAAGTCCATCCTCTTGGTTCAAATGTGCAAGGATATTGAAATCCTTTGATTTAAGCACCTCTTTGACAGTATTGGTAATGCCTTTTTCAATTTCTATCTCATCATCTCTTTTTGGACATTAGAGGACTTTAATTATCCTAGTTTGGTATTGACATTTTGTGAGGTCATCTTATCACCAAGGGTCTTCAATTCTCCGTCTTCCTTGGTCAGTCCAAATCTCATATCCTAGGTGTTGTCATGTTTCTCAACATCTCAATGAACATTATGGTATCAATAGCACAAGATGACTCTTAGTCTTCTTCTTTCTTCTCCATTTCTCATGTTCTTCTAAAGTCTTCTATTCCCATGGGAAATTCTTCTTCTTCTTCTAGATTCTTTTTCTCCTACTATCTAGTCTGCATTCTTCTATTTTCTATCATTCCTATGCTTGATTCCTCCTCTTCTAAAATCATGAGTTTCAACTATCTTGCTATAGAACCTCTCTTGAAAATGGATGATCTTGATCTCCTTGATCAATTTGAAAAATATCATTCTTCCAATAGTTTCATTGATGATAATTTATGACAAAAATATGAAAGAAAGAAAGTGAATCACCCACCTTTGGTAGAATCCTGCTCATGATCTTCTTCTTCCAAACATTCTTCATCATCTAAGTATTCTCATTCTTCTTCATCTTCCAAGTCTCACCATGACTCTTCTAGATATTATTCAAATTCTTCATCTTCCAAGTCTTACCATGACTCTTCTAGACATTATTCAAATTCTTCATCTTCCAAGTCTTATCATGATTCTTCTAGACATTCTTCATTATCCAAGTCTTCTTCCTCCACTAGGTCTTCATTTTCCTATTCTTCACAATCTCATTCCTCTTCTACTTCTCCCAAGATTCTTACTTCTCAATATGAGCAATATGGTAACCCTTGTAATACCTCTTCCCCAAAGAGTAACATGCCTATTTTTGATGACCATGATGATGGATAATGTAGTGATGCCTATGAAACTTCTATTCCTAAGAGTCCTCCACGTTGTGTACTTGTTCTTGCTAAAGGGTCATCCTATTGGATAGATCATGATGGTGATCCATATGACTCAAATTTTGAAAGAGAATATGATGCTTGTTGTGAACAATATGATACATCTACTTCTATTGAGGAAGAGAAAGCTATCTGTGCTGATTATAAACATGGATACTATGAACATTTCTCCTCTAAGTACATTCATGCTGAAAATAAAGATGACACTCTCAAGAAAGATCATGTTAATGTTGAAGCTTTGTCTTGTGATGGTTCCCTTCCATCCTCTACTTCCTCCAATACCCACACATCTCCTAAAGCTGCTAAGTCTTCCAAATCTTTCACCAATCCTTCATCAAATTTAAATTCTAATGCTTTTCATGTAGATCCCTATAGTTATCCTTGAGGGCCACCTCTTAAAAATACTCAAGTTAACCTTCACTTGGCTTTAAATAATTTCAATAATGTCAAACCTAAAGAGCCTAAGCCTTTGTGTGCTATGATGCCTACTTCAGCTAGCCCTTCACCATCTCTTCTAAAGTCTTCCATACAAATACAACATGATTCCTTGTCCTTAGAAGTGGATCCATGTCAAGAGGACTCTAAAAATGATAAAGAAAAAAATATAAAGAAAGATCAAGATCAAGAATCGTCCATATCATCCAATTCTTTTCATGGTGTATCTCCTCCATTTCATGGTTCTTTTGATCCTCTACGCTCTATTCCACCATGTCTTAAGTCTTCTCCTAAGCAAGATCAAGTTACTACTCACACCATTGAGCTTATTGAAAATCAAGATGACCTTACTTCCATTAAGGTTATTAAAAATGTTGTTGTTACTTCCAATGTTGAGCCTATTGAAAATCCAAAAAAACTGATGCGCTTATGCTATCCAAAGCTCCTTGTTAAGATCAAAGTCTTCCATCTTCTTGTTCTACCACTCCATGTTTTCTTCCACTTTCTACTCTTCCTAAGTCTTTGCAGGCTTTGAATATTCCTATCGAAGAAGTTTCTCCTATTCAAGATGTTCATGGTCCTATTGCAAATCCTAATGCTCACTCTAAAGATGCTGATATCCTCAGTTGTCATATAGATGCTGATGAACTTATTGATTATCCTTTTGTATCTTCCGCATCCATCCTTGGTCCTCCTCCACCAATACTAAGGGCTTCACACCTTTCTTCCATATTGGGCCCTTATGTCCCTTCATTTTCCCCTCCTAACTCTCCTAATTCGATATCCATCTTGGGTCCTTACGTCCCTCCATCTCCCATCTTTCTTCAAGATCAACATAGATGCATATCCTTGAATCCTTTTCATCCACCCACCCATCTAAACCAGTCATATTCTCCTTCTTCCACAAGTCCCAAGTCTTTTGGAAGTAACTTGAATGTTCAATGCAAGAAAAAGAAGCAATACAAGAATCTATCAAAAAAAGAAGATCACCATGTCTCCTCTAATCGACATGGGGGCATAAAGTCAAAAGAGATATCTAAGAAGAAAACTACAAGACAAGTATGGATTCCGAAATACATCATTGAAGATATTCTCTCTAAATCATCAAAAAGAAATGAAAAGCCTAAGGCTATATGGATTCTAAAGTCTCTCTTGAAATCATCTAATGTTGAACAACAAGTGAAGTTGACATTCAAGCTTCTAAAGGCTTCCACTTCATCTTCTTCCAAAAATATTTTTCCATTCCATGCGCCTAAACTGTAACCTCTTCTATCCATTCACCATATTCCTTCACATATTTCTTTATTCATGTTTCCTCCATCCTCTCGCCACCCTTCAAAGTGTGTGTGTTGATGTTGATCTTACCTTCCTTTCCATCTCCCTTTCTCTATCAGCATCTTTTAGCATTTTGAATCCTTGGTATAACCTGGTTTATCCTTTCAAGGAGCATTATCTAAAAAGCTTGCCTTCTTCTTAAAAAATAAATAAAAATAAAAATAAAAATAAAAATTCAAAAAAAAACCAAAAAAAATTTAAAAATGTGCCTTGGTGGAAACCTGGTAATAGGCACCTTGGTAGCAAAAGTAAAGAGAAATAAATTCATCCTATGGTGAAAACAACTCCCTTGTGGTTCCTTGGATAAGTACCATGATGAAAACCTAGCAATCAGGCATCATGTGTAGTTCTTCTACATATTTCATCCATTCTGTCTTCTCTCTTTGATCTTGACAATGTTGATGTATACATGAACATTTGGCTATCTTGTGAGATATCTTATGATGATCTTGCTTTCATTCATTTCATGTTTAGCCTTCATATTTATTTCTCCTCCATTCATTCTATCATTTCGCTATCCTCTTCCCCTTTGGTCTTGATCTAATAAAAATGAGTAAAACACGATGCTTGGAAGCCTCTTGACATGTCGACTCCCTTGGACTGCATCCTTTCCTTCTTCTGCATTACGCATTTGTGACTTATCCTATGCTACCCTTTCATTGCTTGTCCAAATGTGCTTTACATAACAATTTTTTCCTAGCTTGGGTACTCTTGAGGAGTTTTCCTTTGAGGATTTCTTCCCTTCATTCTCCTTCTTTCTCCCATCTTCCATCTCTTCCACCAGCTTGCTAATCCCTCTTGTCCTCCACCTTGCTAGACATTGGGACTACACAATGTGATCTTGCTTGGGAGTTTGATGCCTATTCTGTCTGGGGGCATCCTTTGTACATATTTATGGATCCTGAAAAAATACCAAAAAAATTCATATATGATGCTAAAAAAATCCTAAAAAGCATATAAAGTCTTCAAAAAATTTAAAAAAATAAAAAAATAGCGAAAAAAATTCAAAAAAAGAAAAAAGAAAAAGAAAAAAGTACCTTGGTGAAAACATAGAAACAGGCACCTTGGTAGCAAAAATCCAAAAAAATCATAAAAAGAGAAAAAATTGCAATAAATCCAAGTAGTGAAAACTTGGAAATACGCGCTACTTGAGGCCTTTGCACCCCTATTTCTTAGCATGTGTCCTTGACACTTAACCACTCTCCATCATGCTTTGACCTTACTTGACTTGGTTTGGAATTGGTGTTTGTTTTTGTCTAGGGGGCATAACTGTATTAGCTTTGGTCTCTTGGATGTGTTAGTCTTTAGGACACATTGCAAATAGTGTTTTTCAACATTTCTCAAATTGTGTTTCTCAACACTACTCTAGCGTCAAGTGTTTCTCAACACTTATCAGATGTCTTAACCAACAGTCTAAGTATGATACGATATCACTCATTTGATACTCAAATTTTGACTCTATGACCACCACACACGCACTTAAACAATCAACTCAATTGAGATATGTTGACTTTACTTTTCTTTGTGTGCTGTCTATGATGATTTCTTTGATGAGTGCTCCCTCCTTGAGAAGTTTTCGATGATGCCTAGCTAGAAGACTGAGGGTATGAGAACATTTTTTATTTCTTTATCTTCTTTTGGGTATATTTTGTTCATCCTAACTGTCAAGAGCATTTATGATGGTCTTACTTCATACTAGGGATTGACGAAGTATTATCCTTGACTATTTTTATGTGAGTGCATGCTTATAGCTATCCTGACTTTAGTATGTCTTGATACAAGCATAAGCTCACCATAACAAACTTAGGTGATCTCACTACATTAGTCATCTTGACCTACATGTATTTGATGCCTAGGTGGGATTTCGACATTCCTATCTCATATAGATCATATTCAGATCCACATAGTTATACTAGTGTGCATTGTTTGATCTTACGTCACTACCAATAAAAGCTCGATGATGATTATTAGATGTCTATTAGCATTGTGACCTTGCAAGTCAACCACTTTCATAGTAGTTTTCATTCTTAGGTTCATGTTATTTTAGTTTTGCATCTTGCATATGGAGAGAGCTCTCCTTTTATCTTTCATAGACTAGTTTGTTAATTGTACTCATCTTTTCTTTTCACTTCCTCTCAATCATGTCTTTCGCTCCTTGTCTTTCACATCACATCCTTTTCTATGACCTTTTTACCCCCTTTTATATCATTTTGACTTTTTGACCTAATTTTCAAAACACCTCAGAATTCTGTGAAAATTACACCCTTCCCTAATTTCGACATCCTGGATCCATTTTCAGACTTGAAATTGAAATCTAAGATCATCTTGCTAGTCAAAATTGTGTTTCAAATTTTCTCTTTCTTTTGTGCAGTTGACTGACCTTTTGAGGCATGATTTTTTGATCCTTGATAGAATTTCTTCCTTTTCATGTCTTTCAAACTTCTAGTCTTCCATTCACCCCATTTATTTTCTTCTAATTCATCACTAGGGCATATTTTCACTGCCTAATGGTTATCCTTTTATCATTTACCTTTGAAAATGATTTCATTATGATTTGATCATCTTTTATCAATCTATTGTTCTCCTCTACCTGATTTTGATTTCGATTCTAAGGGGGCATTACCTATTGGATTTAATCCTTAATTTTCTTGATTCAACTATCTTTTTATGAGCTTTCACTTAGCTTGAGATTTTTATCTCTTGTTTTGGATGTGATCCCAAAATGAACTCATGTCCAGAATCTTTTGTTTATTTTTGTCTGAGCGTGTTCCCAAAATGAACTCACATTTGAGTTATTTTGTGATCCCAAAATGAACCCACATTTCAATTCTTTTTTGACTTCATGTGTTCCTAAAATGATCACACATTAGTCAAAGAGGGTCAAATGTACGCACCCTAAAATGGTCACCTAGACTTTGGGCCCCATTTTTGTAATTATCAAATCCCTGAATCAATATTTTCAAAAATTAGTATTTTTCAATTCTTTCAATTTCCTTGATCAAATCATATTTCATCATTTTCAATTATTTTCCTTGTGCTAACCATTTTAACCTAAGTCTTTATTTAATTAAAAAGAATATTTCCTCCCATTTTATTAAATAAAAAGTCTCCACTTTCCCTCTTATCCTAAGTTGCACAAATAAAGCATTATTCTTATTTTATAAAAAGGAAAAAAGCACTTTTTGTCTCATATGGACACAAAAGTCAACTCTTATTTTCTCATTGGAGGATACTTGTGCACATGGATTGCTCCTCTTTCAAGCTCCACTATTGATTAAGTCTTTTGCCTCTTAATCTCCATGGTCCATTCCTTTTCATTTCTTATAAAAGGAGAGCTCTCTCCCTCATTTTCATATATCATATTTTTCTGCTAATGTTATGCTGGAGGTTTTCTAGGTCATTTGGAGCTCTTTGAAGACTTTCTTGGATCCAAGCTTTGAAGACATTGTTGTTGCATCACATTTTAGCTTTCATTCTTACATCATAGTTGCATAATCATGGCATTTTTAGTATAGATTTCCTTTATGCAATAGATTAATCTCACATCTAGTCTAAATAGGAAGGATTGTAATACTTGTTCTCTCATTTCCATAGTTTAGCTTGCATATTCATCTTAATCTAGCTTGCATTTCATTTTTATTTGATTCTTGGGGATATTGGCATTCTTGCCCTTGTCTTCATTTCAATCTCTCATTGTGTGGTTGACTAGCAAGGTCACAAGTTTATTAGCTCTAGCTGAGAGCAATTTTACAATCTTGCAACTCCATACATAGAGAGCTCTAGGTCGCTATTGAAGGATTCCCTTTCATGTATTTCCTTTGTAATGACTTAGAGAAGTGCACTACTTTTGTGTGTAGAAGATCCACTCCTAAATCCAAATTCCCAAAGGAGAGATCCAATTTGATCAACCGAGAGGTTAATGCACAATCAAATCAATCTATGGAGAATATGAAAGGGAGAGAAAAACCTTATATTTCCCTATAGTTGAATTGTGTTTAAAATCTAAAATAATTGAAATACAAGTACTAACCTTAAATTAGGGAAAATCTGGAGAATGCTAATTTTTTATGTTTGTGTGTACTTTCAGGCAATTCTACAACCTATTTCAAACTAGAAATGTTGAGACGAAGAAAACCTAAAAATCTTTTGTTTTTCCGATGGCAAGTAGTCTTTGACCCTCATAAAAGGTCAAAGACTACATTCTTTATTTGAACATTGATTTTGACCTTGTTCACAGATCTCAGAATTTTTCTGAAAAGGGTATCCAAATCTACTCTCATATCTAAAATTCTACACCTATACCTATAAGAAAAAGGGGGTTTTGTTTGTATGGGTGGTTTGCCTTGGTCAAACCACAATTTAGGAATTAACCTTGAAATTGAATTTAAATGTAGTGTGCATAAACAAAGCAATTGAAACAATTCACTTCTCTTATGTTGAAGTCCTTATAGAGAATTCAAATCCTCAAATCTACAAGTAGGAATGCTTCAATGAATGTAGGATGTCTCAAATCAATCGCATTTGATCTTCAACACCAATCTTGAATTGATCTTTTCATATGAGGAGGCTTGGATGAACGTAGAAGGATAGATCTTCAAGGGGGCTCCAAAGAGATTGAATCCTTCAATGGCTAACAATAGATCTCCTTGATGGATGAATGCTTGAATACTTTGTTGAATTCTTGAATTAACATAATTTTATTTGAGAGCTTGCTCATGAAATTGCTTGAGAAGTGATGTCAATTGCTTGTTTGAGAGATGGAGAAAAAGAGAGAGGAAGGCTTCCTTTTATAGTGAGCAAGGGCACAATCTTCTAGAGGGGGCACCTTGGAGAATTAAATCCCAATTAGATCCTAACTTTTAAAAATATACCTAGATTAAATTCAATTTGAGGATATACCATTATGAAACCCGAAATGGCCAATCCGGAGGCGGGAAAAAGAATCTTTCCGAAACTCGATGCCTGGAAATCAGAAAAACTTGAAATTTGAACTGGGGGTTAGGGACGAGGTTGAATCTATCATAGGTTAGGGTCAAGGTTGACTTTGACCTTGACATAAAAAACCTTAGGACTCTAGCCCAGATTGCCAAGAAATGCATATATGAAGTGAAAAATAGGTGTAGATGGAAGCAGAACAGGGGAAAAGCCAGATACATGTAAAGACCTGATGAAGGCACTTAACATGACCCTAGACCACTTACTCAGAGGGATAAATGCTCTTATCATAGAAGTGCTTCCATTTTAAGGTGATACACAAATTAAACTAATTTTTTTGATGAAATTTTGGTAAAAACTTGCTAAACCATAGAATGACCTTACCTCACTAGCATTCTCAGGTGTAGGCCACTCAAGTATGGCTTTAACCTTCTCAAGATCCATCTTCAAACTATCATCTCAAATCACAAATCCCAAGTATACAATCTCCTCTTTTATGAAAGAACACTTTTTCAGATTAATCAATAAATTTTCATCTTTCAATCTTTGCAATACCTGTCTAATGTGCAAAAAATCATCTTCTCTAGTTTTACTAAATATTAGAATGTCATCCAAGTATAAAATTATAATATCATCCAAAAACAATTCCATAACCTCATTCATCAACCTCATAAAAGTACTTGGTGCATTAGTTAAACCAAAAGGTATAACCAGGTATGTGTTGGATCATGGTATGCCAATAAGTGGCAATGTAAAAATGAAGTCCTAATTGTTAGACTCTATGAAAAACAACTATAACTTTTAAACAGTATAACATTTTTGAAATCTAAAATATACATCACATTATATGCTTCACCTAATACAATAATAATAAATAATTATTTCAATTTGATGAAGTTTAGACTAAGTTAACGTGGTCAGATATGAGAGTTTTTATGGTCATGAAAATTTATTAATGAAAAATCATAATTAATTTTTTACTTAGAAAAAGAATACAAAAAATAATACATCGCATCTAGACATGAGTCTACCACTTTAAAATAGAATCTTATAATAAAATATTATCATTTGATTTTGTTTAATGTGGTTAGACATACACCTACTTGTTATCTTTCTAGTCCTGATTGATAAAATTACTAAAAAATAACTATAACTTTAAAATTGTATAAAATTCTTGAAATCCAAAACATGTGTCACATTCTATGATTTTCCTACTACAAGAATAATAAATAAAAAATTCAATTTGATAAAGTTTAGACTAGGTTAACATGGTCAGAGATGAGAGTTTTTGTATTCTAGAAAAGTTGTAGAAGAAAAATCATAATTAATTATTTACTTAGTAATAAATTATAAAAAAATATGTGTCACATCTGGACATGATTCTACTACTTATATCTAGAATCTTGTAAAAAAAATTATCATTTGATTGTGTTTAAGGTGGTCAGACATACACCTACTTATTTTTTCCTAAAATTTTCATACTACTACATTGAAATTTAAATTTTTCAACATATAGAATAATTACTTTTAAAAAAAGGCCTAGTAACTTAGAAACTAAATTCAATTTTCTACACATTCTCTTCATACATACTTTTCATATAATATTTATAACTTGTTCAATTTTTTATGTCAACTTGCCTAAACATGATTTTTTGAATTTTCATTGCCCCTTAAGGGCCTAGTTTGGCATACCATGATCCTACACATACTCAACCAACCATTCATACAAACGTTCTTTTTTCTTGAAAAATAAATTCATTCATCACCTTCTCTGATTCTAATCTGATGATATCTAATCCTCAAATCAATCTTGTTAAAATATTTTTCTCGACTCAAACAATCCATTATATCATCCCTTCTCGATATAGGAAACTAGTGTACTTAAGTGTTATCTTGTTGATGCCTCTCAAATCAGTACACATTCACCATTCTTCATTCTTCTTAGGTGCCAACTCAACTGGTACTACACATAGACTCAAACTTTCTCTAATCAAACCTTTCTGCAATAACTCTTGAATTCGTCAGTTGATTTCCTCATTCTCAATTGGTGTATGTCGGTGTGGTGCCTTATTTGGAAAACTAGCTCAAGGAATCATATCCATACAATGATCAATATTTCTCATGAGTGGAAATCAATTAGGTACATTATCTGAGAGGATCTCCATGTACTTGGTGGGTGACCCCATAATAGTGGGTTGCACTTTTTTAGACATGTTGATTTTTTTTGAAATAACATATTTTTAATAAAATATGATGATTTAAGCCTTGAGAGGTTCCATTTGAAATAATTAATTACAAATAGTTACCTCAAAGCCTCTTAGATAAAAAAAAATCATTGATATAACATCTATACTCCTCAGTCATACCTACAATGGAGTCTCCTTCACACCTATTAAAATGCTATCAAAAAATCACTTGGACTTTATCTTTTGGTAGATCAAATGAATCCTTTTGACAAACCTATCTATATAGTAAGGTACTAAGTTTTAAAAAATATTTCCAATGATTATAATTTTAATATATATTAAGTTTATTATGACTTTGTATTTTTAGTTTTACTAACCATAGATATTTCATGGCATGTCTACCTCTATGTTTGATGCTTATGGAAAAATAGTAAATGGGAGAAAAAAATTCAAAAAAATATCTATGCCCTAGGTATTGAAATTATCTTTCTATTAAAAAATAAAAATGAAATTAGACAAATACATTATAAGTTATAAGCTATGTAGTCGAGATATGTCAAAATTATGGGTTAGTCAACTTCAAATGTTAATAAATATTGAATAATCATGATAATGTCATCAAACCAATTGCATGCCCTCCATATGGATGTTACAAAAATAAATTTGAAAGAAGCACATTGATATATATATATATATATATTTTTAAAGTTATTCTCTATGAAAATAATGTAACTCTTTGAAAATGACATTTACAACAACATACTAGTTTTTTTGGGAGAAAGAGAAAACTATTGAAATCAATTCAAAAAATTTATATATATATATATATATATATATATATATATATATATATATATATATATATATAATCTAGATAGAAAATCTTAAAAGACTCTAGTTTACTTCATCTTTTAATTTAAAATAGTTTAACGAAAATATGCATCTGAATCTGAATTTTTTTTTCAAAATGCAGAGTCCAGTGTCCGTTCAGGTAAAAATGTGTAACCCACTATTTTGAGTTTTATCCAGTGAGAAACTTATCAACCTCTTCAAGAACCTTATTTTTTGTTCTCTCACTCAGTTTGTTAGTAATCACAACATAATAAGATTCATTTAACTTCAAATCCTTAACAAACTATCTACCTTCCATGAAACAAACTTTCACAGATGTGCATACATCACCAACAGATTCTTCAATAAAAGGTAACAAGATTTGTCTATTTCCATTGGCCCAAATGGTATATTTATGCAATCTTCCATCATATATAGCTTGCCTATCATATTGCCAAGGTCTACCCAACAAAATATGGCAACAATCCATAAGCATTATATCACACAAAGTGCCTTATCATAGTACTTTAAAATTTTCAAATTTATAAAAGATTGTTCACTTACCAATAGTGTATGTTCATCCTTGATCCATCAAATCTGAAAGGGCTTCAGGTGCTTCAGCCTTTACAACTACAACTTTGCAACTAATTGTTTTGATGCTGGATTCTACGAACTTCCACTATCAATAATCACTTTCCAAATTTTGTCTACAACTCTACATCTGGTCTTGAACAAACTTTTTCTTACCATATCTTCCTTAGTCTTTTCACTCCACAATTCTCTTATGACCATCAATTTTCCTTCCTTCTCTAGTTCATTGGGCAAGTCTTCTTGCATGAAAGCATTTATTCTTCTACCAACCTTCTTGATTTCATCTGTGCACTTAAATGATCTATGTCCTTCTTCACCACAATTGTAACAAGTTTCTCATAATTCTCCTCTTCCATATCCACCTCAAAAGTAATTACAGCTTCCTTGGGATGAACTTTCACCTTTCCACTTGGTCTTGCATTTGTCCTAATTTTCCTTGTCTTGATTAGATCTATTGTTCTCACCATAAGATCTACCTCTTCCTCTAGGAAATCCACCACCTCTACCTCTTTGTCTTTTCTCATGCCTTTTATTCAATTTCTCCTCATCTTTTAGGGAAAACTAATAAGCCTCCCCAATACTCTCCATTTTAACTAGACTAATCTCCTATTGAATAGAAGTCCTTAACCCATTTAGGTACCTTGCAATTCTTTCCACCTCACCTTCAATATGTCCAGATCTAATATCTAACCTACAAAATTCTTCAATGTAATCCTTCACTGAGCTATATTTCTACTTCAAACTTTTCATTCTCCTAACTAGGTTAATATGATAACCACAAGGTAGAAACTTGTGTTTCAATTTATTTACCATCTTTTTCCATACCTTGACTTTTGTTTTACCTTTCTTCTTATGATCTAATTGTAGATTATTCCACCACAAGGATGCATGACCTTTCAATTTTTTGCTTACCATATTCACCTTCTTTTAATTTTTTTCTTACCATCTTCTCATCTAATATGTTCTTATATTCAAAGCATTTATCCATCATGGTGATCTAGTCCATCAATGAACATCTAAATCTAGCTTTCCACTATACTCAAGAGGGTTAAACTATATTGTAGCTTTCAAACTAGTCAATGCCTTCAGGAATATTTTTTCTCCTTGATCCATTACAGGTGAAGGTTTGAAAATCTCCTACTCTTCATTGGATTCTTCATCACTAACACCATCAAGATGTCTTCCTCGGTGTTGGGCTATCTCAAAAAATTCCAATCTAGTAGCAATTTGTCTTAGAATATTACCTAGTCCTAGATCTGCATATCTCCTTCCTTGAACCATCTTCAAACCCTCTACAATAGCAAGTCAGATCGTAATCTTCTACCCCACAACAAATAACCAAATAAGATTTAAAAGAAGGAACCTCTAGATCAAACTTCTCTCTAATACCACCTAATAGAAGGAGGGATTATAAGTGTAGCCAAAGGCTCACCTAGATATTAGACCACATTGAAGATTCACAACTCAAAAGCAACAACACAGAAAATGAGAGAAGGATTGTTGATGCTATTCATTTATTCATTCAAACTTCATACATGCCAAGCTATAAGGCCTTCCCGATTACGTCTAAAAAAAGTATGAATAAAAATACAACACATTATAATCCTCATGCATGAGAGATCTATGATCCACAACCTTTTAACTTCTTGTCCCTTACCCCCCGCACAATCTAAAAAAAAATACCACATTTATACTTGAGGCTATTGAATAGGTTGGCCCAAAGAATCATCTAGATCCAACATCAACGAAAGCAACAACCTAGATTTTGGTCCACATAATTCCCAATGAGTGACCCCAATATTAATATCATGATCAAAATTAAAGTTACAAGTCAGCCTCAATAAAGTTCCAAATTAAACCCATCAGTGAACTAGGTCATCAAGCAACACCGAGCCTAGTTGGTGAAAGGAACCACTAACAAAAAATTGAAACACAACAAAGACACTTGGTGAAAGCTACCATCGAGCAGTAACCGAGGTTGTCGGTGAACAATATGAACACTTCATCGAGAACTCAAAACCACCTACCATGCACATCTAACAAGATCTAACATATTTTTGGTCGATACAAGATTTTTAGGAACCTAAGATGCTCTTACATCATATTAAATTATGTAAGTGAAGTATGAACAATTATGGCCAAAATATCCTATTAAACTAATGACAACAATGAGAGGCATTTTTTGGGAAAGAAAGCATACTAGGATAATTTTTCAAAATTTAGGTTGAAGGAAAGAACTTATCGGATGATAGTCACAAATTCAAGGTATTTTAACTATGTCCTTGATGCACATAAGATGCAATCACATATGACAATGATGTAATGAAAAAGAGTATTAAATGCCAACGGGAAAACTACAACCTAGCTTGGTCTTTAATTCGTCTATACCCAGAAGAATTTACTCATAGTTTTTGTTGTAAATCTCCTCCTTACCCAAACACACTCACTTTTGTGAGGGAATAGGTTGAACCTCTCAATTGTGAAAGGTTACCTCTATACCAATTTCTTTTAAAAATATGAACTGAGAAATGGCAAGCTGATAAGTAGGATAAATGATTTTACAAGTCAAATTGTGATATTACTATCAAAATTCAACTATGTAACTCCTCAGAACAAGTTGTTTAACTCCTCAAATCTACGGTAAAAGATAAATTTAAAACGTGATTTTTTGGGGGGTTGATTTCAAGGGCTTTCTAACTCCTCTACTCTAGGATTAAAGAATTTTACGATCAGTTCATCATAAATTACTTACACCTAGTGGACAAAAATTCAAGGAAATTATATTATTAACCCTAAACAATGGAACATCTTTTGGTGGTTGTTTATGTGTAACTGGCAAGTTGCTGGTGAAAAGGCACTAATAGGTGTAAGTGATGTACTACCTTTGAAAGGCTATGGAAAGGTGTAAGTGATGAGTATTTTCATTTCAGAACATAAAAGGACTCTATTCACATGGGTCACCTGAAATAACATTTGGAAATTAAATAAACAAGCCAAGTTAAAAGTAATTAACTGCAATCCCACTGTAGAAACTTAAATCAAGTGTTTGAAATCAATTTTTAATTTGATTTTTATCGATTGTTGTTCCTGTAGTCAGCTTCAAGTGGATCTATTATTTTTAGAGCACTAATTTAGTCTTGTAATTTTTGTGCACTCATCTTTCTAATTACTAATTTTAATTGAGTCAAATAAATCATAATTTTATATACATTTTATAAATTAGAATTCTTAATAAACCATTTGATTGTTTGACCCTCTTTCAAGAGTTGGGCTAGTGGTAGAGAACTTGCAATTTTTAAAGAGAGGTCACAAGTGCAATAGCCACAAAAAGGTAGCATATGTATGTCTTGTTTCTAACACAATGATAATATTCCTTTCATTATAATAAAATAAAACTATTTCATAGTTTTATTATAAATTTAATGAAAGTTTATCACAGTGGGTAATTATATCCCAAATGTTATGCATTGAACAAGGGAACATAATTTAGTAGCAGTTTACACTACAAACTTATTGTAGAAAGTCTACAAAATACAAATACAACCAACATGATTCACATGAGCAAATTAAGGAGGGACACACAATATTAGTACTTAGTTGGTTTTGGATATGTAGAAGAATATTTGCACTTAATGTGACCCATTTTTGACATTTGTTAATTAAATTAAAAAGCACAAACATTTATTAATTAAATTAGAAAGCACAATATGTGAGTATCACCTAGATGTAGTGAGAGCTAAGTTTTCCATTAATTCTCTTGAGAGATGGGTTCATGTGAATCACTACTCATGAAATATAGGTCAATTATTTTGACTCAGAAACTACACAGTTGAATCTTGATACAAATATCACAATATGACTTGTTGTGGAAAATATCTCCTACTTATCAAGAGATTGTTCAATCAGGAAGAATCGGGCTTCCCATCTCTAAACCTCTTTCTGGTCCACGTCTCAACCTATGAAACCCCCTCATCTACCCTTGGCTATGTCTAAGACTTTTTTTCCATCACAAACTCATGGTATACGACCCTTTGTTCTAAAAGATTCAAATAAACAACCCATGCATGTTACTCCTTCATGTAATGATGTGATGGATCTAGATGGTTGGAAGATAGTAAGGAAGAGGTAAGAGCCTTTTGAACTTTTAGTGCCTAATAGGAGATTTAATGCTTCCCAAAGCTTATCATCATCTATTTCCCTAAAATCTAAATCCCCTAAATGGTGTTCCTTATCCCCCCCTCCTATTCCAAAGAAATTATCTATATCTCCTCAATATTTTTCAAATGATTTAGGAATACCATAATAGTGTATTGCCCTTGGTAATTGGTTTGATGTTTTCTCAAAACGCGAAAACCTCCCTAAAGCATCTTAATCATGAATTGAAAAGTTATTTCTTGGAACTTTAGAGGGATGTCCCTCCCTCAATGTAAGTATGGAGTGAAAGAATTAATTACAAAATGGAAACTTGATGTTATTTTTATTCAAGGAGTTAAAATTAGTGGTTCTCATCTTACTACTTTTCTATGCAATGTATGGAAATCTACCACATGTTTCCATACTTTGCATAGCGAAGGTAGGTAGTGGTATATTAGGTTTTTCTTCTTGGATGAGAAATTTTTTTATTGCTAAAGGTGAAGACCCTTCACATAGTTGTGTGTGGGGCTTCATCTTCTTCATTGGATAGCCTATTGGTTATCTCCTAGTCTATGCCTCTAATAATACCAGAGAAAGATGTGAACTTAGGGATTGGATGGCCAAAGAATTTCCTAATGTTGATTGGGTTATACGTGGGGATTTTAATATGGTGGAATACTCTAGTGATTGTAGTTGGATAAGCCATGTTGAGTTGAGTAATGATGAGCTTTATAAATGGTTACATTGTCGTAACTTTTTCGGAGTTGTTGATGCTATCAATAATCAATCCTCCAACAACATTCAAAATTGGTACACATGGTCTAATTGCATATTAAGAGAAAGATGAGTAGATTAGATATATTTTATATTTCCCCCAACTTGCATTTGAACCAAGATCCCAACATGATCTTGGTTAAGGTGGACTATTCTATCGTCCTCTTAGACAATTTTCCAATAATTTTTTTTGTTTTAGGGATTGGTCTAAGAAGTGTGGACTCTCAGCTACCCCATAAGATTAATGTTTCCTATCTTAAAACCCCTCGTGTTTGGCTACTCTAGTGGACATCCAGAATTCCTTTCCCAAACCAAAAGATGGTGAATCATATAGAGATTGGTAGTAGCATGCTATTGCTTAGTGTGTTGAATTCCTCCATTTTGTTGATAGAAGAATGACTTGGCAACAAAATCATATAGAAAAATCACTCCAAGCAAAATCAGAACATACCCAAAAACTGCTTAACTCCAACCCAAGTAATCTCAATTTTCAATCCTCTATTTCCATGATTGAGACTCAACTTTGTAATTTTGACATTTATAAAGGTCAAGGAGATAAAATTCAATCCAGATTACATTGGTGCAAATAAGATACTAGTGGCTCCAAGTACTTTTTAAACTTTCCAAATTATAGGCATAAAAAAGAATATATAGGAGCCATTCAGGATGAATCTCGATAGATTCATAGGAATCCTGATGAGATAAAGAATATTTTTCAAAAATTTTAAGAGAACTTGTTTAGAGAAGATTCTTATTGGCAGGATGTTCAATTAATATTAGAAGATACTATTAAATCCTATATTACGAAGAAAATGGACATTGATAATAGTCACTTTTTGGATCATTATTTAACGAAGTTTAAATCAATAACCATCTGTCTGGCAATGATTTATTTGGAGTAGCACTGGAGTCACTTGTTATCATGTTGTACAAGGCCCATGCGGCAATAATTGAAAAACATTAAGAGATGGCCTTCCCAAAGCTTTTGAAATGATAATATTCTAAGGGGCGTGGAGTAAAAAAGCCCTGCAAAATCCCCAACAAAATCACTTTTCAAATAAGTCTTTCGCACGGCTAGCCTTTTTCCTAAAACCTGTGACAAAGCTTTCACCTTTTCGCAGAGTTTGATACTGTCATAAAAACTGTGAAAAGGGTAACCTTTTGACACAGGTTCATCCTACTGTCATAAACACCGATGAAGGTTCAAGGAATACATCTCACGACTTTAACTTTATTTTTGTGGAACTTTCTAACTCGTGAAAAAATGGATCATGTATGTAAAATGTAGAATCATTGACAAAGGACTTCGCTAACTAATCAAATAAATGCCTAGGGAATAAAGTAGTTTCAAATGAAAAATAAAAAATAGAGCCAATTAATTTGTAGTAAAACTAACTTTTATTTGTCTCATTAATCAGTTGAATATATATATATATATATATATATATATATATATATATATACATATACATATATATATATATATATATATACATATACATATATATATATATATATATATCTATATATATATATGTATATGTATATGTATATGTATATGTATATGTATATATGTATATATATATATGTATATGTATATATATATATATATATATGTATATGTATATATATATATATATGTATATGTATATATATATATATATATATGTATATGTATATATATATATATATATGTATATGTATATATATATATATATGTATATGTATATATATATATATATATGTATATGTATATATATATATATATATATGTATATGTATATATATATATATATATATGTATATATATATATATATAATTTATTGGATAATTATAAATTAATTATTATTTGATCTTAATTATAAGTATAATAATTAATTATTATTATTATTTCATTACAGTATTATATAAGGTAAAGATTCTAATTAATTATTTAGTAAATAATAATTTAAATTAATAAATTTTTATTTAAAAATTTAAATAATTATAAATTAGAAAAATAATTAATTAAAACTAGTATCATAGCACAGTTGATAGAAATACTTTGATTACATAGTATAATCTTATGGTAAACTAACTAAATTCATCTTAGAACAGTATCGTTTTAAATTAAATTTGAAACAAATATTGAGATATTCTATAATAAAAGAAAATTTTATTCATCCAATTTATTTATAGATTTTAAATAAAAATAGTTTAAAATACGCATTAAAATTATTGTCCCAGTGTCTGTAAGCTTGCAAAGAGTACGTATATGCTTTTTTCATAAAGCAAGTGGGTCCACTTCCCCATGTTCTTCCACACAGTTTCCACATTCATCGACAAGTTGTCGGCCATATAATATTGACCATATGGTCTTAATTGTCTCAATAAAGTTTTCTGCTATTTGTACGTACTCATTTAATATTCCTTGAAGTAGATGAATGAAGTTTTCCTTCATAAACTGTGAGCTTGGTTAAGGTGGTTTTAAGCAGAAAATTTGATGGTAAGTGATGGGTATACATGACTTAGATACTAAATTATGCTCGGCTATTTTGTTTACTTAGTCATTACCACACTGTCATCTCAGATTGCAGCTTATGCACTTCAAGGCCCCTGCATCATAATAGCTTTGATTTATGAGATTCTTCTAGTAAGTTCTTTTCTTTAAACTAAATTCTGATAAATATACAGCTATGAATTCTTTTCCAAAAATGCCTCCCAATGTTGTCATTGATTTAATAGTCTATTCTAAGGAAAAAGCATTCAAATTATTGATACTCTTGTACACATAATTCATAGTTACTTCAGAAAATGCATAGTCTCTTGGTCGGTAGTAACCAGTGTACATTAGGGAAAGTGCCTTCATAGGATTGGGGTTAATCAATGAATGAAAATAGTAACCAAAATACAACCACAAAAGAAATAGAGAAACTATTTAGCAAAATAAAGACTAATTGAGCATCCTATGGCTCTCTAACCAAGATTGTTAATGAATAGCTCCCAGCAAGCTCTCATTAATGATAGTCCTAGAATGAGAATGATAGAGATAAACAATATGCTAAAGCTAACAATTATTAAAGTAAATGCTAAAAGCTCTCAAATGCCTTCCTAAGCTCAAATTGCAAGAGGTTCAATGCAATTCTCAGATGTGTGGATATGAATTATGAAGGAATAAGCCTTCCTTTTATAGATTTTCCAATGGTGGGGGGTGTAGTTGTGTTTGATCATGATTAAGCTTTGGGTTGAGTTTTTGGTTCCACGTTTTTGAAGACAAAGCAAAGTTTGTGTCCTCAAAGCTTGGGACAAGTAGACAAGATCAATGGTCAAGATTCATTTTCACTTTGAGTGAATGAGATTCAATCTAGCTTGATCCATGTGAATGTCTTTCCTTTAATCTCATTGGTTAATTGATTTTTCTCCCTTTGTGATTTTTGAGTGTAATTGAGATTTATTAATTTATTTAAATGATTTTGTTTAGCTGTGTACCCCTTGAATGGGTTGAATTTAATTTAATCCAAGGCTATACAATTATTTGATTTAATTGTATTTTGATTTTATTGCACTTGATTAAAGTGCTCTCAATTTTGATTAATCTTAAATTAGGATTTGATTTTTATTTTGATTGGCTAATTATGCATTGTGATTTAATTTCTTAAAGTATTTCCTTGATTTTCTTTGATTTGATCTTGTCCATTTTTAGGTGATTACAAATGACCCTCTTTGAGTTGACATGCGAAGCATGTCGATTCAAAGATTACTCTGATCTGGCTTGATAATAGGTCCTTATTCAATGATGGTCGATCTCTGATGTCGTTTGATGTCTTTCGATGGTCGATCTTGATTTTTTATATGCGGTTGATGTAGACATGATCGATATGAAACTCTCTTGATATGATGTTTGATTTGATGAAAGATCCTGATATGATGGTCATTTTGATAATGGTTCCTAATGCGATGCCCCATTCGTTTGATTACAAAAAAATTCTTGATAAAAGCTTCCACTTTGATTTGATGATCGGTCTCTTGATTTGTCAATGATGTTACTATTGATGTTATGGTTGCATGCCCCCTCGGGAAATGAATCAAAATGATTTCGGATGATTTGTTTGAGATTGGGAAATTTTGATTTGTTTCCCGATATAGAAATTTGAAACTGCCCCAATCATGAGAGAAGTTGATGAGAGAAGATGTGATTAATAAGATGTTGTTGATGCTCCAAATAAGTTGATGATGGTTTGGTATCATTTGATGTCAGTCAGAATCACTTGGTTGATGTTGATGTGAATCTGATAGGATAAGTTGATGGGTTGATATTTTGTTCTCAAGATCTAGAGAGACAAAACAATGATTTTCCTTCCTCACAATATAGAGTTAGGAGTTTTAATGTGCTCAAGATGAGAAAATGGATGATAGGACAACTTGATTGACGTTAGATGATCAATTGGATGATTTGACTGATTGATATTTGATACATGATATGATTAGATGATACAGAATTATGGATTGATAGAAGAGAAGGTAATGAATAGGATTAGGTTGCCCCAATTTGATTAGCATGATCGATTATTGATGATGTCCTTGATGAAGCATGAATCATTTTGATGGATCAAACATTTGAAGATGTACCTTGATGACATTGATGTACGTTTGACGATCAGATTTGAGAAGAATTTTTTATGATGTATACTTCAAATATTGATGATGTTGATCAGGACTTTGATGATATCAATAGACATTTGATGATGTAGATTTCAAGAAATTTTATGATGTACTATTGATGATATCATTGATCATTTTATGTATCTTGATTTGGTCTTTTGATGATGATAACTCTACCCCCTTTCTATTTTCCTCTTGCAAATTAAGTTAAGAAAGACAAAGCAATATATACAATGCATCTAATCTAAGATGTATGTAGCTAACTATCATTATTCAAGATTTGGAGCTTATAATAATCATTGACCATTTGGAACATGAAAGTAGTACAACCCTCACTGGTTCAACCATGATGATATGAATACCTCTTTCCTTGGATTTTAACAATTTCAAGTAAACAGTCAAAAAATTGATCCCTTTCATATACAAATGTCCTCGATGATTTTTTTTTTGTGATGATCATGTCATTAGATGGGTTCGCATACTACTACGAATCAACTTGATAAGCACTCAAGTAGCAATCAAGAAAATATCATGTCTTCATCATAACTCATCTAGTCAAAGACTTCATCGATTTTCTAAAAAGACACGATCTCACCAATCAAGTAATCACTTCGAACATTTTTGCTTTTGTTTGTAGATCCATATTTTTAAAAAAAACTTCATCTACCTTGATCCTTAGTTATGTTTAAGCCTTTTAGATTTTGATCTAATTTTTCAAATTTTATTGTTTAGATCAAGTATTTGGATGTTTGAAATGTAATATTGATCATGAAGCTCAAGTATAGCCATTTTTCAATTTTGATGCAATGATTTGAGCCAATTGATGTTTTCTTTTCTAAGCTCATTGAATTTGGATTGGTGCCCCCAGTTTGATTTGGAAAAGATAGTGCTTTGTTGGGCAATTCCAACCTTTGAGAGTTTACTTAAGATTTGCAATTTGTAGATTTTTAAAAGATTTTCAATTTTTTGGGATTTTTAGAGATTTTTTATGTTTTTTTTTTTTTGGATTTTTAGAGATATTTGATGTTTTTGAATTTTTGAGATTTTTAATGTTTTTGAAATTTTTAAAGGAACATTTTCACATTTTTAGATTTTTAGAGATTACTAGCTCTCAAGCAAGATGAAATTGAATTTCCCCCAATGTCTAGCAAGGTATAGGATATGAAAGATGGATTTGCAAACTGATCGATGGGAGATGAATAGGCCATGATGGATGAAGCAAGTGTGTTACCCATAGGACTGTCTCCACAAGATTATCCAAACTAGAGAAAAATAATATCTCAATAAAGGCCGATGATGTGGTGTTGGATAGCATATGGAATAATGACCTGTTGTCATAACAATCGTCCAAAGGAATGGACATATCAAGAGACTTTTTCTGATATTTTTTTTTCATTTCTTTTATTTTTCACTATTTCATTTGGATCAAGATCAAGGGATCAATGTGTATAGGATCATACAATCATGATAAAGGGGTGGTCAAGGCTATGAGTGAATGGTTTGGGATTATGGGAAGGCTTCTTAGGAATAATGAAGGTGACTTTAGGATAAGCAAGATCATGATAAGGTAATGTGAACGCAATAAGTGAATAAGCTGATGGATAGGATAACTCATGTCAAGACACTTAATGGTCATGGATATGTTCAACCTTGTCAAGATCAAAGGTGAAAGATGGAATGTGGATGCAAGTGAGATGAATGGTAGAAAAATGGAGGATATGAGGGATAAAACTTTCCCCCAAGTGTAGAGTGCAAGAGAGAGAAATTACGCATGATGCTTGTTTACCAGGTTTTCATCATGGTACTTGTCCAAGATGCCACAAGAAGTGGTTTTCACCATAGGATGGGTTTCTTTTCTTTTATTTTCTTCTTTTTTTCTTTCCCTTCTTTTCTTCTCTTTTTCATTTTTTTCTTTTTGGATGAACTCAAGCTTCATGCTCTTTGGATACTCCTCTAAAAGGCATGAAATGATGAGCCAAGGATTCTAAAAGGTATGCTCAAAGATGTTGATAGGGTGATGGAAATGTGATATGGTGGATAAGGTAGAGGGTGGCTAAAGATTTGTGCAATGGATTGGATAAGGGAAATGGAAGGATAATGAATGAGAGGATAATAAGTCTTTCCATGTGTGTGTGTGAAAAAGGGAATGGAAGAATAATGAATAGGAGGATAAGAAGTATTATCAAGATCAACATCAAAACACACCTTGAAGGGTAGTGGAATAATGGAGGAAAAATGGGTGATATAGCTTGAGATTTTGATGTAAGAGAGGATACGGATCTTAGAATACAAGGTCTCAAAATAGATGGATAACATGGAATGTGTTTGGAAGAATGTGAAGTGGAAGCCTTTGGAAGCTTGAATGTCATCTTTGATTTCTCTTTTGTATGCAAGTCCTTCAAAAGTGACTTAGGAATCCACACTTTCTTTGATTTTTCTTTCCTTTTGGATGCTTTAGAATGCATTTCTTAAATGAGGGATTTAGGAACCCACATTTTCTTTGATTTTTATTTTTTCTTGATGGACCTTTGTGGTCTCTCGAATATTTATTTTTTTCTTTCATTCACATGTCGATTAAATGGGACATAGTGCTCTTCATACTTAAGTGGATTCTTGGATTTCTGATTCTTATGTTGTACATCTAAACTACTTCCAAAGGACTTGGGATTGGTGGATGAATAAGGTTGATATGGATGGTCTATATGGGTGGTCTAATATGGAGGATTGACATGGATGGGTGTTTGGTTTCTCAAGTATGTATGTCTTTGTTGATCTTGATAGGGTATAGGGTGAGTGGATGGTGAGATAAGGATGGTAGGAAAGGTTGATAGAGGGATATAAGGACCCAATATGGATGGAAGATATGAATGTTTCAACTTAGGGATATAGGGACCAAGGATGGATTTGGAAGATGTAGATGGATGATGCTTATGTGAAAATGGAGATAAATGAAATGTGGGAGGGATATCAACATCTTTATTTTGAGCTGCATGGCCAAGGCTTTCATCTTTTAGATTTATCTTTGTACCAATAGCCTTATATGTAGCTTTGATAGGAGAGACTTTGATAGGAGCAGTTGAAGCTTGAGGGTATTTATTCTTATGCAATGGATTAGGAAGAATGAGATAATTTTGAGGTAGATATGGATGCTTATGAAAAGTGGATGTTGGGGTACTTTGCTCTTGACAAGGATCTTTTGATAGCCTAGGAAGAATACTTTTCTTTTGATTTTCAATAAGTTCATTAGAGATGGAAGGAATACCTTGATCTTGCTTAGGATATGGCTAGGATATAGGAAGTGAAGGAATATGGGGTGTTTGAGATGGAAGGGTATCTTCTTGAAAGAAATGAAAGGGTATGAAGGGCTCATCATGGTGTTGGAAACAATTGTCTGAAGAAAATTGCTACTCAAATTATGTATTGTCTTTGATGTCACACAATGTCATAGTCCGCAACATTCAGTACCTACCGAGCTCAGTCGGTCTGCCTGGCAGTAAATTCACTGCCTACCGAGTCCACTCGGTTATCAAAGAAAAATCAGCATTTACCGAGTCCACTCAGTTATCAAAGAAAATTCAGTGTTTACTGAGTTCAGTCGGTTATCGAAGGTAAAGGATTGTCAGTGTTTACCGAGTTCCCTCGGTCTCCGAAAGATTGTAGAAAGTTGTGGTCACCGAGCACTATCGGCCCTTGAAAGATTTTTGCAAATAAAGTTTGCTTAATTCAGCCAACTGTTATACTAAGTAATGTCGATTTGACAAATCTAAAATCATATAAATAAAAGGTCAAATGTGGAAAATAAAATGGAGAAATATAGTAGAAGATTTACAGAAGAAAGACAGGAAAGGTGTGTGCGAATTTGTGAAGGATGTCCAGATATCCTTGAGGAGCAGCAGAAATATATTCGATCAAGAAGGATCACACTTATGCAGAATAGAGATCTATAATCAGCAAGGCAGTTGCATTATTATACAGGTCATTTTCATTGTTACCTTTTTATCATTGTAAAAGTGAATTCTAAATCTCTTAACCAAGTTGGTTTAACAACCATATTGTAAATCCTCTAACAAGGTGACAATTCCATTGAATTGTTTTCAAGACCTCTTACCAGGCCACTCCTAGCAGGGTGATTAAATCCTCTAACAAGGTCACACCTAACAGTGTGTTTTGTAACCTTTTACCGGGTTGGCTTCTAACCGGGCATCACTTCAGAAAAGTGAAAATCAGTATCTAGATACATTGGTGGTTTTTCCAATATTGGTTTCCACGTTAAATTCTGTGTCTCTTGTGTTCTTAATTGCTATCTTAATCATATACAAGTGCTGATGAATATCTAAAGATAATTTTGCTAATACTTTCTACATCTACAAAGTTACTGCAATCTATTTACTGAGTGCTAAACAGATAATAATCATTAAGATATCCTAAGGGATCTGGAAAGAAATAATTGGGAAATGTTTTATGGTTGACTGATTCACCCCCCCTCTCATTCACTTCATCCTTATTCCATCAATTCGTATCAGAGCTTGTGGTTCTTGCAAGAAGGGTTTCAAGGACCTAAGCTAAAGATCAGGATGTCTTACAAGAGGGAAATTCCAAAGCTCAACAGAGATAACTTTTCAGCATGGCAAGGTCTCATGCGACTTCATCTGGCTTCCATTGGTGATTCAGGATGCAAATACATTGATGAAGAATACACAGTTCCTACTGGCGCATTAACTGTTGAAGACATTGCAGAGAAAAAGAATCATAACACCATGATGATAGACATTGCATCAGCTCTCAACTATGAAGAATTTGATGATATTAAAGAATGCACTACTACATATGAAATGTGGATGACACTAAAGAAAATATATGGTGGTGATGCAAATGTGAAAAGAGCCAAAGCAGAAAGCCTAAGAGGACAGTTTGACAAGATGAATATGAGAGAAGATGAAAACATTGCAAAATATGTTGAAAGGATCAAAGCAAGTGTTAGTGCAATTAGAGCTTCTGGAGGAACAATCTCTGATGAAACTGTTATAAGCAAGGTACTCAGAACATTACTCCCTATCTATGCAATAAGAGTATCAGCTATTCAAGAAAGAAGATGTGAAACAAACCACAATATAACTTTGGATGCTTTAGTTGGAAGATTGACAGCCTTTGAATTAGACAACTATGACAACTATGTTCTCAATTCCAAAAATATTGAGTCAGCATTTGAGGCCAAGGTTTCACTAAAGAAGAACAAGAAAATTAAAGAAGTTCAGTCAGAAAGAGAAGAAGTATCAGAAGAAAGTTCTGATAGTGATCTTGAAATTATAGAAGCATTACTTGCAAAGAAGTACTCTAAAGGGAAAGGTAAATATAAAGGTAAAACTCCTTTAATCTATTTTTCATGTGAAGAAATTGGACATATTGCAGCTAGGTGCCCAAACAAGCAAGTCAAGAAAGAGAAGAGAAGTCACAAGTACTATGGCAAAAATAATTTCAAATCATTCAAGGATAAAGGTAAGAAAACATGTTTTATGGCTAAAGATTCTGATGATAGTGAAGAAGAAATTGTCTTTATTGCTATAAAAGATGAATCTGATGATGATGAAGATAAGATGGCACTTATTTCTCATATAAGAAAAGATGATGTATGGATAATAGACAGTGGATGTTCACACCACATGACTGGTGACAAGACAAAATTTGAATATCTAGAAGACTGTGATAGTGGCAATGTAAGATTTGGAAACAATGAACCTTGTTGTATAAAAGGAAAAGGAAGAATCTCATTAACTAAAGAACTCATATGTGATAATGCTTATTGGGTTGAAGGACTAAAACATAATCTTCTAAGTGTAGCACAGCTAATCAACACTGGTTTCAAGGTTGAATTCATGAATGGTCAAGCAAGACTGCTGGATGAAAAAGGAAAACTCATTGGATCAGGCAAACAAACAAAAGGTAACTTATTTTATCTTGATCTCAGTTAATATTCATGTTTTATTGCTCAAATTGAAGAAAGTTGGCTATGGCACAAAAGGTTATGTCATGTGAATTTGGATAACATGATAAAAATAAGCAAATTCAAGAAGGTTAGAGGCATTCCTACTTTGAAGAAACCTGATACTGGTATATGTAAGAATTGTCAGATTGGCAAAATGAGTAAAACTAGCTTTAAGAGTAAGAACTATCAGTCTAAAGATATTTTGGAAATTGTACATACTGATTTATGTGGACCTATTGGAATACAAAGCTATACTGGAGATAAATTCTTTATTCTTTTCGTTGATGATTATTCTAGAATGATGATTGTTATGTATTTAAGAGAAAAGTCAGAAGCATTTGAAAAATTCAAATGGTACTTGGCAAGAGTGGAAAAGGAAACAGGGAAAAGATTGAAATGCTTAAGATCAGACAGAAGTGGTGAATTCATCTCCCATGATTTTAACAACTTTTGCATTGAAAGAGGAATCAAAAGGCAGGTATCAGCTCCTAGAACTCCTGAGCAGAATGGAATAGCAGAAAGAAGAAACAGATCTATTATGAATTGTGCAAGGACTCTAATGATAGAAAAGAACATCGCTATAAAGTACTGGAAGGAAGCTATCAGCACTGCAGTTCATACCTTGAACCGAGTACAATTGAAGAAAGACACATTCAAAACTCCATATGAATTATGATATGGCTATAAACCCAATGTAAGTTACATGAAAGTATTTGGTAGCAAGTGTTATATCCTAAAAGAATCCAGAAGAAATAAATTTGATGTGAAAAGTGATGAAGGAATATTCCTAGGATATTCTAGCAAAAGCAAGGCATACAAATGTCTGAATTTGTCTACTCACAAAGTCATAGAAAGTATACATGTAAAATTTGATGAGTTTGCAGAAAAGACTGAAGAAGAAAGCAAAAGGGAACCTGAAAACTACAGAAGATTTGTTTACATTGAACCTGAAACATTGGCAGACACAACTATCAGTGAGGAAACTATATCTACCGAGCCTAGCACAATAACCGAGTCACAGGAAGCAGTTCAAACCGAGTCACAGGAAGAAATTCATACCGAGTCTCAGCCTGAAGTTACCGAGCAAATATCTACCGAGCCGGAGCAACCTGAAGAAGAGATCCTAGAAGAGAACAACATGACACATTCAAAAGGCAAGGAACCTATACTAGCCAAATATGTCAGAAGACATCATACACCAGATCAAATTATTGGAAACAAATCAGATGGTACAATGACAAGAAGCAAGCTAAAAGGTACATGTCTGCTTACTGATTTTGAACCTAGAAATATCAAAGATGCATTGAATAATGAAAGTTGGATTGAAGCAATGAATGAAGAATTAGAACAAATATAAAGGAACAAAACATGGAATCTTGTACCTAGACCTAAAGATAAGAATGTAATTGGAACAAAATGGGTATTTAGGAATAAGATGAATGCAGATGGTCAAGTATCTAGAAACAGAGCTAGATTGGTATGTAAAGGATATTCTCAAGAAGAAGGTATAGATTATGGAGAAACTTTTGCTCCTGTTGCAAGATTAGAAGGTGTAAGAACTCTACTTGCCTATGCAGCACATAAAGGATTTAAGGTATATCAGATGGATATAAAATCTGCATTTCTCAATGGAATTCTTGATGAAGAAGTCTACATTGAACAACCTGAAGGTTTTGTTGATCCAGATAAAAAGGACATGGTCTGCAGGTTACACAAAGCATTGTATGGTTTGAAACAAGCTCCTAGAGCATGGTATGAAAGACTCCATAACTATTTGATTCAGATTAATTTCAAAAGAGCCAATGATAACAGCAATCTGTATATTAAAGAAGGACCGGATGACAAAATTGTATTGGCAGAAATATTTGTAGATGATACTATATTTACAGGGAATGATGATCAGTGCAAATAATTTTCAGAGCAAATGAACAAAGAATTTGAAATGTCTATGTTTGCTTCAATAAAATTGTTTGTTGGTCTTCAAATTCAGCAAAGCAAGAATGGTATATACATTACTCAATCTAAATACATTAAGGAAATACTTAAGAAGTTTGGTATGGAAGATTCAAAACCAGTTGGTACACCCATGTGTACTAGACTGAAACTTACCAAAAATGATGATTCAAAAGATGTACATCAGACGTTATACCGATCTATGATTGGAAAATTGTAGTATGTAGTACACACAAGACCTGATATTGCCTTAGCAGTCGGTATAGTAGCTAGATTCTCAGCAAAACCCAAGGAAAATCATATGATGGCAATCAAAAGAATCTTAAGATACTTTAGAGGAACTGAAGAATATGGTTTGTGGTATAAATTTGGAGGCAATCTAGACTTAAAAGTGTTTACTGATGCTGATTGGGCAGGGAACATTGATGACAGAAAAAGTACAAGTGGTGGAGCATTTTTTCTTGAAAAAGACTGGTATCTTGGACCAGTAAAAAGCAAAATTGCACATCTCAATCCACAGCTGAAGCAGAATATGTTGCTGCTGCAATAAATTGTTCAAATATTGTTTGGTTTAAACAGCTATTACAAGGTATGAAGGTTGAAATCAAAGAACCAGTTGTTATATTTTGTGACAATACCAGTGCAATAAAAATTTCAAAGAATCCAGTGATGCATTCCAAAACCAAGTATATTGCTATTAAATATCACTTTGTCATAGAATTGGTGAAGGACAAGGAAATCAGATTAGAATATATTCACACAAAAGACCAGATTGCAGACATTTTCACCAAGCCATTACCTAAGGATGCATTTGTGTATCTAAGAGGTAAGTTAGGGGTCATTCCCCTATCTGAGGCTCACTAAATATAGTTTTAGTGATGCATCAACCAGAACATGATTGAAAATCAACCAGTTCATGCAGCATATTCAAGGAATCATTGCATATGAATCAGTACTTGAGGTACATTAATTTACACCGGTATTATGTGAATTGTCTTTGGCCTGTGTTGTCAAAGAGGGAGTGTTTGCTATTGCTTCAAGAAATTTTCAATAGTCAGAAGGAAGAATTTTCAAGAAAAAGGAAGTTTGCTGGCAGATGGAGATTTGAACCTGAACCGAGCCAATTCTTTCAAATTTCTTATGCTATGACATATTGTGTTGCTATCAATGCCAAAGAGGGAGATTGTTGGAAACAATTGTCTGAAGAAAATTGCTACTCAAATTATGTATTGTCTTTGATGTTACACAATGTCATAGTCCGCAACATTCTGTACCTACCGAGCTCAGTCAGTCTGCCTGGCAGTAAATTCAGTGCCTACCGAGTCCACTCGGTTATCAAAAAAAAATCAGCATTTACCGAGTCCACTCGGTTATCAAAGAAAATTCAGTGTTTACTGAGTTCAGTCGGTTATCGAAGGTAAAGGATTGTCAGTGTTTATCGAGTTCCCTCAGTCTCCAAAAGATTGTAGAAAGTTGTGGTCACCGAGCACTGTCGGCCCTTGAAGGATTTTTGCAAATAAAGTTTGCTTAATTCAGCCGACTGTTATACTAAGTAATGTCGATTTGACAAATCTAAAATCATATAAATAAAAGGTCATATGTGGAAAATAAGATGGAGAAATATAGTAGAAGATTTACAGAAGAAAGACAGGAAAGGTGTGTATGAATTTGTGAAGGATGTCCAGATATCCTTGAGGAGCAGCAGAGATATATTCGATCAAGAAGGATCACACTTATGCAGAACAGAGATCTGTAATCAACAAGGCAGTTGCATTATTATATAGGTCATTTTCATTGTTACCTTTTTATCATTGTAACAGTGAATTCTAAATCTCTTAACCGAGTTGGTTTAACAACCATATTGTAAATCCTCTAACAAGGTGACAATTCCATTGAATTGTTTTCAAGACCTCTTACCAGGCCACTCCTAGCAGGGTGATTAAATCCTCTAACAAGGTCACACCTAACAGTGTGTTTTGTAACCTTTTACCGGGTTGGCTTCTAACCGGGCATCACTTTAGAAAAGTGAAAATCAGTATCTAGATACATTGGTGGTTTTTCCCATATTGGGTTTCCACGTTAAATTATGTGTCTCTTGTGTTCTTAATTTCTATCTTAATCATATACAAGTGCTGATGAATATCTAAAGATAATTTTGCTAATACTTTCTACATCTACAAAGTTACTGCCATCTATTTACTGAGTGCTAAACAGATAATAATCATTAAGATATCCTAAGGGATCTGGAAAGAAATAATTGGGAAATGTTTTATGGTTGACTGATTCACCCCCCCTCTCAGTCACTTCATCCTTATTCCATCACATGGAACTCTTGGGATATGGGACTTTGGTCAACTATAGGATAAGAAGGGATAATATCTTGATCTTGATCCTTAATAAGACTTGTTTCTTTGCAATTTTGATTAATCTCTTGACATGGAGCCACTTCTAAGGACAACATAGGATTTTGGATCTGTTCGAGGGATTCTTGAAAGGCTAATGAAGGTTCATTTGAAATAGGAATGATTGACATTGTATCACATGAAGGCTTGGGTTCTATAACCTTTGAAGCGTGAAATAAGTTTGTAGCAAGATGTAGATTAGCTTGTATCTATTTTAGAGGTAGCTCTTGAGGGTATACATAGTCATTATGAAAACTATTTGGGTCTTTGTTTGATAGAGGAATATTGGATAGCTTTTCTTCTATATGAAATGGAGGAATGGTGGAATAGGTGAAAGCTAGAAGAGGACCACTATTAGACATGTGTTGAAAAGTTTGATCTTGCTTGAGAGTAATATCTTCATTAGATAAGTCATTAGGATTTTCAATTTCAATTATGTCATCATCAATAAGATTTTGGATTTTATGTTTCAACTCCATGCAATCAAAAGTTTCATGCTCATTATGTCTACGATATGCACAATAGTTACTCAAAAAGACAAAACCACATGAAGTGATTTGAGGTAACGTGATGAGATCATTTTCAAGGATTTTTTCTAAAGCTGATTTGTATAAAATTCCCAAAGGAGTAAATGATCTATCCCAAGGACATTTGGATGTATTTGCATTTCTCAAAGAGTTGCCATATGATGAATATTGTTGAGATGGGACTAATTCCTCTTGATTTCCTTGATCAAAGATGAGATTCTCTTGATATTTTGAAATAGGTTCTTCATCAAATATTGGTTTATCATTAGGATATTCTTGATCAAATATAGGGTCTTCATGATATTTTTCTTGATTATAGAGGTAAGGAAACAATGTTCTTAATGAGGATTTGTTGGATAATGTTTCCATTTCTTTTTCCATTTCTGAATAGAATATTCTCTTGAATTTTTATTGTTAATTGATTTTTGGATCTTAATGGATATTTTCTTTTTGTAATCAAAGACCATCAAGCACAATACAATGATTTTATCAATTATCACCAAAAATTCTTCCAAGCAATTTTCCTTAGGTCAAATTTCACTTTTTAAATTGCTCTAATCAGGTAGGCTTGCTAATTTATCAAGGATTTAGTGTGGATTCCTTTCAAAATGGACTTTAATCTCTCATCCCCCAAGTATGTTAAGGGGCTTCCCACACGCACCGAGGTACAATTTTGTGCAATTTGTGAGGACTACTAGAGGAAGGTTGAAAAATTAAAATCCTTTTGTCATGCACCCCATTAAGGATACATGCATTTCTTTTTAGAGTGGGTTGGATTTCAGCAGCAAAAGCGAGCATATCCCATTTTGGGTTGTCCCTCTAACCAGCCTTGTTAAGGAAAACTCGAGAGGTGACCCCAACTAAAGTTCTAGCATGGTATTTCTCTGTAGGATGTTATTTTTTGTTTCTTTTTTGCATCCAAAAAAAGAAAAAAATAAATTAAAAATTTTAGCACTTTTTATTAAATAGAGTTAACAAGGTTCAATTTCCAACCCACTAATTAATGGGAATCGAGTATTGCTACTCTTTTCTACATACAAGGGGTTTTTCAATTAAGTGTTTGGTTTATTCCTTTAAGCTATCCAAATTACTAGATTTTGAAAGGGAAAAGCCACAATTTAAGCATGCAAATCACAAAGTTTTAAGGCTTACCTCTCCTTGTAGCTAACAAAAGTTAGGGGCATTTTTGAGTTATCTCCATGATTTTTTGCCTTCTCTGTTGTATTTTCTCTCTATTTTTTTTGCTTTTCTGTGATCAGACATCTTGCAGAGTCATGAAAATCATTTTACCAGACTCAAATAATGAAAATTCATAGTTTATGCAAAAGCGCCCTTTAAATGTGCAAAAGTGCCCTTTGAATGTGCAAAAGCGCCCTTTAAATATGCAAAAGTGCCCTTTAAATGCTCAAAAGTGCCCTTTTAATTTAAAAGTGTTATTTAACTCTGTCAGTAAACTTAAAAGCACACAAATAAATTGTAGAAGCACTATTTAATTGTTTAAAGGCAGTAAAAATAATGTCAAAGCACTATTTAAATAAGCAAAAGTGCCCTTTGAATGTGCAAAAGTGCCCTTTAATTTTCAAAAGTGCCCTTTAAATATGCAAAAGCACCATTTAAATGCTCAAAAGTGCCCTTTTAATTTAAAAGTGCTATTTAACTTTGTCAGTAAACTTAAAAGAGCACAAATAAATTGCAGAAGCGCTATTTAATTGTTTAAAGGCGGTAAAATGATGTAAAAGCGCTATTTAAATGAGCAAAAGCACTCAATAGTCAGAGTAAAAGCACTCTTTTACTGTGTGAAAACGCTAAGAGAAAGGAAGACTGAAAAATTTGCAAAACACGCAACAAATCAGTGCAAAGGCGCACAACTTTGTCGCAGAAGTGTTGGAACAGTGCTTAAAAGCGTCATTTAACTATGTAGAAGCACCCTTTGAGTTGTCAAAAGCGTTGTTTCCTGAAAAACCCAAGAGTTAAACATGCCTAAATTTGAAATTAATGATAAATTTCCATACGGTTAGTAAAGTAGAGCATTCTGCCCAATAGTGGGCATTATTTTATACACTAGGGAAAGTGCCTTCATAGGATTGGGGTTAATCAATGAATGAAAATAGTAACTAAAATGCAACCACAAAAGTAATAGAGCAACTATTTAGAAAAACAAAGACTAATTGAGCATCAAGATGGCTCTCTAACTAAGATTGTTAATGAATAGCTCTCAGCAAGCTCTCATTAATGACAGTCCTAGAATGAGAATGATAGAGATAAACAATATGCTAAAGCTAACAATTATCAAAGTAAATGCTAAAAGCTCTCGAATGCCTTCCTAAGCTCAAATTGCAAAAGGTTCATTGCAATTCTCAAATGTGTGGATATGAATTATGAAGGAATAGGCCTTCCTTTTATAGATTTTCCAGTGGTGGGTGGTGTAGTTGTGTTTGATCATGATTAAGCTTTGGGTTGAGTTTGTGGTTCCACCTTTTTGAAGGCAAAGCAAATTTTGTGTCCTCAAAGCTTGGCACAAGTAGACAAGATCAATGGTCAAGATTTCTTTTCACTTTGAGTGAATGAGATTCAATCTGGCTTGATCCATGTGAATGTCTTTTCTTTAGTCTCATTGGTTAATTGATTTTCCTCCCTTTGTGGTTGTTGAGAGTAATTGAGATTTATTAATTGATTTAAATGATTTTTTTTAGCCATGTACTCCTTGAATGGGTTGAAATTAATTTAATCCAAGACTATACAATTAATTGATTTAATTGTATTTTGATTTGATTGCACTTGATTAAAGTGCTCTCAATTTTGATTAATCTTAAATTAGGATTTGATTTTTGTTTTGATTGGCTAATTATGTATTGTGATTTAATTACTTCAATTATTTCCTTGATTTTCTTTGATTTGATCTTGTCCATTTTCAGGTGATTACAACCAGTAAAAACATAATCTTCCTTTTAAGTAGATGAAGTATTCTCTCACAAACTGTGAGCTTGGTTTATAGGAAAATACACGAATTAGAGACTAAGTTATGCTCCCCTTTTGTTTTGACCATTTATTATACTTATCATTACAACATTGGAATCTGCAATTGTAGGTATGCGCGCCAAGGCCCCTGAGTCATAACAGCTTCCATTTGCGACTGTCTTTTGGTAAGTTATTTCCCTCCATCTAAATTCTGACGAAATATACAACTACGATTTCTTTTCCAAAAATGACTCTCAATGCTATCGTTGATTTAATAGTCTATTCTAACATTGGTTTTTTATACTTCATTTACATAATTTAATACATGGTCAAACATATACTTTTAGAGAAATTTATTTCTAGTGAATATATCGTGAGAGCTATTTCTAAACCTTCTTAGAAATGAAGATGAACGCCAAACATAGGAATCGAAAGAATCAAAAGAAGGGACTTTTAGAAAAGTGTGTAGAAATATTGAATTTGACTGTTGCACATTGTAATTTTAGAACTACTGTTTTGAGGTTAAAAAAATTGAGTTTAGGGATACAAATGTGGAATCAAGTTTGGAATTGTTAAAATGTATGGTGAAGATAGGACTTCAACATAGATCTTCCACATGTGGTCCACCTGTGCACTACCACGAGACTCTTTTGTTTGTGCTTTAATATGTAGACGGTTTCTAATTGTAATTAGTTTTTGGACCAATTATTATTTTTTTCTTAAATTATATTTATATAAATAAAATGTCTTCTTTTCGTTCTATTTTTTTTCTTTCTTTAATGGGTTTAAAGATTAATTTTTAATTTTTAATCATGTTTATGGTAATAAAATGAATTACAAATTTTCAGTGTTAAAGTATTTTAAGACCAATTAATTTTCATCTTTCTAAGCTTTTGTGGTTATAGGCAACAATCAATGGTTGTGATATTTTTAGCATGTACTCTTATTTGCTACATGAGATCATTAATATTTTTTTAATAAAAATATATTTTATAATAGATAATATTTGTTAACAAATGAGACCATATTTGTGGTTTAAAAAATAGCAAGATGATTATAAAAATTCATTTATACATATACTTACTACTTATTTGCAAGTTAGTTTTATAGTGATCTATTAAATGTTTAAGAAAACTTCTTTCTCAATTTTAATATACTAATTTTCTTTAAATTTTGATTTAGGTTAATGAAATAAAGACATAAATAAATGTTTAATTAGATTGAATTCTATTAAATATTATAATATTATTTAATAGATATTTACATTTTTTAAATCAAATGCATTTATGTATAATATTACAAATCTTAAATTTAATCTATACATGAGATAGAGGAATAAGACAATGTTTCAGTTTATTGAAGTATATTAAACTTCATAAATTGATATTAGTAATGATATGCAACATTGAATGGGCATAAGGAAAGGTTTAACAAGGAGAAATTGAAGAGAAAGCTAAAGAAAACTTTATACAAAAATAAAGGACAATAGAATATGAAATCACTAAATAGACATAAGGCATTGAAAGTTTATCTACTTATATTTCAATGAAGGGTTGGTCTTTTTGTTGAATGACTTAAAATAACATTGCAAATTATATGTGTGTGCATGCGCATGTACATATACATATACATGTGTGTGTGTGTGTGTGTGTGTGTGTGTACATATGCATGCATGTGTGTGTGTGTGTGTGCATATGCATATGTGTATGTGTATGTGTTAGGATCAAGTGATACTAAGAAGGGGGGTGAATCAATGTCACAATAGTTTATATTCCTTCTTAATCAATTAAAAAATAATAAAGATAATACAATAATCCACAACAAGTACACATACACAAGAGAAATCATAATACCATGTTTTTTTTTCGAGGAAACCTTGGCCAAGGGAAAACCCCGATTGGGATGGTACCCAAATATATCTGCACTATAAGCATTGATACCCATGTAGGAGTCCTATCCCCGTTAGGAGTCAAGTATTAAAATAGGTAGGTCCTTGTTAGAGAACTGATAAACCATGTTAGAGGTATACAAAAGTTGTGAAAACTATACTTACAAAATTGGACTTCCTATCCAATATTAGAAAAGATAATACAGTAAGTACATGAGAACTTAACCTTTGCATGTCATTCAATCTATGTTCTCACTCTCTTCTCAACCTTCTCTATACTAATTATGTTCTCATCACTATCACACCACAAAAATATAAAATAGCATTACATACTTATACCCAATTAAGAGTATAGTCCTCAGGGTCAGCCTTCCATCATGTCCTTAGACATTTACAAAATAAAAATTATTTTGTGCAATTTTCCTGACATTACAATATCATTGGGCCCTTAAGAAATACTATAAATATCATAACATAAGTCAGACAAGACTTATACTTATTTGCTTTCCATATTGCACTACTTCTTATCTTCACATGCACTAAAAGAATTGTATCATTGTCATCTCGCATCCAAAACACTTGTGATATTTCATGAGTATCCTACATACATCTTTCTACCCAGATATAACTTCACATAACTTAGATCTATTTCTAGCATGTTCGCTGACCAAAATACTCAGACTGTCTGTCAAGAACCAACTATAGAATTAGGCATTTTTGAATTCACTGATTATCAAAATAGATTTAGAATGCCTTCAATGATCTGAGGGCTAAGTGTTGCCAATAATGACAACATCCATGTGCTCATTCATCCACTTACCAATAATCTCCCCCTTTGGTATTGATGGAAACAGTTAGTGAAAAATGAATATGTCTAGAACATCAACCCAAACTCCTAAACTTCAAAAAATGATTGAATCCTTTTATTTTCCTAAACTCCTTCTTTCATCTATTCAATACAATTGATATAGGATGATGTTTTCTAATTGGCTTCTGGATATACGATGACCTATCCTAATAATTGTTTCTTAGTTACTCGCTACAAGGAGCCAATACAATTCATAAGTTCATTCTCACATATATAATATGAAGTCTCATTTAGGTTTCGCTAAGATTATTGAAAGGTGAGTTAATCAAAGGGGAGGGGTGAATCAGTAACCCTAAAATAATTTTCCCTTCAAACTTAAAGATAAGCTCAGGTTTATTAACCGATTGTAGTATTTACTGTTTCCATACATTCATTAACATAATCGAAATGTAAATATTTTTAATCTAATCAAATAAGCATTCATGAAACTTCATACATAGAACACTATGATTTTGGTATCGCAAAAACCCTTGCTAGAAGGTAAAAACTACGATGAGGAAAACAGCCACAAAGCTTCACTAACTATGGTAATAAAGTTTTTTGGTTAAGGCTACAATGTTACCCTGATGATCTTACCCTGTTAGGAGTACAAATTAAGATCTGTGAGGATCTACCTAGTTAAAGGATTTTAGCAACACAATGAAGTGTGCACTTAGTTAAGAGATTTATAAAAAGACTATTAGGTCTACTCTGTTAGGAGATTTAAATTTTGCCACAATTGTTAGAAAGTAATAGTAGAATTGATCTGTAAATAGAAACTAACTTTTCTTGATTTCAGATCTCATAAGTACTTAGCAATTATAACGTTGTTGTGATTGATTTATTCTCTGAAATCTGATCAGTATCCTTTTGATTAATATTGATTCAATCCTTGAATTCTCTATCAATACTTCAACTTCACAACCCTGTCTAATCTTTAGATGTCTATATTGGAAGCTACTTCATGTGTGATACATGTCAAAATGATATCTTGATAATTCTTATATCAAAATATTTTAACCTAATTAGGGTTATGGCATCATCTAGAAAACCTACTTGATCAACAATCCAAATGAATAACCTAAAACATCATTATATAGAGATCATCAATCATTAAATAATTACATCCATATTTAATCTTCACCTCTATCTCTATAAACCATTTTCTAGATTGGTGTAAACTATTTACCTTGCATTTTGTGTCATTACAAACTTCTATGTCCTTCCTTTATTGCTCGATATACACTACATTCATCACTTGGTAAATTAGTGACACTAAGTATATATGAATGCTCAATTATAACTGTACTCAGTGCTTAGTAATCTCTGGTTCGGTGTATGTTCTTGGTCAAGTATGTGTATAGTTACTATGTTAATATACCTTGTGCTATGCTCAGTTAGTATGTCATTCCTCCTTGTAGTCTACTCAGTTACTATACACAGAGTATTGACCAACCATCCTATTTGCTTCCTTTATTGACTGTATGTGGGACACTAATGAAAACATATAACTAACATTCTCCCCCTTTTGCATTAGTGACAAAAACACATATGTACGCCTTGTAATCAAAATTTTAAAACTTCAAAACTATATACCCAAAATAGTAAACATCCCCTATCTATATGCCTCGACAAGTATACATACTATATACATTATCTTCTCCCTTGTAAGTATACATATCTTCTCCCTTTTTTGGTAATAATGCTAAAATTTGTATATACTTATAGCTTATCAAAAATGTTTTGATGGGTTTTCTTTAAGTTGGCTGAGAGGTTTTCCCATTCCTCTTTTAAACTATGTAAGGCAATCTGCTTCAGCCCAACTTATGCATGCATATCTGTAGACTGTGATTTTGAACCTGTTATCTGTTTTGAAAGGCTGAAACATTCAAACATTAGACTAATCTAGCATTTATCAGTTCAAAGCATAAACAAATATAAACCAAGCCACCTCAAGATTGTTGCTAAAAACAAGTGCTATAGAGCAAATGTTTGATTTGCTCCAATTAGAGGGATGTGGGTGTGCTCTCAAACGCATGGAGAGGGATTTGTGGTGATGTATAAATGATGAGAAAAGCTTGAAATATGAACTAAGATTAATCCATTAAGCTATTCTAAGATGTGTTAGAAAACATGGAAAACATGAAGAAATCTAACAATTAAGATGTATGCTAAGATGATCTAGCTAAAAATGCTCATGATAACAATGCATAAATGATAAAAACTAAGCTAATAATTTACTCTTGGAAGGAGAAGTATTTATAGGATTTGGGAAGGAGGAATGAGTGGCCAGGATCAAAATCCTTAAGAGAGGCCAAGATTCATTCAAAGGGGAGCACAGGGATTGTGCTAGTTCAGGGCCACCTCCTTCTGACAAGTGTCACAAGGGCATTGGGTTGAAAAATAGGAGGGATGTGCACAATTTGGGAAATACGCCTAAGGTCAAAGGGTGTAAGAAAGGGATGAGGGGCTTCTTAAATGCACCATAAATGCATGTAAGAGGGATAAGGAGGCTTTAAATGCCTTCAATGCATATAAGAGAAGCCTCTAGAAGTTTGTTGACTTTGGGTTAAGCTTAGGAGTTGGCTAACCTTGGTTAGGGAATGTGACAAGGTTAGGGGGGGATTAGGATTAGGATTAGGATTAGGATTAGGATTAGGAGGACAAGGATAAAGACTTTCTAAAAGAGTCTAGAACTTCCTTAGGATAATAAGAATTTAGGAAATAAATATTTATTTATTTCCAAGGGTTTGGTTTGGGGATAATTTATTAAAATAAATTAATGAAAAGGAAGATTAAATATTTAATCTTAATTAAATATTTTGAGTTGGGATTAGGGTTAAGGAATGATGGGATTAGTCTTTAATCAAAATTAAAGAAGGATTAGAAGATTCTGGAAGAGGTTAGTGGTCTTAAGGAAATTGGCCAAGTTTTGGGCAAAAAATAAATAAATTATTTATTTTGGGATTTTTGGTCAATTTATTAATTAAATAATTAATAAATAGGGGAATAATGTTTAAATAAGATTTAAACATTTTTGGGAGGGATTCCTTAATTAAATATTTTTAATTAAGGTAAAGGGATTTAATGGCAGAAAAATAAATTAATTAATTAAATAATTAATTAATTAATAAATGATGATGTCATCAGGGGTTTTTCAGAAAATAAAAATACTTTATTTTCTAAAGGATTTTTAGGTGTCTACAATATCAAATATATGATCTACTATAGATAGCTTTGGAGTAGCTACTAGATCCTTATCTTTATGTACATGCCTCAACATCACCTCAACCAATGTAACAACTCTTCTTGAAGCTTGGTTGTTGGATCCTTTATTTTTTCTACTTCTCTTCTTAGCTCATTGCTTGACCCATGTATATGCTTGACCTTAGCATAATGTACTTTAAATATATCTGGGTCTGTAAATAAGATTTTTGCACTCTTCTGAATATCATCATCTAATTGCTTCAACTTTTTACTTATCTCTACAGTGAATAACTTGGTAGTGAAAAGATTCTTCAAAAGGGTGATTATTTGTTGAATAATAGTTTCAATGTCACTTATGGTTTTAGATAATTTCACCTTATGTATTTCCACTGCTTGGCTGATTTTCTCTGCTATATTGAATTGAATCTTGGATTCTACTCTTTCTTCAATTCTCTTCTCAGCATCAACATTGGGAGAATTTATGTGCTCGGTTAGAGTTTCAAGTTGGTCTATGATGATATTTTCCTCATCAACATTGAGAGTAGGTACAACCTACATTAGTATCTCCTGCACATCTTCTAGCACATGTTTGTGTTTACTCTCTTGCTTTAGGTTCTCCTGAGATGCTTTCTTGATGCAGAGTTCTCCATATCTCCTAAGAGCTTTGGGGTGTAAGGTTCTCAGGTCACATGAAGGTATCTCAATGACATCATCTAATATGACTAGACCTTTATCACATTTTTCCTTCTTTTTCTTTTCTTTTTTACTTGTTGTGGGGGAATTCCCATATGAAACTAGAGATTTCATCTCCAGATTAGACTTTGTTTGCTCGGTGGAGACACTTTCCTCCTTGTCTTTCCCTTTTACTATTACCTCAATATGAGGTCCTTGGACTTCTGGTCTTGTAACTATTGTAGAATCATCTACATTAACTTTATTTTTTGATCCTTTATCTTCTATATCTTTTGTTTTAGGCCTGATGGTCTCCTTGTTTCCTTCTTCACCTTGCTTTTTGGTAGTGTCCATTTTTTTCTTGATTCTGTTCTCCTTGGGTTACTCTTGAGTAGAAATATCTCCATTATTTATTTAATCCTCCTCAAGTTAAACAAAATGAGGCATCAAAATTGAGATCTATCTTTTACACAATAATTATATTAATATTACAATTATATATAACAATGGCGAGGATCGGTCAATCATGTGGATCTCACAAGCAAGTAACTATGACTATGTCCGTCCACCACATCAGGCACATAATATAGAAAAGTAAAATATACATGACAACCATACAAATGGAAGTATGGGGTTAGTAAAAATTATAACATCAACACCATCATCATATGTAATTAATAATCATTATCTAGCTAACATGATATAAATCAAATGATTTAGAGTATCATAGAATTGAATAATTAAATATAACCTAGGATCTAATACTCATAAAAGTGGTCTAAAAGGGTTAGCATCATAAACATAAATGCTAGTAAAGGGGTGGGCACTACAGTGATCAATTATTTTTTAAGTTTTGTTTTCAAATAATATTTATCTTATAAACATGTATTTTAAATCTTTGATATTAAAAGGGTTTTATGATTAATTATTTTTTAAACCATCTTTATGCTAATAAATATATTTAAAATTATTTGAAGGAAAAGGATTTTTAGGATTAAATAATTTTTAGTCTTCTAAGGTTTCATGGTCATAGCCAATAATAAAAGGTTGTGAAATTTTTAGTATATTCTTTTTAGTTTATTAGATGATGTCATCAATATGTCTCAACAAAAATATATTCTCTCACGGGCAATATTAGTTCATAGGATGGTATTAATGTTGTGGTTTACGAATATCATAATTTGGTTGTAAATTAGTTTATTGCATTGTATTAAAATGTTTATGGTTTTTAGAATCATATTTATTTGTTATTTTTTATATTATTATTTTAAATATTGAGTTTTGACTCATATTAATGAAATAAAGAATTAAATAAATGTTTGAGTATGAGAAATTAAATGAAATCTTATTTAAAAGATATTTAGAATTTTTAAATCAAATGTATTTATGAATCTATATATAATATTATAAATCTTAATTTTGATCCTTCTTTATGACATAAAGGAATAAGACAATGTTTGAGTTGAGTTAAGTCTACTAGTTTTCATATATTAATATCAACGATTATATGAGACTAGGAATGGAGGATGAGAAAGAGATTTATGATAAGATTTGAAAGAGAAGTCCAAGAAAATATTTATATTAAAGATTAAAAGACAATGGATCTAAAGAAGAATATGACATTACAAATTTCTAGTTTGATAGAAGAGGGTTTTAGATCCCTTTATAGGCAAGTACAAGCACTATAAGAGGAGTTATTTTGAGGAGCTAACATGAGGGAAAATGATGAAAGTAGGGATAAATCTAACTAATAAGGACTATTAGAAGAAGATAAAGAAGCAACTAGAAATCCTAATGAGCCTAGGTTTTTTAGCATCATTTATAAGATTGGAAAAAGGTCAAAGATTACATTTTTGACATTTTCTAGAAATCTTAATCCAAAAGCGTTGATTGATTAGATCAATGATATGGAAGAGTATTTTGATTATGAATAAGTAGAAAATCTTGCGAGGGTTAGGTTTGCAAATTCCAATCTGAAAGGTCATGCTAAAATTTGGTGGAAAGAATTTCAATTGGAGAGAAATAGAAGAGGAAAGGAGAAGATAACAAGATGGGATTGGATAGTGGAAAAAATAAATAAATAAATTATTCCTCTTGACCACGAGCTTGATTTGTTGAAGAAAATGCGAGGGTTGAAGCAAGTAGGAAAATATATCCAAGAATGTACAAAAGAGTTCTATTGTGTCCTTATTAGAAAGGGTCATTATGAAGTTAACAAGGACAAGATTGAACCAATTACATGCATGGATTGAAGCCCAAAATTCAAGAAGAGTTGATAATGGTGAAAATGTTTACCATTAAAGATGCATATCAGTTTTATTTTAAGGTAGAAGACAAAATAAACAAGAAGTTTGAGAACAAGAAAAATAGAAAAGGTTCATGGTGGTCAATCTAATGGAGGTTGAAATGAAGACCAAAAGAGGAATGATGACCCTAGTAGAACCCATAATTACAAGGGTGATGATTCCTATTGTCTTAATGATAAAAATAATGGTGATCAAAGAGAAAGAAGACCAAGAAGATGAGGTATACGTGGAACATGTTTCCAATATGGATAAGAAGGTCATAGAGCCTATGAGTGTCCCCAATGTAAAGGCAGAACAATCAAGAGACTAGATGGAAATGAATGAGTTGAACATGTATATGAGGATGTTAAGTCTTTACATTATGAAGATATTGTAAGAGGAGAGATTCTTGTTACCACAAGAACCTTGCTAAATGATGAGAAGGAACCAACACAAAGGAAGAATTTGTGTTTGTGAAAAATGTAAGTGTAATGGTAAAGTTTGCAATGTCATTACAGATGATGTTACTAATAACCTTGTTTTAGAAGACATGGTTAATAATTTGGGGTTAAACAAAATAAGGCATCTAAATCCTTATTAGATTGTCCGGTTATAGAAGGACCATGTAAGACTTTGGTCAATAAACAATGTCTAGTAAAGTTCAAAATTGGAAACTATCATGATGGTGTATTATGTGATATTATGTCTATGGATGTTTTTCATATGTTGTCAGGGAGACCATGCCAATTTGATTATCATGAAATGCATGATGGGTATGAATTTATACCTATTCCCTAACAAAGGATGGAGTCCAATACAAGCTGAAGATATTGAAGGAAATAGAGGAAAAGGTATGTAGTAATGCAATAATATGTTTGATTTATGCAAGGGATTTTTGAGAAGTATGAAGCATGAGCATATGGGTTTTTCTTTAAATCTAAAATTTGATAAAGAGGAAGTAGAATATGTACCCATGAACATTGCATATCTATTGGATGAGTTTCTGGATATTGTATCTAATAAAACCTAATGGATTATGGCCTATAAGAAAGATAAGTCATCAAATGGACCTAATTTCTATAGATAGTTTACCAAACAAGGAATCTCATAGGATGACTCCAACACAGAGTGAAGAGTTGAATGTAAACAAGTGGAAGCGTTATTCTTAAATGGATTGATTCAAGAGAGTTTGAGTCCATTTTTTGTACCTACACTATTATCACTAAAGAAAATTAGAGAATATAGGTTGTGTATAGACTTGTCAGTTGTGAGTAAGATTAATATCAAATATAGGTTTCCCTTGGTAAGGATGAATAACATTAGGTATTATTTGAGTGGAGGCGAGAACTTTAGAAAGATATATTTTAAAAGTGGATATCACCAATTTTGAATTATTAGGAGAAGATCAGAAAGAAACCTTCAAGACAAAGGAGGCCTCATATGAGAGGTTAGTCATGCATTTTGGGTTATCCATTGCACTGAGAACATTCGTGTGGCTCATGAATAAGGTATTACAAGATTTTTTGAGTAGATTTTTTGTTGCTTACTAGGATGATATCCTAATTTTAAGTAAATACTAGAGGAGCATATGATGCATATTTGTACAATCTTTAATAAATTAAGAGAAGGAAAGTTATTAATTAGCTTGAGGAAGTGTAGTTTTGTGAAGGAGTTAGTGTACCTTGGATTTTTTATCTTAGTGAATGGTCTTAAAATAGACCTAGAAAAAGTGAAGGATATCCTTGAATGGCCTACTCCAAGGAGTTCTACTAATGTGAGATATTTGCATGGCATAGATAGTTTTAATACAAAGTTTATAAAAAATTTAAGCAGCATCTATGGCCCCCTAACTGAAACAATGAGAGGGGATAGAAAAAAGTTTAAGTGGACTATGAAAGTAGTGAAATTTTGATTTTTTTTAAAAGAAAAGTTAGAGAACAACCTAGTTTGGCCCTTCCAAATTTTTATAGGGTATTCCAAGTAGATTGTGATGCTAGTGGAAATGTCAATCGATTTGTTTTGAGTTAGGAAGGTAAAACCATTGTTTATTTTAGTGAAAAGTTGAATGATACTAGAAGAAAGTGTTTTTTTTATGATCACAATTTTTGTGCTATAGTTCAAGCACTAAGGAAATGGAGACATTGCCTTTTGCCTAAAGAATTTGTCTTATTTACTGATCATCAAACTTTACAGTATTTGAATAGTCATGTTAAATTAAATGTATTTAAAATGGGTTGACTTTTTGTAAAGTTACACTATAATTTTGAAGCACAAGAGTGGAAAGTCTAACATAGTTGTATGTTCTCTAACTGGAAGGCATAATTTGTTGACAAAGATGAATATTTTATCTATTGGGTTCCATGAACTCAAGAGTTTGTATCTAGAGGATCTTGATTTTGGTGAGGCTCAAAGATCTTGCATGAAGCCTATTAATTTAGAATAGACCAAGTGGTTGAATTTTATAATCCATGATGGAATGTTATTTAAAGGAAGTCAATTGTGCATTCTAAGAGCTCCATGAGAGACAAACTAATCAAAGAGACTCATAGTGGAGGATTGGTTGGACAATTTGTTTGAGAGAAGACCATTTCTTTGGTTAGTAAGAATTATTATTTGCCACAATTACAAGAATATGTTAAGAAGTTTGCACAGAGTTGTAGAATATGTTAGATAGAAAAGAGAGTGAAATAAAATAGATAGTTATATCAGCAATAACTATACCAAAGAGGCCATGGGAGGATATCAGTATGGATTTTATTCTTGGTTTACCATGGACCCAAAGAAGAAATGATTCCATTTTTGTAATGGTAGATAGACTCTCAAATATGGACCATTTTATTCCTTATAATAAGGATAATGATGTTGTTCACGTGAAAGATTAATTTTCAAACAAGTGGTGAGACTACATGGTCTATGAAAGAGCATAGTTATAGATCAAGACACCAAGCTTATTGGGTACTTTTGGAGGACATTGTGGAAAAAGTTAAAGATAAATTTGAAGTTGATTAGCACACTATCCACAGATTGGTGGCCATACAAAGGTGTTGAACAAGAGTATGGAAAACCTATTGATATGCTTAGTAGGAGATAAAGACAAGGGGTGGGATATGTTTTTACCATAGGTAGAATCTGTATACAATAATTATGTCAAAATGAGTAGTGCTCAATCACCATTATAAATAATATATAGAAGTAATCCTTAAAATACTTTAGATTTAAGGAAATTAGACCAAAAAGACTAGAAACTCCCAACACTAAAGACTTTGTAGGACACCTAAATAATTTGCATGAACAGATGAAAAATCATATTACTAAAATAAATATTCAATAAAACAATAAGGAAAATCAAAAAAGGAGATATAAGGACTTTTAGATTGGTGATCAATGATGAACTACAACTGATTTAGAACCTAATTGAAGATTTGTGATTAGAGATCACCAAGTTGTTGATTAGATATGTAATATGATTAAATCGGTAATATGTTGTCCTTGATGTGAACTAGTTTGACGACACTTATCTTGTAAGTTACTATACCCAAACATCTATAGAAAAGGAGTAAAAGAGATGAAGAACATGAATATCTACATGAGGAAGATGTATATGACAGATGAGGATAAGGAATACACTGGGTAACTTATTGATGAGTCTATGACCTTATGTTATTGACTTAGTTATGTTTCATTCATCTATGATGAAGAAAAAAGCTAAAAGACACAAGGTAGTGCGGTCGGTTGATGAAGCATCAAAGTATACACCGAGCAGTATAGTGTATACCGAGCATAGTATAAAAATTGAGCTTGTGTTCACTGACACATTTCTTTGTTAACTGAGCAGGAGAAAGGAACTAAATGATCAGTTTAGCTGATAAGGATTGATGAGCTATAAAGTACCTCATGATAGGAGATGGAGCTAAAGTTTGTTACGAAGATTGACAACTAAGAAAATTCAAGGAAGATCTAAAGAATGGAATTAAAATGTGTTTTTGACAAAACAGTCGAGAAAGGTTTAAGTGGAAAAATGGACGAAGGAGAATAAGTGGAAAAATCTTATGGAGGAAAAGAAAATGGTTTACTTGTCTATTTAAGAGACTAGGGTTTTGTTATGAAACTTATGCCAGAAGAAGACTACAGAACTATCGCATGAACAAGCTTCATGTATGCTTGATCAAACTAGTTAAGGAGAACCAAACTACAGAGTTTATCAAACATCAGAGAGCTATTATGAAGAGATAGTAAGTCATTTATTATTGTTGACATAAAATTGATATATTGATCAGAGGATTAGAATGAGCATAATATAGATCTGAACATCTGCAATTGAAGTTGTATTGTAATCAGATCACATACTGTTATAGTTTAACCATTGTTTACAAACAAATCTCTTAACTGAGTGGACTTGAAAGTCTTGTAATGTCATTCCTAGAATGTACATTTTTATCCTGTCAACCCCATAGCGAATGTTGGTTGGGCAATAATGTTTGGTCTAGAATCCTCTAGCAAGGTCACACCTAACAGTGTGTTTGTAATCTTTAACAAGGTTGGGTCTTCACCGACGCCACTTCAGAAGAGTGAAATTTTTTTGGGTTGCAGGTCCCAGTGGTTTTTCCCTTCATAGGGTTTCTACATTAAATCTTTTGTGTTATGTGTTGATTGTGGTGATTGTTTGTTATCATACTTTACATATTGCATGTTGGATTTGATTGGTAATCATTATAGGTTATTGATTGGTAATCGGTAAAAGCACAGACAATATAGTATTGTATATTATGAAGTAGCATAAGTTTAAGTAAATTGTTTTGGATTACACATTTTGATTTGGGATTGTGGATAACTAATTCACCCCCCTCTCACTTAATCTAACAAGTGGTATTAGAGTGTTGGTTGCTTGGAACAAAGTTTTAAGGACTTTAGCACAAAGGTCTCAAAATGTTTAAAAGGGAAGTGCCAAAGCTTAACAATGAAAACTTCACAACATGGCAACGTCAAATGAAGCTGCATGTATTTGGAATTGGGAATTCTACACTAGATCTAATGGAGAATGGAAACCTTGCACTGCCCACTGGCCCCCTAACCCTTAATCACCTAAGAGACAAGCATGCACATAATGTTACCATGATGGAGATTGTTGTTGCCTGTTCAGATGCTAAACTTGAAGAAATCAAGAACTGTACTATTGCTAAGATGATGTAGGATAAACTTGCTCTAATTTATAGTGGAGATGTGAATGTCAAGAGATAAAGTGCCGAAAGCTTAAGAGGAAGATTCGATGACATGAAGATGAAAGAAGGTGAAAACATTGTGCAATACACAAATAGGATAAAAGAGGTACTTCATGCTATTAGAGCATTGAATGGAGTTATTGATGAAGACACTACAGTAAGAAAAATTATAAGAACCTTATTGCCTATCTATGCCATCAGAATATCTACAATTCATGAAAATAGGTCAGCACCTAACAACACACTCACTCTTGATAATCTGATTGGAAAGTTTACAACATTTGAACTGAACAATTATGATAATAGTGTTGTACTGAATGTTGAATCCACTTTCATGACTTCTCTAAAGATTGGCAAGTCTAGTGGCTAGAATAATAAGGATGATAGTGATAGCAATACTGATGATGAGCTTGATGAACTTGAAGCTCTTATGGCTAGGAGGTTGCCTAAAGGAAAAGGAAGATATAGAGGAAAATTACCTCTAGCATGCTTTAACTATAAAGAGGTTGGCCACATTGTTGCTAGATGTCCACATAAGAAAGATGATGAAAGAACCAAAGACCAATCTAAAGGAAGCTATGAGATAAGAAACAATAGGAGCTACCGACACAACAACAGAGACAACCAAGACAATAATGACATAGGTAAAAAGGTATGTAACATAGCAGAAGAAAATGAATCTGAATTTGACTCTGATGATGATGTAGAAGTAGTATTTTTTGCTATGAAAGATGATTTTGAGGAAGAAGAAAAACATGTAGAAACACCACTGATGAAAAAAGTTAATAAAAATAATACATGGATCATAGACAGTGGCTATACACATCACATGACTGGTGATGATGATAAATTTGATCATCTTGAGAAATACAGCAGAGGATCTATTAAGATGGGTAATAAAACACCTTGTATGGTAAGAGGTAAAGGATACCTGATGATAAATGATAGAATAAAATGTGAAAATGCTTATTGGGTAGGACTTAACTATAATTTTCTAAGTGTGGCACAACTAAACAATTCAGGTCACTGAGTTGCTTTTGAGAGCAATAAAGTGAAAATATTTGATGGAGGAAGACTAGGTGGAACTGAAGCACAAATGAAAGGTAATCTATTTTATCTTGATAATGATGAGTCTTCTTGCTTGATGATGAAAAATGAAGATGCTTGGTTGTGGCATAAGAGGTTATGCCATGTGAATTTTGATAACATGATTAAGATCGGTAAAAAGAAAAGAGTTAGAATTCTACCTAACTTGTCAAAGCCTCATCATGTTATGTGTCATGAATTTCAGAAAGGTAAAATGACTAAATCTAGTTTCAAAAGCAAAGATTATTCAACAAAGAAGATACTTGATTTGGTTCATACCGACCTATGTGGTCCTATGAGAACTCAGAGTTACTATGGAGATAGATACTTTATTATTTTTGTTGATGATTATACTAGGTTGATAACTATCACGTTCTTGAAAGAAAAATCTGAGGCATTCAAGATGTTCAAGTGGTATAAAGAAAAAGTAGAAAAAGAGACTGGTAAAGAATTGAAATGCTTAAGATCTGATAGAGGAGGTGAATTTATCTCTGATGAATTTACTAATTTTTTTAATGAGCATGGTATCAGTAAAGAAGATAAATAGAATGAAAAGGAATGTAGAACATAGGATTGTAAAGTTGTAGTGATAAGCATTCTATTATAAAATTAGCCCATTTTGTATCTGTAGCAATTAGGGTAAAGAAAAGTGAAGGAAAACCTACTTGAATAACCATGTTTGTTAAGAGGTTAAACTTTTAATATCAAATAATTTATTGAGGAAAGTAAAATAAAATTCTGTAAAATAATACCTAAATTTTGGAATGTCTTCATTTATTGTAGAGAAAAAAATATGATACGTGATTGAAGAGAGCAACATAAGATGCAAGAAGGAGTTATTGATTGTTTTCATTATGTATATACAGTAAAGGAGATAAATAGAATGAAAAGGTATTTTGAGAAATATTCATACCTTTGATTTGTATATCTTTTAAGCACATTGCATTATTAATTTATACAAGATAGGATTGTAAAGTTGTAGTGATAAGCATTCTATTATTAAAATTTAAACAAAATTGATAGATATTATACAATTTACAATGGCGAGTAACAATAATTTGCTATTTTTTTGGATAGTAGAAGTAGGAAATCAAAATTTACTCTGTAATCAGACTGTGAACAGTATTATTTATAAATCATGTTATCGTTATTTTCTTTTTCTTTCATTATATTTTGGATAATTTAGCATAAAATGTATATGTAGTATGTTGTAGTATATTTTCTTAAGAATAGGTACCACATGTTTTAGCCGATATGTATAATTTTTGTATCTGTGTGTTTCGATTGTATTTTCTTGGTGGAGTAAATTGTACCTGTCAGTTAAAACATGAGGTATTGTTCTTTTGTGGAATTGTCTGTTATATTTCTGGGTCTGTTTATTTTTTTTTGTTAGTTATAAGTTGTATTTTTTAGTTTATTTAATTTTTCATGTTCAAAAATAACTATGTATTATATTTACATTTGAAAAGAAAGCAATTTTGATAACATAGACATATAGTTTGTTTTCAGTATCTATGTTGAGTAAAGGAGAAAAAAAAAGGGAAGGTTAGTTTATGAAATGTTCATACCTTCAATTGTTATTTCTTATTGGTAGATTGTAGAAGTAAATTGTAGAATAGAGGATTGGAAAACTTGATATGTACCTTGTGAGTCCAAAATTGAAATTACCTATATTGTTTTTTTGTGGATGTGTTTCTCTTTGCTTGTTGTACCAATGGAGTCTGTTTTTGATAAATTTCTAATAAGAACAAGTGCCATATGTTTTATCTGATACCTAGAATTTATGTTTTCGTGTAATTTGATTCTATGTTCATGGTGGAGTAACTTGTAATTGTCAGTAAAAACATATGGAACTGTTCTTATGTGGAGTTCTTTGCTATGTTTAATGGTTTCTTTGTTTTTGTTCTGATGTATAACCTGTAAAAAAAAAATTATAGTTAATCCAGAATGTTAAATAAAATTGAAAGTAAAATAACTACAATAAGTACTGTATAAAAAGCATAGACGTTAATGCGAAAAAAGTAGTAGTCATTGTAATAACTTCAAATAGATATTCATATGTAATGATATTTGATACAATGATTACAATTTGTAATGAAAAAGTAAATAGAGTACTTAAATTGAAATATGCATATAAACTTGAAGTACATAATAACAAAGTGTATGATACTACTGTTCTTTATACTTGTGTTTGTTCCTCTCTTCTTTGACTGTTATATTGTTCCATTGGTGTGAGTACATTGATCATTGTCTGTTCCTCTGGTATGGTAAAATTATCATTTCTTACCATCCAGTATTCATGATTTTTTTTAATTTCCTTGATTTGTTTAGAAACGCTCTCTGTGTCTTCTTTTACATTTGTTAATATGTCTCCAATTGCAGTCAGTTTGTAGATGTGAAGGATAAAATGTGGATGGGGTCATAGAACAATGGTTTACACATAAAAGAGACCCCAAAACCAATATTTTATACTTACATTTGAATTGTATTGATATGGAAAGTAAATGGAGATGACTAATGTTGAAATGAAGAAGTAAAGGTACTTACCTCCGAAAAAGAACCTGCTGAAAACCCTGTCAAGCAGTCTAAGAAACTATTGATTTCCGTAATTTTCAACTGAAACTTTGAGAGCTACAAAACCCATAAATCTTTTCCAATTCTGAGGGAGGTCCTCTTTGACCCTCATAAAAGGTCAAAGGCTACATTTTTATTCTAAAGGTTGACTTTGACTTTGTTCGTAGATCTCAGAAGTTCAGTGAAAAGGGTATCCAAATCCAAGCTCAAATCTGTAGTTCCACACCTGTACGTACAAGAAAAATGGTTTTTTTGTTTGTTTGGGGGGTTTTCCTTAGTCAAACCCCAGTTTGGAATCAACCTTAATATTGAAATTGAAATGGAGAATGCTAGCAAGTAGTAGAAGTATATCTAATAATGAAGCTATGGCATTCAATAGATGTGCAATTGTATTTGAAATGTAATCAAATATGTTAATATGAAAGCTTGGACATAACATTAACAAATGTAAATCTAAACCTCTATCTTTGTATGCTTGGAATCCACTTTGAGGGAAGGATGAATGAATCTTGAAGATGAATTAAAGGATCTTGAAGGAAGATCACACCACCATGATGGCTAGATCTAGGGTTTGAATGATGAATCTTGCATGCTTGAACCAAATCCCTTCAAAGGCTTGAATGCTTGAATCCTTGATCTTCAATGGAGAACTTGAATTGAGAAGATGATTATTACTTGAATGGATGCTTGCTTGAATGAATGCTTTCTTGATCACCTTGAGAGCTTGAGAGAGGAGATTGCAAAACTTGATGGAGAAAATGAGACAGGAAGGCTTCCTTTTATAGTGATCTAGGGCACAAACCTCTAGAGAAGGCTGACATTGGAGAATTAAATCTCAATTAACCTTAACCCCTAGAAATAGGCCCTTATTAAATGCAATTAAGGATTTACCATTTCAAAAATTGAAATGGCTGACCCAGAGGCAGGAAAATAAACCTTTTTGAAGCCCGATATCCCAAAACCTCCAAAATTTGAAAATTGGACCCAAGGTCAAAGTTGAGGTCAACTCTGCCCTAGCTTAGGGGTGAGGCCAACTCTGCCCTAAGTTGAGGGTGAGGTCAACTTTGACCCAGGAGGTTGACTTTGACCCTGAAGTGATAGATTTCAAATTCTCAGGACCATGTGCCAGAAAAAGGCTAGAAATGGGTGGAGAGAGAAGTAGAATAGTGGAAAAAGCCAAATCCATGCAAGTACCAATTCAAGGTGCTTGACATGACCCCAAACCACCTACTCGAAGGGAAAAACACTCTTAACATGGAAGTGCTTCCATTTTAAGCTGATACAATAGATATCTCCTTCTTTATATGTTTTTGTTCTGTTGATTCTTTGAAGATGTAATTCATAGTTTTTCTTCATGATTTCTATATCAATAGTATCTTGAGCATTTCCTTCATAAAAATTGCAGCCCATATCTGCAAAGATCTTTTCCATATGTGTAATGCTCATATTGAGTGTATTGATTAGATTTTGTAGTTCTTCAACTACTTCTATGTTGATCTCTATTTTAAAATTGATTGAAAAGATCCACTTTTGTAGAGGAGTGTTAGTGGATTTGAGCTTAAGGGGATTTATACTTATCAATTTATGAGCTTAAGGGGATTTCTAATTAATGGTGCATAAGGATAAACACTTGATGAAAGTTTTTCAAATGGTGTTACAAGAAGAGTGGATTTAGACATGGAGGAAACTCTGTAGTTAAGCCCACTTGAGCTTGTGTAGTACTGGGATTGGTGACCTCCTAGGAAGTCCAAGTCCTTTACCTCTATAAGAATCACCTAGATCTAATGAGTGTTAAGAGTTCCATTCATTATCATGAGAGATTGGTTCATGTAAACAACATCTCAGGAAACACAGGTCAATGAGTTTGACTTAAAAACTACACAATTAAATCCTGATAGCAATATCACAATTTGACTTGCTATGGAAAATATCTCATACTTATCAATTGATGAGATTAAGAGGATTTATAATGAACGGTTCATAAGATGCAACACTTTCTTAACATTCTGCAAATGGGGTTACAAGCAGAGTGGGTTTAACTATGGAGGAAAATTTGTAGTTCAATGTACTCAAGATGGGGTAGTACTAGGATGGGTGACCTCCCAAGAAGTCTTAGTGATTCACCTCTATGAGAATCACCTAGATTGAATGCTTCCTAAGTGTTTCATTCATTCTCATGAGGTATGGGTTCATTTCAACCACCACTCTTGATACATGGGTCAATAAGTTTGACTCAAACCTACCTAGTTAAATCCTGATAGGAATATCAAAATTTGACATGCTATGGAAAATATCTCCTACTTATAAATTGATGAGCTTAAGGATATTTGTAATGAATGGTTCATAAGGAACAATTTTTTTTTAAGGATTTGTAAATTTGGTTGTAAGAAGAGTGGGTTTAACCATGGAGGAAACTTGATAGTTAAGTGTGCTCAAGATGGAGTAGAACTGGGATGGGTGACGTCCCAGGAAGTATGAGTAGTTCACCTCTTTGAGAATCACCTAGATGCAATGAGTGCTAAGTGTTCCATTCATTACAATGACAAATGGGTTCATGTGAACCACTACTATGAAACATCTGTCAATGAGTTTGACTCAAAATATACATAGTTGAATCCTTATAGTAATCTCAAAATAAGACTTGTTGTGGAAAATATCTCTTACTTATCAACTAATGAGCTCAACGGGATTTATAATGAATGGTTCAAAAGGTACAATATTTTCTTAAGGTTTTACAAAAGGGGTTACAAGTAGAGTGTGTTAAACCATGTAGGAAACTTTTTAGTTAACTGTGCTTGTGCTAGAGTAGTATTAGGGTGGGTGACCTCCTGGGAAGTCTTGAATTGCTTCACCTCTATAAGCATCGCCTAGATGCAGTGAGTACTAAGTTTTACATTCATTCTCATGATAGATGGGTTCATGTGAACCACTACTCATGAAACATAGGTCAATTACTTTGACTCAAAAAGTACACAGTTGAATCTTGATAGAAATATCATAATTTGACCTATGGAAAATATCTTCTACTTATCAAGAGATTGTTTAATCAGGAAGAATAGGGTTTTCCATCTCTCAACTTCTTTCTAATTCACATCTCAAACTATGAAACCCCCTCATCTACCCTCGTTTATGTCTAATATTTTTTTCCATCACAATTTCATGGTATGACACCCTCTGGTCTAAATGATTCAAATCAAGAACCCATGGATCTTACTCCTTCAAATAATGATGTGATGGATCTAGATGGTTGGAAGATAGGAAGGAAGAGGAAAGAGCCTTCTGAACCTGTATTGCCTAATAGTGTTAGAATAATTGAGAGGGGGGTGAATCAGTTATCCAGTGCCCCAAAACAAAACGTATAATTCAAATCAAATTCTTCAATTTATGTTGCTCGGTAAACATAAAATACTTTCACTGTCTATGCTTTTACCAATTACCAATCTAGAAATTATAACAGTTAGCGATCAAGTCTAACATGTAACATGCAAAGTATGATAACAAACAAATATCACAATCAACACATAACACAAGAGATTTAACATGGAAACCCTGTTGATGCAGGAGAATCTTGGGTGGAAGAGCAATCTTGCATCACCCAAAAAAAAAATATTTTTATTTTCTTTTCAATAAGGGCTATCTTGTGTAGAGCTGCTATTTTTGGAAAGTTACTATTTTTAGTAATTTTTCATTCATGCTCAGAATGGTCTGATTTCTTCCCTAGAGGTTCACTTTGGTTATATCAGTCTGCCAGTAAAGTTCCATTGCCAGATCAAGTGTAGATTGGAAGATATTGAAGATTTTTGGTATTGGCAGCAAGGTATAGAAACTTTGAACTCAGTTTTGAAGGCTTTAGAGGCCCCAGATGAGGTAAAAAATTTGAGCGATGGGTACTTGCATAGGTCAAGCCTGTAGAGCGCTTCGTGGCATTTCCAGAATGGGGTTATAATAGTCAATCGGGTCAACGGGTGATGACTTATGGTCTCCAGAAGTCGGGTCACCTGAATTGGCAGAAAATGATTTTCCTTCAAAAAATTTGTTCGGGTTTCAAAAGTTGTTTTGAGCCAACTATGATGTAATAAAATGTAAAATAAAATAATTCTAAGTTTGGTCGGCCTTATTGGCTAAAATTCTGGAACCTTCCCAGGTGGTGGAAAATTGCCTATATAAGGAAGGCTGTATTATTGTCTTTGGCAGTTCAGGGTAGTTTCTGGGTAGTAGATCTGGGTAATAATTCTAGGCTTTGTCCTACAGAATATTATAAGGAAATGCCCATGTGGCTTTGCATATTGTAATTCTGAAAGTTTGTAATTCCACATTTGTGGAGATAATAAGAAGCCCATTTTTTGTTCTCACAAATTATTATTGTTTCTCTATTTATGTTATGTGTTTGAGGTATTAAGGGGAGCGCCCTTCATCAAGTGGTATTACAGCAGGAGTTCCTGAGTGTGTAAATAGATCGTTGACTGTGAGGTAGTTTGTACTAGGACCGTGGTTAGGGTTTCAGTGCACATCACGAAAATGCCTCCATGAAGAGAACGTGGTGGAAGAGCTGGTGTTGTGACAACTGAGGTTAGAGAGCTCCAGAGACAAATGCGAGCATTGCAAGAGCATATTCATAGAGGAATGAATCTTAATGTAAGAGAAGAAAGTGATGATGAAGCGAAAGAAAATTTTGATCAGGAAGGAGAAGGTGAACTTCTAAACCCAGAAGAAGAAAGGCTTTTTCGAGCCCTTTCCAAGATCGGGAAGAGATCTAAGATCGAGGTTCCTATATTTTTAGGCAATCTTAACCTAGAAAAATTGATCGACTGGATCAATGAATATGAAGAATATTTTGAGTATGAGGATGTTGAGGATCCTGATAGGGTCAAATTTGTGAAGGCAAGACTAAAAGGTCATGCAAAGATCTGGTGGCAAGAGGTTTAGTTGGAGAGAAATAGAAGAGAGAAAGATAAAATCACAAGATGGGATCGAATGGTGGACAAATTGAAGTGACAATTCATTCCTGTTGATTATGAGCTCGATCTACTGAAGAAAATGAAAATTTTGAAGCAAGCGGGAAAATTTGTTAAGGAGTATATAGAGGAGTTCTATCGAATCCTCATCAGAATAGGCCATGCAAAAGCTGATAAGGAGAAAGTTTCCCATTATCTTAATGGGTTAAGCCCAAGCATTCAGGAAGAGTTGAGTCTGGTTTGAATGAATAGTATCGAAGAGGCATATCAGTTTTCCCTAAAAGTAGAAGAAAAGGTTAACAATAAATTTGAGAGAAAACAAAGTGGAAGAGGTGGAAGATCTAGTGAACGGTCATATGGAGGCTGAAATGAAGATGCGAAAAAGAAGGATGAAGCCAGTAGCAGTCAGAACCAAAGGGGAAACAATTCCAATCATTTCCAGGATCAAATTAATAGAGATCAGAGAGGAAGAGGATGAGGACAAGGATCTGGAAGAGGAGGCTTCTGTGGAACATGTTTTCACTGTGGAGAAGAAGGTCATAGGGCATTTCAATGCCCTTAGCATCAAGGAAGGATAGATAGGAGAAATGACATCCATGCTAGAGTTGCACATGTAGATGAAGATGCCAGATCCTTGCATTCTGAAGATCCTAAAAGAGGGGAAACATTGATTAACAGAAGAGTTTTGTTGAGTAGTGAAAATGAACCTGAACAAAGGAGGAGCTTATTTCGTACCAGGTGCAAGTGTGAGGGTAAGTGTTGTGATGTGATTATTGACAGTGGTAGCATAGATAATTTGGTGTCAGAAGAGATGGTGACAAAATTGAAGCTCAAGAGGCAGAAACACCCACATCCATCTCGGATTGCTTGGGTACAGGATGACCACAAGGTCATGGTCAGTGAATCGTGTATAGTGAAGTTCAAGATTGGTGGGTACCAAGATGAGGTACTATGTGATATCATCCCTATGGATGCATGTCATGTTATTGGGTAGACCTTGGCAGTTTGATAGATGTGCTACACATGATGGTCATGCGAATACCTACTCCCTGACAGAGGATGGAGTGCGGCATAAGCTAAATCCATTGAAGGAAATAGAAGAGGTATGTGGTAGTGCAAGAATAACTTTTGTTGATGGAAGAAAGTTCCTAGATGGTATGAGGCATGAACATATGTGGTTTGCTTTAATTCTAAAAGTTGGTAAAGAAGAAGTAGAAGATGTACTTGTAAAAGTTATAGGTTTGCTGAATGAGTTTCAGGACATTGTGTCTGATAATGTGCTTGATGGATTACCACCAGTGAGGAAGATCAGTCATCAGATGGATTTGATCCTAGGAGCTAGTTTACCTAATAAGGCAGCACATAAAATGACACCTGCAAAAAGTGAGGAGTTGAACAAGCAAGTGAATGAATTATTGCAGAAAGGGTTGATTCGGGAGAGTCTGAGTCCCTGTGTTATACCTACTATAATAGCACCAAAGAAAAATGGTGAATGGAGGATGTGTATAGATTTTAGAGCTATAAACAAGATCACAATCAAGTATAGGTTTCCATTGCCACGGATGGATGATATTATGGACTGTTTGAGTGGAGCAGTGTATTTCTCCAAGATAGATCTGAACAGTGGATATCATAAGATTCAGATTAGTGAAAGAGATGAGTGGAAGACTGCCTTCAAGACAAGAGGATTGTATGAATGGTTAGTCATGCCTTTTGGGCTAACCAATGCACCGAGCACTTTCATGCGGCTCATGAACGAGGTTCTGAAGGAGTTTCTGGGTAAGTTTTTCATTGTTTACCTAGATGATATTTTGATCTTTAGTAAGACATTGGAGGATCATATGATACATATTCGTATGGTATTTGAGAAGTTGAGAGAAGAGAAATTGTTGATTAATTTGAAGAAGTGTAGTTTTGCGAAAAATGAGTTAGTGTATTTGGGATTTGTAGTTTCGGCAGAAGGTCTAAAAATGGACCCAGATAAGGTACAGGTTATCCTTGAATGGCCTACTCCAAGGAGTGTTACTGAGGTAAGATCTTTTCATGGTCTAGCTAGCTTTTACAGAAAGTTTATCATAAATTTTAGCAGTATTTCTGGACCCTTGACTGAAACAATGAGAGGGGATAGAAAAGAGTTTAAGTGGACTAATGGGGCAGAAAAGAGTTTTCAATTGTTGAAACAAAAAGTTACAGAACAACTTGTTTTAGCACTTCCAAATTTTAATAAGGTGTTTCAAGTAGATTGTGATGCTAGTGGTACTGCAATAGGAGCTGTTATGAGCCAAGAAGTTAAACCTGTTGCTTATTTCAGTGAGAAGTTAAATGATGCCAAGAGAAAGTATTCTATTTATGATCAAGAATTTTATGTTATAGTTCAGGCATTAAAGAAGTGGAGACATTATCTGCTTCCTAAAGAGTTTGTTTTGTATATTGATCATCAAGATTTGCAATATTTGAATAGTCAAAGAAAGTTGAATCAGAGGCATTTGAAATGGGTTGAGTTTTTGTAGAGTTATACATTTGTTTTGAAACACAAGAGTGGAAAGTCTTATAGCATTGCAGATGCTCTTAGCAGAAGGCAACTATTGCTGATAGAAATGCAGATTGAAGTGGTTGGGTTCAAGGAACTCAAAAATTTGTATCCAGAGGATCCAGATTTTGGTGAAGCTTGGAAAGCTTGTACAGAACCTATTACTCTAGATAGGATGAACTAGCTGGATTTCATCATCCAGGATGATACGCTATTCAGAGGGAGTCAGTTGTGCATTCCACGAAGTTCCATGAGGGATAATCTCATCAAAGAGAAGCATAGCGGAGGATTGGCTAGACATTTTGGTCATGATAAAACCCTTGCTTTGGTTAGTGAGAATTATTATTGGCCACAGTTGTAGCAAGATGTGAAAAAGTTTGTATAGAGTTGCAGAGTATGTCAGATGGCGAAAGGAGTGAAGCAGAATACAAGGTTGTATTAGCCATTACCTATACCAGAGAAGCCATGGGAGGATATCAGCATGGAATTTGTTCTTGGTTTACCGAGGACTCAATGGGGACATGATTCAATTTTTGTGGTGGTTGACAGATTTTCAAAGATGGCGCATTTCATTCCCTGCAAGAAGACTAGTGATGATGTTCATATAGCAGAATTGTTTTTCAGAGAAGTGGTGAGACTACATGGTCTACCAAAGAGCATAGTTTCAGATCACGACACTATTTTTGTTGGATATTTCTAGCGCACATTGTGGAAGAAGTTGAAGACATATTTGAAGTTTAGTTCATCACATCATCCACATACTGATGGACAAACAGAGGTGGTCAATAGGAGTTTGGGAAATTTGTTGAGATGTTTGGTTGGAGATAACCCAATAGGATGGGATATGATTTTACCACAAGCAAAATTTACATACAATAATTATGTCAACAAGAGCACTGGTAAATCACCATTCCAGACTGTATATGGGAACAGTCCCAGAAATGCATCAAAGCTGAGGAAGATAGATAAGGGAGAGATAAGTAGTGTTGAAGCTAAGGATTTCACAGAACACTTGAAGACCATCTATGAGGAGGTGAGGAAGCACATTACCAAGATGAATGTGCAATATAAGGCCAAGGCAGATGAGAAAAGGAGGTATATGGAATTTCAGGTTGGAGATGAAGTCATGGTTCATTTGCGAAAGGAAAGATTTCCAGTTGGTACATATAACAAGTTGAAAATGAAGAAATTTGGACCATGTAAGATACTGAAGAAGCATGGTTTAGGAAATCCATATGAGGTAGAATTGTCTGCTGAGTTGAATAGTTCACCAGTGTTTAACATTTCAGATTTGACAGAGTATCATAAAGGAGGTGTTGAAGATGAGATCATAGAAGCACAGTGGGGTATTCCAGTAACTAGTTCAGATACTAAGGAGATTGAGGACATACTGGATAGTCATTTTGGTAGAAGCACAAGGAATAGAACATATGAAGAATATTTGGTCAAGTGGAAAGGATGACCTATTGAGGATTCATCATGGTTGTCAAGGGAGGAGGTTAGCCGTCTCAATTTTCCTCTTCAGACCTAAGTCATGATAGTGTCACTTCTCAAATTACCCCAGGTATCTGATGTAGGAGCATCCTGGGTGGAAGAGCAATCTTGCATCACCCAAAAAAAAAATATTTCTATTTTCTTTTCAATAAGGGCTATCTTGTGCAGAGCTGCTATTTCTGGAAAGTTAATATTTTTAGTAATTTTTTGTTCATGCTTAGAATGGTCTGATTTCTTCCCTAGAGGTTCATTTTGGTTATATCAATCTGCCAGTAAAGTTCCATTGCCAGATCAAGTGTAGATTGGAAGATATTGAAGATTTTCGATATTAGCAGTAGGGTACAAAAACTTTGAACTCAATTTTGAAGGCTTTAGAGGCCCCGATTGAGGTCAAAAATTTGAGTGATGGGCGCTTGCACAATTCAAGCCTGTAGAGCACTTCGTGGCATTTCTAGAATGGGGTTATAATAGTCAATCAGGTCAATGGGTGATGACTTATGGTCTCTGGAAGTCAGGTCACCTGAATTGGCAAAAAATGATTTTTCTTCAAAATTTATGTTCGGGTTTCAAAAGTTGTTTTGAGCTGACTATGATGTAATAAAATGTAAAATAAAATAATTCTAAGTTTGGTCAGCCTTATTGGCTAAAATTCTGGAACCTTCCCAAGCGGTGGAAAATTGCCTATATAAGGAAGGTTGTATTATTGTCTTTGGCAGTTCAGGGTAGTTTCTGGGTAGTAGATCTGGGTAATAATTCCAGGCTTTGTCCTACAGAATATTATAAGGAAATGCCCATGTGGCTTTGCATATTGTAATTCTAAAATTTTGTAATTCCACATTTGTGGAGATAATAAGAAGCCCATTTTTTGTTCTCACAAATTATTGTTGTTTCTCTATTTCTGTTATGTGTTTGAGGTATTAAGGGGAGCGCCCTTCATCAAGTGGTATTAGAGTGGGAGTTCCCGAGCGTGTAAATAGATCACCGACTGTGAGGTAGTTTGCACCAGGACCATGGTTAGGGTTTCAGTGCGCATCATGAAAATACCTCCAGGAAGAGAACATGGTGAAAGAGCTAGTGCTGTGACACCTGAGGTTAGAGAGCTCCAGAGAGAAATGCGAGCATTGCAAGAGCAGATTCGTAGAGGAATGAATCTTAATGTAAGAGAAGAAAGTGATGATGAAGCGAAAGAAAATTTTGATCAGGAAGGAGAAGGCAAACTTCCAAACCCAGAAGAAGAAAGGCTTTTTTGAGCCCTTTCCAAGATCAGGAAGAGACCTAAGATCGAGGTTCCTACATTTTTAGGGAATCTTAACCCAGAAGAATTGATCGACTGGATCAATGAATGTGAAGAATATTTTGAGTATGAGGATGTTGAGGATCTTGATAGTGTCAAATTTGCGAAGGCAAGACTGAAAGGTCATGCAAAGATCTGGTGGCAAGAGGTTCAGTTCAAGAGAAATAGAAGAGGGGTGCACCCTTCATCACCTATAAAGGGAAAAACCACCTAGGACTGGCAACCCAAAATATTCACTCTTTTGAAGTGAGGTCGGTGAAGATCCAACCTTGTTAAAGGCTTACAAACACACTGTGAGGTGTGACCTTGTTCGAGGATTTTAGACTAGAAGTTATCGTCCAACCAGCATTCACTATGGGGTTGACAAGATAACAATGTTCATTCTATGAATGATACATCATAAGACTTTTAGAGTCTACTTGATTAAGAGATTTTGACTATGTACAATGGTTAAATATGCAACAGTAAATGATCTACCTTAATACAACTTCAATTGCAGATTACAAACCAATATTCAGCTCATACAAATCTTTTCTAATCAATATAACACTTCAGATTCAATATTGTATCAACTTACTATCCATCGGTAATTACTCTCTGCAACTCGGTAATTGTTTTGCATATCGGTTCTTACTAACCAATATGATCAGAATGCATGAAAGCTTGTTCATTTGATAATCCTGCAGTATCTTCTTCTTCTGACATTAGTTTCACAATGAAACCCTAGTCTCTTATATAGATGAGTAAATCATTTTCTTTTTGTCCTTTAGATTTTGCCTCTTAATCATCTCAATTGATTTTGTCACTTCAAGCTTCCTCGGTTGATGTGTCAATAACATGTTTCAATCTACTCTGTTAGATCTTCCTTTAATTATGTTAGTCCTCGATCTTCATAAAAAACATTATCTGTTACCTCAATTTCATACAGTTTCCAGCTCATCAATCTTATCAGCTAAACTGATCATTTAATTCATTCTATTTTTCTCGGTTAACAAAGAAATGCATCGGTGAACACAACCTCAGTTAACATTGTGCTCGGTATACACTACACTTTATCGGTGTATACTGAAAAATGCTTCATTTACTGACAACAATGCTTTGTGTCTTTCAGTTCTATTCTTCATCATAGATGAATGCAACATAATAAAGTCAATATCATAAAGTCATAGACTCATCTGCAAGTTACTCAATGTGTTCCTCATCCTTATCTGACATGTACATCTTCCTCATGTAGATTTCTTTGTTCTTCATCTCTTTCACCTTTCTTCAGATGTATTGGTATAGTAACTTACAAGATAAGTACTATCAAACTAGTTGACATCAATGACAACATAATACTGATTTAATCATATTACATATCTAATCAGCAACTCCTTAGTGATCTATAATCATAGATTTTTCAGTCAAATTCCAAATCAGTTGTAGTTCAACAATCTCTCCCTTTGGCATTGATGGCAACTCAATTAATATGAAATGTACCATACACATACCAAACATATATTCTACAACTCTATGAAAAAATTTTGTACAAGCTCTCTCTTATCTTAATATGTTTAATCACTACGTTACTCACCAGCATTACATAATATAGCTTTACCATTTTGTAGTTGTGCTCTTTTTTGCTCTCCTGTTCCTACGTATGTTCTTTGTAACTGATCTTCAATACTCTGTTCCTTTCAGATTGTCTTTCCCTTAGATAGTTATCATCAGTGCATGCTCTTTTTCATATTATTTATCTCTCCCTTTGATAGCAATGCCAAAGAAACAAATAAACAAATAGTTTTTTCCTCCTCTGTGTTTCTGTATATTGATATCCCGATCGGTTCTAGGTCTTCAAACTTAATCACAACCTTGAACATGATTCAAAGTATGAACTATGTTGCATCAACATGTGTGATCTTCTGATAAAAGTAGGCTGATGCAACATCCAGATCACCTTACTGACCGATAGACAAGGGACGGACCCCAAGTCTAGTCCTCAAATATTCAAATGTATCCTTCGGTAGAGGCTTTGTAATAATATCTGCAAGTTGTTCTTTAGATGTGACAAATTTCAACTTCACTTGCTTTTATTGCACTTGTTCTCTTAAGTAATGATACTTAATAGATATATGCTTTGTCTTCGAGTGCATCATAATATTCTTTGAAATATTTATGGCACTAGTGTTGTCACAATATATAATCACTAGGTCAGTGATTACCTTATTCATCCCTTCCAACACTTGCTTGATATATGCAATGTTTGAACAATTAGTAGCAGCAGCAACATACTCTGCTTTAGCTATAGACTGAGAAATACAACCCTACTTTTTACTTGTCTAGGTTACAAGTCTTTCACCAAAGAAAAATGCTCCTCCGGTGGTGCTTTTTCTATCATCCACATTTCCAACCCAATCAGCATCGGTGTACACCTTAAGTTCAAACTTTCCTTCCTTAGGATACCATAATCCATAATTCTCTATTTTCTTTAGGTATCTTAAGATTCTTTTAGTAGCAATCATGGGTGTTTCTCTAGGATTAGCATAATATCTAGCAACAATTCCCACAGCATGTGATATATCTGGTCTACTGTGAACTACATACATTAACTTACCAATCATGGATTGGTAAAGTGTTTGATTTACCTCTATAGTTTCATCCTCCTTTGTCAATTTGCATCTAGTAGCCATCGGTGTTCCCACTAGTTTAGCATCTTCCATTCCAAATGTCTTCAGTACTTCCTTTATGTATTTAGATTATGTGATAAATATGCCATCACTCTGTTGAATCACTTATAGTCCTAGAAAGAACTTAATCTCTCTAAACATATACATTTCAAATTCCTTTTTCATTTCATCAAAAAATGATTTACACACATGATCTGAACCTCCAAAAATAATATCATCTACAAATATCTCAGCAATGATAATAGTATCATTAGTATCTCCTTTCATATACAAATTTGTTGTTTTCACTTGTTCTAACAAATCCTATACTTAACAAGTAAGTATGCAGCCTTTCATACCAAGCTCTTAGTGCTTGCTTTAAACCATATAAAGCTTTATGTAATCTACATACCATGTCTTTGGTGACTGGATCAACAAATCCTTTAGGTTGTTTTATGTAGACCTATTCTTCAAGTATACCATTCAAAAAAGTTGACTTCACATCCATTTGATAGACTTTGAATTTCTTGTGTGTAGCATATGCCAGTAGCATTCTAACTCCTTCCAATATAGCAATAGGTGCAAATATTTCACCATAGTCAATGCCTTCTTCCTGTGCATATCCCTTGCATACCAATCTTGCTTTATTTCTTGTGACTTCACCATTTTCATTCAGTTTGTTGCTAAATATCCACTTAGTATCAATAACATTCTTGTCTTTAGGTTAGGGTACTAAGGACCACGTTTTGTTCTTCTCTATTTTCTCTATTTCTTCTTTCATTGCATTAACCCATTCTTCATTGTCTCATGCAACTTTCACATTTTTTGGTTCAAATTCACAAACTAGACATGTACCTTGTCTTGTTTTTCTCCTAGTTTGCATTCCAACATGTCTATCTCCAATAATTTGTGTCTTAGGATGATGTCTTCTGAAAAAACTAGCTAGAACTCAGTTTCTCCTTTCTCGTTCATCATGTTTAGGTTCATTTCCTTTCTTGGTATCTCCATCCTCTTCATCAATTTGTCCTTCCTAATGTTCTACATTATTTTCCTACTGACCGGTTACCACAAACTGCGGCGTCGGTAGATACTCTGGATGTTCAATGTAAGTGAATCTACCGTAGTCTTGCAGTTCCTTTGTACTTTCCTCTATGTTCTTGTCATCAAACTCATCAACATGAATATTAGTGCTTTCAATTATCTTATTTGTGACCTTATTCAGACATTTATATCCTTTACTTGTAGAGGAATATCCTAGAAATATACCTTCATCTCATTTTGAATCAAATTTTCCTTTTCTCTCATCTTTTAAAATAAAGCATTTACTTCCAAAAATCTTGAAATAACTTACAGTAAGTTTGTGTCCAAACCATAGCTCATAAGGTGTCCGGTTGGTATCCTTCTTTAGTTGTACTAGGTTAAGAACATATACAGTTCTACTGATAGCTTCCCTCCAATATGTCTAACAAACATTCTTATGTATCATCAATGTTCTAGCACAGTCAATTATTGACCTGTTCCTTCTTTTAGCAATGCAATTTTGCTAAGGTGTCATCAGTGTAGAGACCTGTCTTTTAATACCATGCTCATTACAAAAATTAGTAAATTCATCTAAGATAAATTCACCTCCTCTATTAGATCTTAAGAATTTTATTTCTTTTCCAGTCTCTTTCTCTACCTTAGCTTTATACCATTTCAACATTTTAAAAGCTTCAGATTTTTCTTTCAAGAACATAATAGTCATCAGTCTAGTATAGTCATCAACAAAAAGAATAAAGTATCTATCACCAAAACAACTCTGAGTTCTCCTAGGACCACACAGATCGGTATGAACCAACTCAAGTATCTTCTTTGTTGAGTAGTCTTTGCTTTTAAAACTAGACTTAGTCATCTTACCTTTCTGACATTCATGGCACATGGCATGATCATATTTTGACAAGTTAGGCAATCCTCTAACTCTTTTCTTTTTACTAATCTTGATCATTTTGTCAAAGTTCACATGGCATAACCTTTTGTTCCACAACCAAGCATCTTCATCCTTTATTAACAAACAAAAAGACTGATCCATATCAAGATAGAATAGATTACCTCTGGATTGTGTACTACTTCTGACAAGTCTTCCTTCTTCATCATAAATCTTCACCCTTTTGCTCTCAAAAGATAGTTGGTGGCTTGAATTGTTCAGTTGAGCCACACTTAACAAATTATAGTTTAGTCCATCTACCCAGTATGCATTTTCACATTTTATTCTATCATTGATCATCAGTGAACATTTACCTCTTACCATACAAGGTGCATCATTTCCCATTCTCATAGATCCTTCATTGTATTCATTGAGTTGATCAAATTCTCTACATCACTAGTCATATGATGTGTACAGCCACTGTCCATGATCCCTGTATCATTTCTACTTACTTTAGAGATCAGTGTTGTCTCCTCATGTTTCTCTTCTTCTTCTAAGTCATCTTTCATAGCAACAAATACAACTTCTATATCATCATCAAAATTAGAATCAAATTCAATTTCAATATCTTTAGCTATGTAACATACCTTTTTTCCTTTATCATCTCAGTTGTCTCTATTGTTGTGTTGGTAACCTCTATTGACTCTTCTCCCATATCTCCCTTCAGATCGGTCTTTGGGTCTATCATCATCTTTCTTCTATGGACATCTAGCAGTGATGTGACTAACTTCTTTACAATTAAATCATGCCAAAGGTAGCTTACCTCTATACCTTCCTTTTCCTTTGGGAAATCTTCTAGCCATAAGAGCTTCAAGCTCATCAAGTTCATCATCGGTATTACCATCACTATCATTATTCTTATTATTTCTGCTAGACTTTCCAATCTTCAAAGAAGACATGAAACTAGACCCAACAGAAGGAACAACATTGTTATCAAAGTTATTCAGTTAAAAGGTTGTAAGTTTACCAATCAGAGTATCAAGAGTAAGGTTGGATGTAGCTCTTGTTTCATGAATTACAAAGATCCTGATTGCATAAACTAGCAGAAAAGTTCTGAGAATCTTTCTTATCATTGTTTCATCATCAATAACTCCATCTGATTCTCTAATATCAGTACTACCTCTTTTAGTCTATTTGAGTACTACATAATGTTCTCACCTTCTTTCATTCTCATATCATCGAATCTGCCTCTCAGGCTTTCAGCTCGGGCTCTTTTGACATTCAAATCTCCACTGTATATTAGACTTAGCTTGTCCCACATGTCTTTGGAAGTAGTGCATCCTTTAATGTCTTCAAATTCAGTGTCGGTACAGGCAGCAACAAGTTCCATCATAGTAATATTGTGTTCATGCCTATCTCTTAGTTGATCAAGAGTTAAGGGACCAAGGGTCAGTTCAATGTAGTCATTCTACATCAATTCTAGTGCAGAATTCCCAATTCTAGATATGTGCGGCTTCATCTAACTTTGCCATACTGTGAAGTTTTCTTTATTTAGTTTTGGTACTTCCCTCTTATACATCTTGAGACCTTTGTGCTGAAGTCTTTAAAACTCTATTATAAGCAACCACAACTCTGATACCAATTGTTAGAATAACTGAGAGGGGGGTGAGTCAGTTATCTAGTGCCCCAAAACAAAATATATAATTCAAATCAAATTCGTCAATTTCTGCTGCTCAGTAAACATAAAATACTTTCACTATCTGTGCTTTTATTGTTTACCAGTCTAGAACTTATAACAGTTTCCAATCAAATCTAACATGTAACATGAAACGTATGATAACAAACAAATGTCACAATCAACACATAACACAAGAGATTTAACGTGGAAACCCTGTAAAGGGAAAAACCACCTAGGACCGGCAACCCAAAATATTCACTCTTTTCAAGTGAGGTCAGTGAAGACCCAACCCTGTTAAAGGTTTACAAACACAGTATCAGGTGTGACCTTGTTAGAGGATTTTAGACTAGAAGTTATCATCCAACCAACATTCACTATGGGGTTGACAAGATAACAATGTTTATTCTATGAGTGATACATCATAAGACTTTCAAAGTCTACTCAATTAAAAGATTTTAACTATGTACAATGGTTAAATATGCAATAGTAAATGATCTACCTTAATACAACTTCAATTGCAGATTACAGACCAATATTTAGCTCATACAAATCTTTTCTAATCAATATAACACTTTAGATTCAATGCTATATCAACTTACTGTCCATTGGTAATTACTCTTTGTAGCTTGGTAATTATTCTGTAGCCCGGTTCTTACTAACCAGTATGATCAGAATGCATGAAAGCTTGTTCACGCGATAATCCTGCAGTATTTTCTTCTTCTAGCATTAGTTTCGTAATGAAACCCTAGTCTCTTATATAGACAAGTAAATCATTTTATTTTTGTCCTTTAGATTTTTTTACTTAATCAAGTCCATTGATTTTGCCTCTTCAAGCTTCCTCTGCTAATGTGTCAATAACACGTTTCAATCTTCTCTGTTAGATCTTCCTTTAATTATGTTAGTCGTCGATCTTCATAACATACATTATCTATTACCTTGATTTCATACACTTTCTAGCTCAACAATCTTATCAGCTAAACTGATGATTTAATTCATTCTATTTTTCTTGGTTAACAAAGAAATGCATTGGTAAACACAAGCTCGGTTAACACTGTGCTCGGTATACACTACACTCTGTCGGTGTATATTGAAAATGCTTCATTTATCGACAACACTGCTTTGTGTCTGTTAGCACCTGAAAAAAATTTCATGGTTGTATGTCTTTTCCTTTGGTCTTTGCAATTATTTTCCTATCTCTGGCTTGAAACCCTAGGTCAAAATTCAAACTTCTAGCCGTTACATGGAAAAAACCCTAAAATTGCCTCGGCCTTGTTCTATTTGAGCATTACTTTTTCTGGCCACTAAAGCCCTAAAAAACCCATGTGCTTTAATATTTACCTAAGTCTCATGCCTAGCGGTATTAATTTTTGCTAAGTTTTGGACGCCTTATTTTCTAAAGTTTCAGTGTTTCAATCTTTCATGGGCGGTCACATCTTTTATTCAGGGATTACACAAATACAGAGTTCGTGTAATCTCCCAATGTCTGGCGGTTTCCAGTTAACTTTTAGTGACCCAGTGGGTAGTTTGTCTTTTCTTCAGTTGCATATTCCTTAAATGCTAGGCCTTCTTCATAAAAAAATGATACATGTGGACCGGTTGTTAGATATATGCTGAGGTGGCAGCTTATTATTGGTTGCAGAAGGTGAGTTGGATATGCTATCAGTGGGGCCCGGTGTCAAAGATTTAAGATCGACAGTTGGCATATGTTTGCATAGAATATTCTTCCCCCATGTGAACATACACCCACCATCTGATTTGATGCTGATAAGTAGGTGGGTCCACTACTATGTGTACACAAATGGTGGTCTTTGATTGGTCAACGTGGACAATTAGGTGGAGGTTGTCAGAGGAGCCTATGTGCGAAAGAAAAAGTTGTATGTCCGCTTGTCGGATATTGCAATGTGGCAGTTTGTGATTTGACAAGGTAGCTTATTCAGCATGATGGGGTCATGCTTTTTGTTGTCAACAATAGATTTAGGATCTACGGCGGGTGCATAAGTGCATAGAATCTTTTGAGCTTATGAGATCATGTGCCAGCCGTCTGACCTTCTAGGCATTCAAGTCAGTAGTAAGTGGGTCCACTGATAGGTAATATGATTGGTGCCTTTTTATAGGTTGTGTTAGTGGGACCATTTTCCAGGTGTTGCAGATTTGTCTTATTTTGATTGGCCAAGCTGGAGAATGACGGGGACGTGTCAGTGGGGCCAGGTTTTAAAAGGTATCAACAACAAAGACAAGATCTATGGTTGTCTTATGTTCGCATGGAATCTTTTAAGGCTATGTGAACATGAGACAACCGTCTGATTTAAAGGCTTATATTTGGTGGGATCGCATGTCATTTTCTATTGACATGCTCATTTTTTATTGGCTGTAAAGTGCTGACATGGCCGGAGACTTTTCAAAGGGTTAGTGACTATTGCAAGATACGATAAGAACCACCTGATGTACTGGGAAGAAATAAAATCAATGGTCATGTTTTAAATTTGTCTGGTTAACCATTGCAGTTCAAAATTTAAATATTTAAAAGGGTTTTCTACAACAGGAAGGACTGAAATTAAATGTTTATGCAGCTAGACTTGGTAGAAATGATTTTCAACTGCTGCAGTATGGTCCAAAAGGCTTGATGATTGACTGTAAAGGATTTGTACATTAAAAATGTAGGTAACCAGTTTCTCGAGGCATGTTGCAGGTCGGTGATCAGATTGATTGGCATGGAAAGCTCATGGTCCTTGGTACATTGCTTAGAGATTTTTCATAAATGAGGATCATTCTTGGATCTGACTGCCTGGTTTTCATCCCCTGTAATAAATTTTGATTGTTTTCAGTTGGTTTGGTGGGTGGAAACCCTAACCATAGTCATCTGAAACTTGTTGCATCCTGTTTTGGGATTCCAAGATGACTAATGGTATATATTGTTGTAGTTTTGGTTTTGTAGGGGTTCCAAACTATTCCAAAGATTTTTGGTCCCAGGTTGTTGATGGTATTATACTGAACAAGGAGAACCTAGATTTTGGGTTTGTTTCCTAGCATTTTGTTATTTTGGTAATGTATTGATTCTGCAGATTTTAATGAGAATACACTTGAATTCCAATCTCAGATTTATGTTTGTCTTCTTATTTTGACCTTGGGCTCATATATGTTAATGTCACAAAGTGAGTTATCATATGGTAAACAAAGAGTATTATGGAATTATCTTTGAGTTCCAAACAAATTTAGGATTAAAGTCTTTGAGGTAATCCCAATGAGTTCATGATTGGATAGGAATTTGATGATCAGGTTTGAGAGTGAGAGGGATAATAGGCAAATCACTTATTCTGAGTTCAAGAGTGTTTGAGTTAGGGTTTTTAGTTGATATGTGTTATTGGTGACTCTATGCCCTTGGTTAAGGCACTAATCTATTCTCTGGAAGTAGTTCATCATCATCAATCACACAAATTAAATGATAAATCTTTTAATCAGTTAGTAAAGGGTATAAATGTATAATATTTAGTGATTCCTTTCAAGAAGTGAATCAAGGGTACACCTGCCTGAGCATCTAGGCTCAAAGTGTAGGAGGATCCTTGTTGATCCTTGTTAATTGGCCCTTTTCCTTGCAGACTTTGGAGTGGTGATAGAGTCAGTGACATTAGTTTGTCAAGCATAGTGTAAACCTACAAGTAGAAAGAGAAGGGGAACCAACAGTGTCTTTCAGCTCTATTATTCATCATAGATGAATGCAACATAATAAAGTCAATATCATAAAGTCATAGACTCATCATCAAGTTACTCAATGTGTTCCTCATCCTCATCTAACATGTACATCTTCCTCATGTAGATTTCTCTGTTCTTCATCTCTTTCACCTTTCTTCAGATGTATCGGTATGGTAACTTACAAGATAAGTACTGTCAAACTAGTTGACATCAATGACAACACAATACTAATTTAATCATATTACATATCTAATCAGAAACTCCTCAGTGATCTTTAATCATAGATTCTTCAATCAGATTCCAAATCAGTTGTAGTTCAACAAATAGGAGATTTAATGCTTCCCAAATCTTATCTTCATCTATTCCCCTAAAATATAAATCCCTTAAATGGCATTCCTTATCTCCCCTCCTATTTCAAGGAAATGATCTAGATCTCCACCATCATCTTCAAATGATTTAGGAATATCATACCAGTCTATCACCCCTGGTAATCACTTTTATGTTTTCCCAGAAGGGGAAATCCTCCCTCGAGCATCTTAATCATGAATTGAAAAGTTATTTCTTTGAACTTTAGAGGGATTTTCCTCCTTCAATGTAAGTATGGAATGAAATAATTAATTATAAAATGGAAACCTGGCATTATTTTACTTCAAGAAGTTAAAGTTAGTCATTCTCATCTCATTACTTCTCTATGCAATGTATGGAAATCTACCACCTTTTTTCATACTTTTCATAGCAAAGGTAAAGGGGTGGTATATTAGGTTTTTATTCTTGGATGAGAATATTTTTTATTGATAAAGGTGAAGACCCTTCAAATAGTTGTGTGTGGGCCTTGATATTCTTCGATGGATAGTCTATTGGTTTTCGCTCAGTCTATGCCTATAATAATACGAGAGAAAGATGTGAACTTTGGGACTGGATGGCCAAATAATTTCCTAATATTGACTGGGTTATAGGTGGGGATTTTAATATGGTGGAATAATCCAGTGATCATAGCTGGATAAGCCATGTTAAGTTGACTAATGATGAGTTTGATAAATGGTTGCATTGTCACAGTTCTATCGGGGTTATTGACCCTATCCATAATAATTCCAACAACACTCAAAATGGGTACACATAGTCTAATTGTAGATTTGGTATTAAGAGAAAGATGAGTAGATTAGATAGATTTTATATTTCTCCCAACTTGCATTTGAATCAAGACCCCACTGGTATCTTTGTTCAGGTGGATGATTCTACTGTCCTCTCAGACAATTTTCCTATTATTTTTTCTATTCTAGGGACTATTCTAAGAAGTGTAGACACTTAGCTATCCCATAAGATTAATGTTTCCCAGATCTTAAAACCCCTCATATTTGGCTAATCTAGTGCGCATCTAGAATTCCTTTCCTAAGCCAAAAGATGGTGAATCATATAGAGATTGGTGGCAGCATGCTATTGATTAGTGTGTTGAATTCCTTCGTGCCTTTGGTAGAAGGATGGCTTGGAAACAAAAGCATATAGAAAAATCACTCCAAGGGAAATTGGAACATACCAAAAAATTCCTTAACTCCAACCCAAGTAATTGCAATTTTTAATCCTCTATTGCAATGATTGAGACTCAAATTCGTAAGTTTTATATTTATAAAGGTCAAGGAGCTAAAATTCAAGCTAGATTACATTGGTACAAAGAAGGTAATAGGGGCTCCAAGTACTTTTGAAATTTTCTAAATTATAAGCATAAAAAGGAATATATCTAGCAGTCATTTAGGATGAATTTGGATAGATTCACATGAATCGTGATGAGATAAAGAATATTTTTCAAAAATTTTATGAGAACTTTTTTAGAGAAGATTTTCATTGGCAGGATGTTCAACTAATAGTAGAAGATACTATTAAATCCTATATTCCTAAGAAAGTGGACATTGAGAATAATCACTTTTTGGATCAATGATCTATCCTTTGAAAAGTTGGAACATGACATGTTCACTATGGCCCCTCACTAAAGTCGCGGAATAGACAGGCTCTTAGTTAAGTTTTATCAAGCCATTTGGCCTCATATTAAATAAGATTTTTATCTATTATATTTAGAGGCCTTTCAACAAGGTTCTCTAGGACCTAACATTAACAAATGCCTTGTGAAGCTTCTCCCAAAAGCTAAAAATGCAGACAATGTTGCAGGTTAGCGACCTGCTACCTTACTTAACATTTCTTATAAAATACTAGCAAAAATGTTAGCTACAAGGATAAAACCAATGGTTATACAGTGGTTAAAATTAAAATTACAAAGTTGTGATATTGCCTAGTACACAACTCTACAATGATAGAAAGGCATTGAAAATGGTTGTTGCACGGAAGAGTTATCAATGACGTGGGCATCCATGTACACACAACACGTAGCCTCGTGAGATGATTAAATCATTTGAATTATTTGAACTTGCCATAATGTAGAAGACTCTATATTGTGTCCTCACATGAAAATCTGGAAGCATTATTTAACGAAGTTTAAATCGGCACTATCTACCCAGCTGACAGATTTCCGTGCTATCCTTATGTCCATGGTTTGCATACCATCTTAGCCTGTACTGTTCATTGCAATGCACTTTCCTAGCCACCGTACTTCTACAAGACTGCATGGTAGTGTACCATCATTGCAGTTCTCCAATCATCTATATCCTATACTTCACTTTATATTTCAAAGTTATTATAAGGAAGTTAACTTGTTTTTACACTTAGTATTATTTTCTTGAACTACAATGCAAATATCAAATATCATGTAATATTTTTTCATTTTCAATAAATTTGATTGATTGTGTTATCAATTATTTTATTTTATTATATTAATAAAACAATTAATATAATCTATTTATAGTTAAATATATATTTAAATTTTTAATAATAATTAGTATGTTTAAGTTTTTAAAATCTAATTTATTATTTATTTTTAAAATAAGATTTAATTTTGTTAATAATAAATTGTATGTTTAATTATCATAATATATTATATATTAAAATGTTAAATAATTTTGTTATTATTTATTTATTTTTTTGGTAAAAGGTCGAGGCCAAAGTTTTATTATTGTTGAAACAGAAATACATAAGCCCCGCTCAGTGTAGGCACTGGTAGGGAAGAGTGGGGATGAGAAACCCTCCAGCCTCACCTAGGACCATAGTCTAGAAATTTATACATGGCTAATAAAGGAGGGCATTCCCTTCCTTTACATAACTCAGCCATAGAGGTATTACAAGTTACATTGTCACTTTAGTTGTAAGTGAGTAATGATCCATACACAAAAGCTTCATTCAGATTACTATATGCCTTTCTTTTCTTGGTCGCCTCTTTGATGCTCCCTCGAATTACTAAAATAGCTCCCTTGAATGCTTTTTGACCCGTCCTTCCTGAAATAGCTTCACTTTGACTAAGATCTTTGTTAGAAATTCACTATTACATTAATGAAAAAACTTTAAAGATTATCAACTTGCTTATGGAGGACCAAGATGATACTTGCTAACTAAGAGGAAAAATTTGAAGACCTAACATCAAAGGTCAAAAGATACAAAAAGAAAGAAAGCAGTTTTCCCCTGGTAACCGTTTATCTAAAGCCAATTTCTAAAATTTATTTCTTCTGACTTCAAGATAACCGATTGCCTTGGAAATGCTTTCTAAAAAGTATCAAGACAAAATACTATTCCCATTAGACACTATATGTTGATTCTCAAAAATGTAAATATAAAACACTGATAAAATATGGCTATGGAATTGACAAAATTAAGAGGCTAATCTATAAGAAAAAATATGCTTATACTGAGAAGAAATAGAGCACCAAATAGCAGGTTGCTTCACTGAGGACCAGAAAGTGACTTGCCTTTCACAGATATCATAGTATTCAAATAGACCCTAATCTCGAGGTTAGCACATATTTCTATATTCAGACTTCAAAATTAGTGACTATCCCTGTAGTCATATATGAATCTACCTATTCTCAACTTTCCATAGTAAACATCAGAGGATAATAAAAATGCATTTATGATGTACTCCCGTTACCTTGTCATGGAATTATGTGTCTATTTAAAGATCCCTATTGGGATAACATTGCCAGTTCTATTTTTAAACTAGCAGGGAATATCCCTGCATGAACTTCATGCGTAATAAATACAACTAAATAGTCCTATAGTATCTATGAAAGGAATAAACCATAAAAATTTCTGCCACATCATTTACGAATAGAAGAGTGTTCTAAAAACATGTCCATGGTAACATCGCTATTAGGCTTAAGGGGCATACTGAATATTATTAAAGATTGTAGCTAAAAATTCAATTTTAAAGATTATAGATAAAAACATCAGCCATGGTAACATTGTTATTAGAATAAAGTGGCATACTAAATACTATAATGCATTCAATATGAATCCCACAACTCATAAAGGTTAAAAGATAGACTCAAAAAACCATCTATTCATCCTATGTAATCATCAATTCTACTCATGTAATCAATTCATGCTATTGTCATTATTTCCAAAATTTGTTAGAATGTCGTCATACTCAATTATCTAATCATGTTCTAACCCTTAAAAATCTACATACATGAATACGAATATGTTGCTTCAGAGTAATATGTCATATATAAATCCCTATCTATGTGTAATTTTATGAGAATAATCTTACTGCATAATATAATTAAAATTTTGACCTAGCCCAGACAGAGGATTAGGATGTCTTATAACAGTAAATGAAAAAGTCTTGTTGGATAACATAATTCTTTGTATGCCCTATAACTCAGTCTGAAGCTAAAATTATCCTTAAGTAAAAAATGACCTTCCTCAAACTCTAAAGTATAGAAACAAATGATCCTTAAGATGCATAATTAAGTAGACAGATGATCATTAAGTAACATAATTTAGAAGCATCCTAACTTACTGTAATCTACCAGAACCCCTTATTCCTAATCCATTCATAAGCTTTACTCAATCTGATAAGACATATGCTCCATGAAATAAAGGTTATCCTAGAATATCCTTGTTACCTATATCTTCTAGAAAAACTTTTCCTACATGAAAATTATTACCATTGATTAATGTCCTTCGAATATTATAAGAAAACTTAGAAGCTCTATACTTTAATGAAATAAAAATCCTTATTATCAGTATTCTGCCTGACAATAAATTGTTTATCAGTGTCCTTTAAAATATATGTGAAAACCTTAACAGTTATACTATCTAAAACCTTGGGAAGTTATGCTTTAAACAGTCTTTAAAGTTATAACACATAGAGCCCTTAAGTATGCATTGATAAGACTTCATAGATATAGATTCATTACCGGGCATGATTGCCTTGCATACTAGCCTTTATAGGAATCTTATGAAACATCTTCAGCCTAAAGCATTCCTCAAATATGTAGGAAAAGACTAATTAAAATGAGCTATGCTCTTCCCTATCCAGATGACTTTATAACTTCTAAGATACATACTCAATTTTGTCAAGGAGCAAAGAAATTTAATTGAAAGAAACTATTCTATTTTATATAGTAAAACCAAACTTCAAACATAAACTTATATATATTTCTTAAAAACCTTGTCTAGTGTCAAAGAAAGCCATCATTCCTAGTGTTTCTTATCAAAGATAGGGTTTTTGTCCATATTTTGCCAAAAATCTATAGTATTTAAACTTAATATAACCAAGAAATCACTAGAAAGTTAAATTTTCCTTTGGTTCTATAATATTTATAGAAAACAAACTATCTTGGGTTTTATCTTACTTCACTTTTTTATAAGACACCAACACCTCCTCTTCTTCGTCACCAAGTTTCTGAGCTTGAGAGTTGCACTTTACTCTTGGCCCAATGAAGAAGATGTTATGCTTCTTGTCTACATTATAATCTTCAGGAATTTCATATCCTTCAGCCCGCTAGTAATTCTTCATCCAATCCACGATTAGAGGCTTGTCAAGCATGGATTTCATTAAAAAATCCATGTTCCTCTTCATGTCCAGCCAAAATGTCTCAAAGATTGCCTTCTCCCTATGAACCAATATAGGGCATTTCTAGGAAACTTGGATGGTGGGCAGTTGGTTCTCCTCCATTCTCATATATATTCCTGAGATAGGGATGTAGTTATTCTCGTCTATACTAAAAATAGCCTTCTCAAGGCCTTCCAGCATGTCCTTAATGAAAATCCTTTTTGTTACATTGACGATTTCTTCTTTTGAATATTCAGCTTCAATGGCGAGTGAGATAAACAAACCCACTATGACCATTGGTTCAAATAGTGTACACATTCTCAAAGTAAAACTCCCCCAATCTTTTTTCTAGGGCTCTGCGATAGTCATTGGGGATCTTTCTTACTATTATATTCCATCTTTCAGGGAGAATTGGTCCCTGAAAATCCATCTATCACTTTCCATAAGAGAAAATGATAACATTAGTGTCCATTCTAAGACCTCTACTCATAAACTAGGATAAAATAGATTGCTACAAGGCCTTGCTTTAAGATTGGTGTTAAATGCTAAGGGGAGAGTTCTGGAGAAAATTATGTGATCATTATGATCTTTAAGTCTCATATCAATAAATGATCATGAAAGGTACTACAATATTGATGACGTCTTCAATTTTTGACAACCAGGTACCCTGCCTTGGGAATCCAAATTTGGATATGAAAATTAGGCTTCCTCTTTCATGATTACGGGTTAGATTAAAAAAAAAGGGGTATCTAAACATATCTATCAGAAATGTTAGATAGACATGAAAAAGGTGCTTAGGAATAATAACTAGTCCTTTTATGTAAGTAGTTCATTCTTCTTAACACTCTGGTAATTAAAAGTAAGTTTATGATCCTTTTAATCTCCAAATATTATAATCTTATCATAAGGTTTCAGGAACTTAAACTATAGATTTTATCTTTTTAGGGCTTAGACCCATCATAAAATCATAACCTAGGATCTATAGAAGCTATAAGAAGACTCACTTCTTTAACCAAGAATAATTAGAAAAAAATTTCGGTTGTGTTATACTTAGCAGTTAAAATTATAAACCCCTGTTGTATCTATTCTTAATTTATCTTTTATTCCTATCGAGACCTTAAACCTGTTAATCCTCTTTCTGAGAAGGAAAAATGATGGTTCTTGATTAAAGGTTTTGTTAAGAAAAAATGATAAAAGGTGTCTACTACTTATAATCCCAGAATCAAGTGGAATGCTCAATTAATAGAAGTGCATACATTTAAGAAAAGTATAGAAAATTCCAAAATGCAGAAGCTTCCTTATGTGAAAGAAAGAGATTACAAAGCTTTACTACTTCACTTCTTTAGGCTTATCCTGAAGAGCTTGATGATGTTGATGAGTATTTATCATCTTTTACCAATTTAAGTCCAATTTCAACTTCCATAATGAAACCATTCATCCAGTTTGCTTCAGATGGAGATCTTAAATGAGTGAAGAAAAATAAGAAATCTAGATTCTTCCTAATGGAGGCAGTCTCCTCTATGTATCTATCCCAATCTTCTAACTCGAGAATAGGAAAAGTCACCACAACACTTCTCTCATACTTTCAGGGTTTTTGTATAATTAAATCAATGCAGATGCTCTTTAATACTTTGTCCAGATCCTTGAGATATTTTCTTTTGAAAATCCTCCTACATAGATTCCCAATAGTCTCCACATCAGGATCTACTTGGAGAGAGAAGGCTAGAAACATTGCAGGGATATCTGAATCGACTCGATACTTGTTTGAATTTTCCTTAAACTCTTTTCCCAGAATTATAGAAACTTCTCTAACAACAATGCTATATTTGATCATTAAGATTTTTTTTATCCTGCTAGTAGAAATGACTACATTGAAGGCTATTTTCTTATGAAAACTTCTTAATTTGATTGGGGTAGACATTTCCACTGGCTTGAGGAAAACTGTAGGATGGTAACTACAAACTTCTTATTTCCCTTATAAAGGCTTCAGAGGGAATTTTAAGAGATGAGAAACCCAAGCGCTGGCTATTCTCATGGAAGCCGAAAGGTTTCTTATTTTTTGATTAATCTAGAGAGATAAATAGTCACTTTTAAATTAGTTAAATAAGGGACAGAAGGATTAGTTTTATTTTGAAAAAATTTAACATTGGATAAAGTTTTAGCAACATTTTAAAGATAGCCCATTGTTCTTAAAATTTGAAATTATACAATAAACTATCAATATGTGAAATTATTTTGTTAAGATGCATGGAGACATTTTTGAAGGATAAAATACTCTTATCGGTGATGCATTTAAGTAAGAAAGGAAATTAATTAGTACATGTTAGGATGAGAACTAAAGGTGAACTTAAGGTAACCTTTAGGGGGTATAGATTGCGATCTATATACTGTTTTCTATGATGATAAATGTCTTATGTTTAGAAGGATTTGACCTTCCTTTCGAAGTTTAAGACTATTTAAGAAACAAAATTACTACAACTATAAGAGATGTCCTTTTATATCAAAGATATTCCATATGCCCCCAAGTTTGCAAGTTCATCTACCCTCTTATTTCCTTCTCTGTAAATATGATTAAATGATATTTCCTTAAAGGATTCACATAGGGATAAAGCTTGCGACAGAAGTGAATTTAGTCTCCAATTTGGAGTTGTTTTTTTTCCTAAGTGCATTAATAACGATTGTTGAATCGCCCTCAATTTTTAAATGTTGTAATCTCAATGATATGTATTTTTGAAGACCCTTAATTAGGGCAAGAAGTTCTGCTCAATTATTTGTTTCTACCCCAATAGGAGCAGCTAATGCTGTAATTTCCTTACCTTCATGATTGTGGATGCTACACCCAATGCGTGCAATACCTGGATTGCCCTTGGAAGCTCCATCAAAGTTCAACTTGTGCCAATCATTCTTTGGAGGTTTCTATATGCGATCATTTCTCTTTGACATTTTATTTTGAGAATTAGAGCCAATGAAAGGTGGTAGTACTAAAGCTTCCCACTTACCTCACATTCTTCCATCCCACTGACTCATTTTTAGATCTATTTTTAGGGTTTTAATTGTGTTACTATTCATTTTTTCTATTATTGCTGCTTCGATTTTATTACATAATTTTTTCCACTCCAATTTTTCTTCTCTAAAAATTCTTCTGTTGTGTTTTTTCCATACTTCCCAAATAACTATAGATGGAGAGATAATCCATAAGTTTGCAAAAATACTTCTTTTTCTAATGATTGGTCAAGCTTGCAGCATATCCTTAAGAGAAAGGGAGAGGGTAGAGGACCACCCTAAGTTCCCTTGTAGCCACTTCCAACATTGATTTGTGAATGGATAGTTTAGGAATAAGTGGTCTACATTTTCTTCATCTTTCTTACATAGTGGACATCTGCTTGGTCCTGAGTAGCCAAGATTCCTAAATCGATTTGTAGTTAAAAGTCTATAGTTCAAAGCTAACCATGTACAAAAGCCTTCTTTTGGTGAGCACTCCTTGCTCCAAAACAAGTGAAATGGTAAAGAGCTTTTGGGTTTGTTATAGCTTTGGGAAATGAGCCTATACCCATCCTTCATATTGTATTCACCTGACTTTGAACCATCCCAGACTAGTTTATCTCTAGAGTTGTTTAAAGAATTTTTTCTATTCTTGAGAATATCATTGATTGTTGATTCTTCGAATAAAGAGACCCCAAATTCTTTTATGGATTTCCAAACCCAATTCCCATCTTCAAAAATGATTTAGTCTTTAAGAAAGAAACCAATCTTCTCCTTTAAAGATTTGATGAGTGTAGGGTTATTTAAAATACTAGATATTACCTCCTGGTTTCCTCAAGAGTCATCCCAGAAAAGCACCTCCTCTCCAGATCCTGGGCACCAAGTTAATTTTTCTATAATGATAAATCTGCATTCCATGATAAAATCCCAAATCTTCGAGCCTTTAGGGGGGTTTGATTCCCTAAAGATGTTAATGGGTGAAAGATCTTTCAGATATTTGTGAATGAGAATTTTTTCCCACCTTGCTTTAGGATTTCTAAAGAGCCTCCATAGTAGTTTAGCTCCAAGGGCTTTCCCTTGATCTCCTAGATTTTTTAGGCCCACACCTCCTTCCTCTTTAGGTTTACAAATATTTTCCCATGATATTAGCGGTATTTTATTATTCTCATTACTTCCTTCCTAGAAGAAGTGTGATTTCTAATATTTTGTTTCCAGGTAGGTGTAGGTATTATACGTGATACGTAGGCATAGCTGCTAAACTAAGCTAACCATGGTAGTTCTTCCTGCTGAGGACAATGACCTTCCTTTCCATGAACTTATTTTGTTTTTAATCCTATCTATAATAGGGTCCCATATCTTTGTTTCTCAGTTATCCTTGACTAAAGGGAGACCTAGGCATTTGCATGGAATCTCACCTTCCTTAAAGTTGAGGATTTTGTAGATATCTCTTTTTGTTCTAGTATCAGTATTGAAAAAGAATATTTCTGATTTATCTGGATTGATTTATTGGCCTGAGGCCTTAGAGTATGTTTCCAAAATCCTTTTAAAGGTTCTTGCTTTGCTTCTTTTGCTGGCACCATATAGAAGAGTGTCATTTACAAAATGTTGATGAGATGTGGGCTCTAAATCACTTGTGATGGAAATTCCCTCAAGGGATTCCTAATTCCTTTCCTTTGTTATTTCCCTACCTAAAGATTTGGCCATGATTATAAATAGGAAAGGTGAAATTGGGTCGCCCTGTTTGAGGCCTCTAGATATGCTAAAAAATCCCTCCGGGGTACCATTAACTAGAACCAAAATCATAGGAGTAGATATACATTCATAAATTAAATTGATCCAACTTTTAGTGAGGCCAAAGGCTTCCATGCTTTTGCAAAGAAACCTCCAATCCACTTTGTCATAATCTTTTTTGATGTCCAATTTGATAAGCATGCTTGGATTTCTATTCTTGAGGATAGAGTGAATGGCTTCCTGAGCTATTATTACCCCCATCGTAAATGGATCTCCCTAGAACAAACCCAGTCTGTTCTTCGCTTATTATCATAGGGAGAATTTTTTGGAGTTGGAGGGCCAAAGTTTTAGTAAGCAATTTATATAAAGTGTTGCACAAAGCAATAGGTCTATAGTCATTAAGGCAAGTTGGTTTTTCTTTTTTAGGTATAAGAGCGATAAAAGTGTTGTTAACTTCTTTAAGAATTTTGCCTGAATTTCTAACTCCTTCTAAAGATTTTGTAACCTCCTTCCCTACAAAGTGCCAACATTTTTGAAAAAAAATGGTTGGAAAGCCATCAGGTCCTGGGGACTTATCTGGATTCATTTGCATTAATGCTGAATGTATTTCATTTATTGTAAATTTACTAGTTAGCATTTGATTTTGATGTTTAGTTATGACTTTCACGATGTTTTGGATTAGATTTCTCTAACATCCCAAATTTGATGAGTCCCTATTGTTTAAAACTTTATAGAAATAATTCACTGATTCACTAGCTATGCTTTTGGCATCCTCTATAATATTACCTTCCTCATTAATAATACTAGAGATCCTATTCACAATTCTTCTTTGTTTGGTGCTATTGTGAAACAAAATTGTATTTCTATCCCCTACTTCTAGCCATGTTTCTCTTGATTTCTGTTTGCAAAATATTTCCTCTCTGGCTAGGATTTCCTCATAATCTTGTAATAAAACTTTCTCTTTATGGTATAGAACATCATTCATTCATGCCTTAATAACCTGAGAATTGACTTCCCCTAGTTCAGCTTCAAGTTCTAATTTCTTTTCAAATATATTGCCAAACTTAGACGCATTCCATTCTAGGAGTTTTCTTTTAATCCATTTTAGTTTGTTTACAATTATATACATTTTTGAGCCCTCAATCTGAGGTTCCTACCACCATTTCTCAATTAGATTTAGTAGATCGGGATCTCTCAACCATACTTGTTCAAATTTGAAAGCACTTTTTTTTGGCCTAGATTGTGTTAAAATGTTTAGAATGATTGGATAATGGTTTGATCCGGAAATTGGTATAATGTTTGATGTGAGTGAAATATCGTATAAGGCCAAGCTACCTTTGAGGAATAATCTATCTAATTTCTCTGTAATGTTGCAAAAGCCTAGTCTTCTGTTATTCCATGTGAAGGCATTATCTTCTATAGGAATTTTGAGAAGGGAACTTAGCTATCCCTCCATTGTATGAAATCTTTAGCTGCTAAAGGAATGGAATTTACTCCCCTTTTTTCAGAAGTCTTAGTAATTACATTGAAATATCCACCTAGAAAGAAAACTTTATCCCTTTTTTGATCCAGATAGAATCCTATCTCATTCCAAACTTAAGTTTATCTTTGTTATGAATATGTCCATAGACATTGATTAAGTTAAAGGTTAGATTAAGTCTGAATTTTTTTACCTTACCACTCATCCAATATTGTCATCTTTATAGAATGTTTATTGAGATGTTACAGGGATCCCAAATGATTTCGAGTCCCCCCGAAGCACCTATGGCTGGTGAGGCCTCAATTTCCCTTATCCCTATTTTTTTTAAAAATTCCCTATCTCTAAACTATCTAGTTTTGTTTCTTGAATTAACATAATTTCTAGATTGTGAATTTTGATACAACGTTTGATTAAATGTTGCTTGTTAGGGGCATTCATGCCCCTAACATTCCATGATAGGACATTCATGGTGCCTTGGGAAGGTTCTTCCCCTTCCCTGCATTCAGAATGGAAGTTATTTTAATCTGTCCTACGACGTCCCCTACTAAGTCCCTTAGTTTTGCAGCAGATCCTCTCCCTCTTTTCCTAGGATTTTTTGCACAATCCAAGGAGCGTTTACTCTCCACATGTTGAGCTATGCCTAGGGAGACTTTCTCTTTCATCTCTTTTTCATCCAGTTTTATTAATAATTCTTCTATAGAGATATCTAAGTTGACTCTATTCAAATAAATATCCTCATCGAGGAGTTCCTTTTGGAGCTCAGCTTCCTCTGGATCCCAAATCTCATTCATTAATCCATCTAATAGTTCCTCTAGAAGAGTTTCTTTTATATAATCTTTTATTATATTTACTTCTTCAATTTTCTCCTTTTCAGAATTTGAGTCTTCTAAAATCACTCACGAATTATCATAGTGGATGTTTGTATTCTTAGGGGGTAAGCAGTCATTACTCATTGATGGTTTTTTGTGGGATCTTCCCCTATACTTTTTAGCTTTGTTTCAGGAATTTGAGGATACATTCTTTCCCTACACCTAGAATTTGTGGTATCCTTTTGCTACTCTGAGATGCTGAGGTTTAAACCCAAAAAATCCTTGATTTCGTACTCCTCATAACTAAAGCTCTTTATGAGACCCATATCTGACCCTTCTAAATTTGGTTTTATAAAATTTAAGGGTGTTGGATTGAGATAAAGGTCCTGGTTCTCACTGGACCATGCTTCATCTGAGATATGATATTCTGGATAGTTTATATTCTCCCAATTGTCTTTTGTATTTAAGGGTTGGCCCATTGCTACATCAATTCTATTTTTGGGGGATTTTGCTACTTTTTCAATGATATTGGTTAAGGATAATGTTGAGTCTTCTTTCATTATTTCCCTAATAAGTATACATTTCCTCCTATTGGCTTCTTCAGAGTCACTAGTCTCATCATCTGATGAGAGTGAGAAGTCAATATTTCCCTGGCCTAAAAAACTCTTAAAAGATCCATCTTTGAATCCTTTGTTGTCATTGGATTCCCCTTCTAAAGCTTTTTTTTTTTTTCAGCAGATACACTTCCTTGTAAGAGATTAGTTAAACTGTCATTGTTTATTCTTTCTATTAGACCATTTGTTATTACTGGGGAGTTTGGCTAAACTAAAACTTGCTCACTGGTCCTGTCATTGAAGCAGAACCCTCCAGAAAACTTGTTAAACATAATTCTGGGAAGTTCATCTGTGGAGATCAGGAACCTAGGGTAACCTTCTTCTTCTGTAATCACTCCCAAAATCTTGCTCTTTTTGAAAGGATTTTTTTGTTTATACTTGAGAGTCTCTTTTAGGTTTGATGTATTAAAGGATTTCTTCTGATTTAGTTTTTTGTCTGAGAAGAAGAGGATGTTTTCTGTAATGTCTCCCCTGAATTGCTCCATCAACAGATGATATGAAATTTTATCACTAATGTAGTTTATAGCTTTAGGGTTTTTTGATATGTCGGAAGATTTGACCAAAATTTTAACATCTGAGGAATCCAAATAGTTTTCCTCAAGACCCATTACTTCACCCAAGGTTTCACCAATTTGATATAAAATTTGGCTATGTAATAATTCTACCGGCATATTTGAAATTTTCACCCATATCAGAGTTGCGATGTTGTTGAAGATATCCTTATTAAAATTAGGTATTCGTTTTAAAAAATTTATAGCATGTCTGTGATAGAAAATGTCAACTAACTCTAAGCGTTTATGTCTAATGAATAAATTTTCACATTCGAAATACAAGCAGTAATTTGGGAGAAAAGTTATACTTACCTGTGACTTGATAGCCACTTGTAGCCATTCTTTAATACCTTTGAATGCTACTCCAGAGCTAAACCATTTCCCAAAAAGCCCCCATGAGTGACACTAATTCCACAGGCCCTCTGTGAAAGTATGAAGCCCTTTAATGGTTTTTACTCCCACTGTGTCATATGGATTAGTTCTTCGATGCGGTGAGGAGTATTTTTCTGATGATGCCTTATTATACTCAGGTCGCTAGTTTCCATCAATCTCATATTGACTTTGTCTATGAGGTGGAGTGTAAATCTTTGCCCTGTTAAGGGTTTGTAAATCTGAAACTAGGCCTACCGATCATTGTTGTGGAGTGGAGATCTAAGAAACATGTTGGCTTCTGGAATCCTTTACTAGGTTATTTTGAAGATTATCAAATTGATTCCTAAGAGGGATCAGGAAAGGTTGGGCATTATTCAAGGAGATGTTATGGTTCTTTTGATTTTTCCAATTTCTTGCCCTCCTCGCTTTTTGGAGATGAGCAGGTTTCCATTCTTTGTATCCCGTGTGAGCATTATAAGAAGCATAAAGGTTATGGGAGGAAAAACTAGGGCTGCCCTAATATCTACAACATTCCCTTCTTGTTATTTCTGGAACTACATATTTTGTTAAATGAAATAAGTTTATTTGTTTATCCAGTGCTTCGACATTGAAACTTAAGAGTCTTCAATTGCCTGTAAAATCCTGATACTGATCCTGCCTCTTCGTGAGCAGAGCCATTTTTTCAGGTAACTTTTCCACATATATTATTATTTATTTTTAAAATAATATTTAATTTTGTTAATAATTTATTATATATAATTAATTTATTATATATATATATATATTGATTTTTGAAATTTAATATATAATTTCTAATAATAATGTATATTAAAACATTAGTTTTCTACAATCTATTAGTTATAATTTAATGATTTTATAATATGTTTTATATAACATCAACAAGCCAACACTTGTTTGAAGAAAGCAATTTGTTTAAAAGAATATGGAATGAAAGTTTTCTTATTTTACCTTATAAAATAGTTATGTAAAACAATTAAGAAGTAATAATAAAATCATTCCCTGTTAGAATATAATAATTGTCATGATGTACGAAAATACTGGGACCGGTCGCATGATCATGCGGGGAAGAGGGGACTACCCAGCAGAGAGTCGTATGATGTACAAAAATACTAGGACTGGTCGCATGATCATGGGGAAGAGGGGAATACTGAAGGGTCACATGATGTACAAAAATACTGGGACCGGTCACATGATCGCAAGAGGTAAACAAATGCAATGCGATCATGTGGAGAAGAGGGGAGTACCCAGCAAAGAGTTCAGCAGATTCGATGGAGGGGAATGCAGACAACAATATCCAAATGGGGCTAGGCAGAATGATAATACTGGGACCGGTCGCATGATCACAAGAGGTAAAAATATGCCATGTGATCATGTGGGGAAGAGGGGAGTACCCAGTAGAGAGTTTAGGAGATTCGATGGAGGGGAAGGAAAACAGCGATATCCATATGGGGCCAGGCAGTAGCTTCTGTCACAGAAGCAGTTGTTTGAAAAGTAGCAACTGCAACAAGATTTGTCACACAATGCTAAGGTTTCCCATCAGCCCTCTCGCCCTCCACATTTTCAATCGGTTCCGTTTGCACAGAAAAACTGGGTGAAGGGAAACACTGCTACCCGTTTTGATCCTGATGACATAATGAAAATATTTATTGGAAAAGTAACAGTCCAACCGGCCAAGCATTTTTTTGTGAATCCTAAATTCATTAACGCACTAGTAAAGCCCCAATCTGGGTTGCAGAGGAAGGAGGGTTTCAATAAGGTAGTACAACATCTCAAATCCCCTTTTAATAATGCACATTCTATTCATGAGGCGGGTGAGTCATCCTGGCAAGTGAGTAAGAGGCAACTAACAAACTCTCGAGACTCATTTCAAGAAAAAAAATTTGTTCGGGAAAATAAAAATTTAAAAATCTATCGAGCAGGAGGTAGTCTCTTTTTGCCAAGACAAAGAGCTCAGGGTAGATATTGGCGCTTCCACAAGCAAGAAATACTGGACATTTGTGAAGGCACGCCACCAAGATCGCCTATAGCCATACGGTATAATCAGGGTCCTGCCAAAAAATAGGGAGATTTGAGGGTTATGAAGCAGATATCAGATGAACATATTGGGAAATCTCATCAAGTCACAACAAATAGAGACCCTTTCAATCCAAAGAAACCTATTCAAGTTTGGCAGATTAAGTAGAGCACTCTTCATAAGGAAACTCAACAGGGGACTGAGACGCATGATTATACATCAATCTCCTTTCCAGATCATTTGCTTCAAGATCAAATTCATCATCTCCAAAATAAAGCATTAATAAGTGCATTTTTGAGACCAGGCTTATGTATTGATGATTTTAAAATTTGGGCCTCTGACAATTGGCCAGGGTTAATTCATGTTTTTTGGTTAAATATTGAGTTGGGTTATTTTCTTGCTAAATTTGAAAACTCTGTTATGAGGGATGGGATACACAAGATCAAAAGTTGGTTCTGTAAAGGAGTTGGACTCTTTGGTGCTTCCTAACAAGATTTACCCATATGAAGCTTCTATCTACTTTTATTGGGCTATAAGTATCATCATGGCATTCTTGAGTGCCTCCAAGTAGCTTGCCTTATTAGAATGGAATAAATTAGAAGACTCAAGTTTTAGTCAGGATGACATAGTACAACACTTAATGTTTTTAGATTCTCCTACTACAAATCCAATTACAAATGATGTGTTTGATAAAGAGGTGTTGGTAAATCTACGAGCTAGGAAAATTTCAGAAGAGTTATTGATAGACCTAGCTACCAAAATAATATATGAGATAGCAGAAGAAGAAGGGATCCTTCAGTATGACCGTGTGTACAATAAGAAAGATCAACATAAATGCCTGAGTGATGGTTTTACCACTATTCCAATAGAAGAGAATATGCAACCACTTGAAGAGCATTAGATGCTAAACATGCACTAGCAAAGTGACAACAATAAGGCTTGAGTGGTAAATGAGCTCAGTACGGATTCTAAAGGCTCTTCTTCTTCAGATTCTACCAGTCAATCTAAGGGGAGAGTCAATGGGCAGAGAGAAGCTATAGCTGTCAACCATAATAAAGACTATAGGAATGCAACTATTATGTTGGTGCCTCCATTTGAATCAGAGGAGACTGTTCATTCCTGCATTATAGATTGGATATAGAGTAACACATTTCTTACATTAGAGGAAATCCTAGCAAGATATGACCAGGAATTGCATGCTGATCTAGATTCAGCTATTGATGGGACTAATCAAGAAATATGTGATGGCCCAAACAATACCACTTGTGTTGTAGGAGCAGGTCCTATGCCTTTTGACCCTAATATGTCACTATCAATTGAGAAATCACCATTAAATCAAGCACAAGCGAAGGCTCCACCGAAAAAAAGAGGTAGAAAGCCTAAAAGTATTATAGTCAAATAAGAAATTGAAGCTGGAATTCTATCAACACTAGATGAGAAGTTCACACCTTCCAAAAGATTGACAAGGAGAACAAAATGCTCTCCTTGTCAGAAATGAAGATAGCATCTTGGAATGTCAGAGGACTCAATGCCTCTGACAAAATAAATAGAATCAAGCTAGAATTTGATTCTATAAAAGTGGATATTATACTACTTCAAGAAACAAAGATGTCAGATGAGGTTTTTAACAAAACTATTGGGAAATGGACAAAATGGAATGCTATTCATTGTCCAGCGATAGGTGCATCAGGTGGGCTAGCTATCCTCTAAGATACTAATCTTTTTCAAGGCCAAATTATTGAGAAGAAAGATAAATGGCAAGCCATCAGATTGGAATGTTTTGATATTAAAATATTATTGTTTAATGTTTACGAGCCCATAGAAACCCAAGACAAATTGAGATTGTGGTCAAAGATTACTTAGTTTTTACAACTTCAATTAGACACGCATATCATAATGGGGGGGGGGGATTTTAATGCCATTTTAAAACTATTAAAAAAAATCGGTGGAATTTGTCCACCAATGAGGACAATTCAGCACTTTGCAAATTTTGTTGAAGATAATGGCCTAATGGATGTTGTGCCATCAAATGGTTCATTTACATGGACCAACAAAAGGGCATGCTTCTCTCAAATAGCAATCAGATTAGATAGATTTCTCCTCTCCCAATGCTGGAAATTAGTCAATGTTACATTTCACTCAGAAATTCTACCACAACCAGGTTCAGATCATTTCCCAATTTGTCTACATTTGTACACGATAGTAACAAAACAAGATTTCCAACATAGACCATCATTCAAGTTTGAAAGAATGTGTTTACGCCACCCAAGTTTTTTGAATTCACTTAAGCATTGTTGGAATTCAGTGCCCACGATAGATGGAACTAAAATGTACCAATTTGCACATAAGATGAAGCTCACCAAATAGTGGATCACGAAATGGAACGAGATGATATTTAAGAATATTTTTAAAGAGAAAGAAATAGTCAAGGCCAAATTAGAGGACATATATAACACTATTATAAAAAAAGGGATGAATAATGGCTCCTTTGCTACTCAGAAAAGTCTAGTACAGGAGTGGGAGGAAATATGCAGTAGAGAAGAGGAATACTAGAGGCAGAAGTCAAGAGAACTTTGGCTAAAAGAGGGGGATAGAAATACAAAATACTTTCATGCATCAGCTAAATTAGAAATAGTGAGCAATTGTATTCTCTCTATAACCAAAGCTGACAATGGCATCTTATTGTCAGAACCTCAAAGCATACAAGATGAAGGGGTCAAATTTTTTCAAAATTTGTTAGCCCCTCCTGCCATTGCTTGTCCACTACCACCTCCAATGTAGGAACTTCTAGAGGCAATCTCCAACATGATTTTAGTAGGGGAAAATTTAAAACTCATGGCTCCATTTACCATTCAGGAATTAAAAAAAGTGGTCTTTTCCTTGCCTCTGGACAAAGCCCCAGGCCCAGATGGCTTTACTACTCTATTCTTTCAAGTATGCTAGGACTGGATTGGATGGGAATTATTGGATGTTATAGAAGAATCAAGGACCAGCAAGACCATGTTGAAAAACTTCAACACCACTAATATAGCCATTATTCCTAAAGTGCAAAATCCAAAGACATTTGCAGACTTCCGACCAATATCCTTATGCAATACTATTTATAAAATCATCACAAAGGCTATTTATTTAAGGATGCAGTACCTTATCCCTAAGATTGTCTCGCATCTGCAAGGGGGCTTCATTCTAGGTAGAGAGACAATGGAAGGAGCTTTAGAGGCTCATGAAGTTCTTCATTCTATCCACAATAGTGAATCAACACATTTTGTTATTAAACTAGACATGATGAAAGCATATGAAAGAGTTAGTTGGGATTTCCTCATTAAGGTCCTACATAAATTTAGATTTTCAAGTTGGTGTAAATGGTTAAAAGCTTGTGTTTTGGGTGCATCTTTTTCAATTTTGATAAATGGTGTTCCGGTGGGTTTTTTTTCATCTACCCAAGGAGTTAGGCAGGGGGATCCTTTATCACTAGTCTTATTCATTTTAATCACAGAGGCATTTAGTAGGTTCATACTTCTAAAGAAAGCGTTAGGCAAGTGGCTGGGTGTGCAAATTGGCCAAACAAATATTTTAGTGACTCACTCACTTTTTGCTGATGATACATTATTATTTGGTACATCAAACATCAAGGAGTCCAAGCAAATCAAAGAAACCTTGGACCTGTATACTACAGCATCAAATCAGAGAGTTAATCTTCTCAAATCCAAGATATATCTGTTTAATACAAATCAAATTGTATCTAATAAAATTGTTAACCTTCTTGGATTTTTAGTGGATTTTCTTCCATCAGTCTACCTTGGTATCCCATTTTTCATGGGGGAAAATAAAATTAGTTATTGGACACCAATCATTGAAAGTATTAAAGCCAGGGTGGTTGCATGGAAAGCAAGGTGGCTGTCTCTCTCAGGTAGAATACTTTTAATCAAAACAGTTCTCTCAGCAATCCCCAATTATTACTTATCAGTCCTCAAGGCTCCTATGTTGGTCATTCAAAAAATTTAGAAACTGATTAGAGATTTTCTATGGACTGGGAACATGAATGGAGTAAAGAAAATCCCTTTAGTCTCGATAGAGAAATTGGCACAAGTTAAGCAGCTAGCTGGGGCAGGGATTCGTGATCTATAAAAGTGAAACATAGCATTTGGGGGCAAATTAGTATGGCAAATGTATTCTAAGCCACATAATATATGGTGCCAAATTATGCAAGCCAAGTACTTAGATGGTTCTAACCTGACTAGAATTATATTGGTATCTGACCCCCCTAAAGGGTCATCCATTTGGGACTTCATGATCTCCTCCAGAGATTTAATATGCAAGTATATTACATGGGAAGTCAATAATGGTCAATCAGTCAAGTTTTGGCGTGACTCATGGAGTGGGGCACCACCTTTGATTAGTAAAAATGACATTGGAATGGAGGATATTATCTCTGTAGAAGAAAATGTTTGGGGTATTCACTTAATTGGATATGTATCTGCTATATGCCTGCACTCAAGGAATGTAATTTGGAAAGACCCCCAAGAGCTACCTCTCTCACCACAATAGATTCAATTATTTCGGAAAATCTTGTCTCAAAGACTGATCTACTTATCAAACTTGGAGGATAAATTGATTTGGGCACCAGGGGCAGATGGGAATTTTAATATTAAGGATGGATATAAACTTATTCAGCAAAGAGACACAACCAAGCAACCATCCTGATCGTATTCCTTCTGTTGGAATAATCTAACATTACCAAAAGCAGGATGCTTTGCTTGGCTAGCTTTGAATAATAGGGCATTAACAAGTGAGCGGCTTTAGAGACTTAATATAGCTCAGCCTTTTAATTATCTACATTGTGATAATCATCAAGAAGACATAGACCACCTATTCTTAAATTGTGAATTTGCTCAAGAATGTTGGCATTTTGTCCTTAGAAAGTTACAATACCCAACTCCTCTTCCATGCAAGCTAAGGGACTTGTTTGACTCATGGCCACAACTATATTCATCCTCCCTTTTTTCAGCAATTTGGAAGTGTGCTCCAGCAATAGTGGTCTGAGCAATTTGGTGGGAGAGAAATAAAAGAATCTTTCGTAGATAATTTTGGACAATCCAAGTGGTCACAGCTCAAATAGAAAGATCAATATCAGAACTAGTTAATGCTAGTCATAATAAGCTTAAACATAATCTAATTATGACATAATGGGACTCGTTTATATTGCGAGAGTGGAAACAAATACATGCTCCTTTTGGTTGGTGTTATCAACCAAAACCAAATAAAATGCTGGATAGAGAAAGGACTAAGTGGATGCCGCCATAAAAAGAGTCTAGCAAGATTAACTTTGATGGCTCCTCAAGAGGGAATCTAGGTAAATCAGGGGTGGGAATTTGTATCCAAAATTTTCAAGGAATATTACTAGCAGTAAAATGCTGCACACTTCCTGATGGCACAAACAATATGGCTGAGGCCAAGGCATTATTAGAAGGTCTAATATTAGCAAAAAAATGGAGGCTTCCAACAGATTCAAATAGAGGGAGATTCAATAGTGACTATATTAGCATGTCTAAGTAGAATATCCCATAACTGGAAACTATCATACATCCTTCAGCAGATTTGGTTGTTACTAGATTCATTTCAAGAAGTTCAGATCTCTCACATGCTTAGAGAGGGTAATAGACTCGCAGACCATCTGGGAAACAAAGGTTGTGACAGGTATGAACTGGTGGCTATTAATGATGATTCAATTATTAATCACGATGCCAAGTTGAAGGAAATCTATAGTCGAGAAATAGTGTCATGTGCAGTTGATGCCTCAAATGTCCAGATGTGAAGTTTATTCTTTAACAGATGTATGCATAAATGGTTTATATATTTACCCCAAGTACAATTCCATTTGTGTGTTTAATGGAAGGCACGGACAGTTTTCATATGCCATAGTATTTGGCATGTGAGAAGTACAGAGTAGATATAAATTTTAATAACTTTTAATAAAAACACAACTTGCTTGTGTATCATTTGTGTAGGCATATCTATTTCCCCATCTGCAAGTTCATCGGCACACATGTGTTTGTGGTTGAGAAAGTTTAGTTAGTGTACTATTGGCAGAATCCCAAGTTCCAAAAATGACATTGAAACTTACGCATAATCTCGTTCACACTTGGGATATCCTGATATTATTTTGGTTGTACTTGGCAATTTATTATAGCTACAAATATGTGGGCTTTTGATCATATTCATCACTCATTGGCGAGTTATAAGTTGGGAGCCAATGGATTTGCGGGTTAGTCAGGTGATGAAATGCAGACAGAGTGCCCGCTATCACCATGAAGTCATGCCCAGAAATTATAGAGTTAGGATGCGAATGGAACTTTTGGAAGAGGCTCTACCGCCTCACATTGATGAGGGCTCATTTTCATTAATGTTTATATGCTAGTCGCAAGCAATAAGGGATGCAATTCAGCTGGTTGTTGGGGAAGAAATACTAGACTCTCATTCGTGGAGCATTTACATCATGATGGACTTATCCCAGTCAATATCTTTGGTGTCTTCGCTGGCTCACAAAGTGGTCCACCCAAATTTTCTTCAACACAATGCGCTCTCGAGGGCTGTTTAGCAGTATGAACTATGGGATGGTTTGGCGCTGGTTGGTTGACTATTTTTGCATCATGAGCTGCTCTCAAATCACGATTTCTTTCTATTCTATGAAAGTATTAAATGCTCCTTCTGTTCGCAAGATGCTCGATTCACAGAAAATGCACTTCGAATCTTAGGGAGGCGTATCTTCGAATATATGCATGTATATAACTATGATCTTGGGGTTTCTTACTGGTTCTTCCACAGGGGAGTTATTGAACCAGATTAATAAAATATGGTCATATTTATTTTAAAAGCATTTAAGAAGTAAAACATTTAAGAAGTAAATCCTTATTTTATAAAACATTTTTCATATTAGAAAGCAATTTGTTTAAAAGAATATGGAATGAAAGTTTTCTTATTTTACCTTATAAAATAGTTATGTAAAACAATTAAGAAGTAATAATAAAATCATTCCCTATTCGAATATAATAATTATTATATTTATTTTAAAAAAGAGGGGTAAACACTTTAATCCTAATCCTAATATTAACCCTAACCCTAACCATAATCTTAAACCTAATCCAAAGTATAATCCTAATGCTAATCTTAACATTAATCCTAATCTTGACCCTAACCCAAACCATAGCCCTAACCAAATCTAAATTTTCAACTTTAATCTAATTATAATTTCAATCCCAACCCTAATAATAATTCCAATCCCACCCTTAACACTGGCCAAAACCCTATTCCAACTTACCCTAATCATATTAATGTATTCAATGTGTTATGTACGTGGCAGGTGCTACTAGCAAATATATACTCTATAAACCCTAACCCTAAGCATAACACTAATAATTATATAAATACATACCCTAACCCTAATCATAATCATAACCCTTAATCCTATAAGAAAAATAAAAAGTAAGTTTAAATAAAAGAAATAAAAAGATTGAAAGAAAGGCTAAATTTCAAATAATAAATAATTAAACTTTAACACCATTCCCCCTGTAATTCTTTCCCCACTTGTTCTTCAAACAAGTGTTGGCTTGTTGAAGTTATATAAAACATATTATAAAATCATTAAATTATAACTGATAGATTGTAGAAAACTAATGTTTTAATATACATTATTATTAGAAAATATATATTAAATTTCAAAAATCAATAAATATATATATATAATAAATTATTAACAAAATTAATCTTATTTTAAAAATAAATAATAACAAAATTATTTAACATTTTAATATATAATATATTATGATAATTAAACATACAATTTATTTATTAACAAAATTAAATATTATTTTAAAAATAAATAATAAATTAGATTTTAAAAATTTAAACATACTAATTATTATTAAAAATTTAAATATATATTTAACTATAAATAAATTATATTGATTATTTTATTAATATAATCAAATAAAATAACTGAGAACACAATCAATCAAATCTATTGAAAATGAAAAAATATTACATGATATCCGATATTCGCATTGTAGTTCAAGAAAATAATACTAAGTGTAAAAACAAGTTAGCTTCCTTATAATAACTTTGAAATATAAAGTGAAGTATAGGATACGGATGATTGCATAACTGCAATGACAGTACACTACCATGCAGTCTTGCAGAAGTACGGTGGCTATGACAGTGCATTGCAATGGGCAGTACAGTCTAAGATGGTATGCAAGCCATGGACATAAGGGTAGCGGGGAAATCTGTCAGCTGGGTAGACAATGCTGAGCACTAATAGTCTTGTACTTTTTGTGCACTAAACTTTCTAATAACTAATTGACTCAAATAAATAATAATTTTATATACATTTTATAAATAAAAAATCTTAATAAATTATTTGACTATTTAGCCTTCTATCAAAAGTTCATCTAGTGGTAGAGAATTTTTAATGTTGAAAAAGAGGTCACAAGTTCTAATCCCACAAAAAGATAGCATATATAAGCCTTGTTTATAGCACAATGATAATATTCTATTTATTATTAAAAAATAAAACTATATTATAGTTTTATTATTAAAAATGAAACTTTATCACAGCGGGCTACGGGAAAGTGGTATTTGATGGATATTATCATTTACAAAATACAAAATGAGTATACTCACATTACATTTGAAAATTTACAAACACAACCACGTGAGTCACATGAACAAATTGAGCAACCCACACAAAATTAGTACATAGTTGGTTTTGGCTATGTAGAAGAATATTTGGACTTGACCTAACCCTTTTATGACATTTATTAATTTAATTAAAAATCACATATTTAAATAATAAATATCAAAAAAGGGATAGGGACTTTTTAATTTAATTAATAAATGTCAAAAGGGGTCACGTCAAGTGCAATTATTCAATTTCATAGACGTTTTCTACATAGTTTATGTGAAATTGCAAAACAAGAATTATTATACAATGAGGTTTTTAAATGATTTAGAGAATGAGTAATGGGGCCTCCAACTTAACTTTGAGTGACCATTCATCTTTTTCTACTTTTGTTGGTATTTTTTAATTGTGGATAAAATTTTCCTTAAATGAAAATATTGGACAATATAAATTTTGGTATGGCTTGGTATTGTCTTTTTAATAGAATTAGAAAATGTTGAAGGAAAATATTTGAAATTAGATTTTGATTTTTGGTTATGTTTTATGTATAAAGAAATACACTCGTCTATGAAGAAACAACAATTTCAATTTCATTTCATTTCTAATTCAGTTTAGGACTAATTTTATAAGAGGAAAAATGTAATATTTTATTATTTATTATTTTGAAAAAGGTTATTGATTTCTGAAGATTCTTATAGTGAAAACATGAGCCTTTCTTGTTTTCCAAGGGAATTATAATTACCCCCGAGGTCATGGGGATGGGAGAAGCATGTTTCCATGCCCCTATCGGCTAGAGAGGGGGAGTGAAAATCACCCTACTATTCTAAGTGGTGTTTGTGGTAATCCTCCCCCAAGATAATTGATTTCAACTATTGGTACAAGAATAATCAACACTATAGAGTCAATTGAAACTCTACTTCATGATTGAAATCAAAAGTCTAAAATTTTATTACTATCTAGAGTATGGAATTGCTAGAGAAAGTTTCTAGTAAGTGTGAATGTTTGATATATTTTATTCATTGAGCATAAGATTTTATACGAAGCACATACAATTAGTAACTACAAAAATATCATAACACACATAATTACCAAACAATGTAATATTTACACTAATATTCCCCCTTATATTGTTTTTGCAAACTCACTCCTAACAAACTTAAAAATGCCTTTCTATTGAACCCCCTTTGAGAACGTATTTCATAAGATTTATTAAAAAAATTAAAAGCCACACATACATAAGTTTTCATACCAAATAGGAATAAAATTAACTCTGGTTGTAGAAGTACCAGAGTTAGTCACCCTACTTCAAAGTAAAATAAAAAAATTGATAGTCTTGTGAGATTTTTCCAAACAATTCTTTTACCCAAAAATTCTTATTTATAACTAACAGACAACTAATTTAATGATTAAGTCCTATTATAGACACCCTAAAAACTGAATTAAAATCTTCTTCACTATTAAAAATTCTTGTTTCTGACCTCTTAACTATAAACTAAGCTAATGCAAAATTAGACCTAAAATCGTAGTTGACATAAAAAGAAAAAAATGGATAGGGAAATCCACTTCTTTACTTCGGTAAATTTACAGTATGATGACCATTGGTAATAAAACCATTGGCTTTAAATATTGTTACCAATATTTATTCTCTATCTGACAATGACAAATGACAAATCGATAATCATTAGTACTAATGACAAATCGATAACCATTGACAAATGATAAATGATAAATGACAAATCGATAACCATTGGCACTTAATTTGCATTGCTAATATTTATTATCTATCTGACATTGACAAATCGATTACCATTATTATAATTGTGATTTGGCATGCCATTAATTTTTGTAAGTACCAAATACAGAATGTGTTATCATGTCCTTCACTTTCATCTCTAATCTACAAATGAGGTTAAGTTAGCCATACAATATTACTGGTTGATTACAAAAATTAGGTGAAGCTAAATTTATTTAATTAAAATATAATTATATTTATCAAGCACAAACACTCATACCTTTCTAAACAAAAATGACTAAAGTGACTAAAATAACCCTTGTGCTACTATAGGACCATGGTTAGGAGCTCTCGTGAATGTACTCCAAGCTTTCGAGCATGGATCAAAACCTAATTGTATTGGAATATACATATACACATAGAGACATCTATATATTGGAGGAGACGAGCAATGACACATAAAAAAGATCTTGGGAAAGGAATGAAAGACAAGTGGGATGATCCAATTTCATACATGTGAGCCTTCACAACCAAAATAAATGTAATACTCCTAGGATGTAAAACCTCCAAAGTAAATAATGGCTACAAAAAAGTAACCTTTAACAAAACTAAAGGCAATAAACTACCAAAATGGGGAGGGGGTGTGTTAATATGATTTAGAACAACAGAGAGGGGGGTGAATTAGTTGTTCTCAGGTCCAGATATATAAAACAAACTTTAAAACTCTTCTATGAATCAGATCTAACAACCAACAACTACTCGGTCATTATTGATTGCATAATAGAAACATATAACATTGAAATCCACTACCTAGCTATATCTAACTTGTAAAAAACATAAATGCTTAAACCAAAACATTCACACAAGTATTGACACTAGGATTTATAGTGGAAACCCAATTTTGGAAAAACCACTTTGTAACATGCTACTATTATTTTCACTCTTTCAAAGTGAGCTCAGTTAAAAGCCAACCCTATTAAAGGTTACAAACACACTGTCAGGTGTGACCCAATTAAAAGATTTAAACCACTTTGTTAAAAGTGCCCCTTGTTATAGGACTTACATACACTCCATTAGAATTCAACCTTGTTCAAAGGATTTAACATATGACCGTTAGGTCAACCTCTGTTAAAAGGATTTTGACTGTTACAATGATTAGAAAGCAGCAGTAGTAATGATTTGAAAACATACAACTCACTTTGCAAATATCAGATCCAATTCTGTACACATATACTAGTTTACTGACTGTGATCCTTTTCCATACCCATCACTCATCTTCTTGGTATTCTCCTCAAGCAATCATAACTCTTCTCCTTTAGCCTTCTCTTCTTATACAGTCAATAACACTACCAGTATCTTCTATCTTCTATCCATTGTCCACTGTCCACTATCCACTATTAGCCTCATGCTTAGGTTTCCTAAATACAACTTTATTTAGGTCAATACATCTTTTTCTGCTTGATCTCCTTCGTAGATCTTAGGGTTAGGTCAAATTCATCGAATCTACCCGCTTTATGTTCTTCATCTTCTTTTCTAGAAACATCTCAAATCTCTTAGAGATTTACAATAAAATATTTTACAATGCATTAAATGCTTTAATACAATCAATAAATAAAGTCAGCACGTTTTACATAATCCAAGAATTCAAAGATGTCGGCTGAAAATCTAAATTCCCTTCAAATATAAAAATACTGACACTCGGTCAATACTGTGTTCAACTTCTCGGTCTATACTAGAAACCTCGGTCAATACTAAAACTGTTTCCTCGGCTAACACTATCTTCCTCAGAAATTAACTGATGTTTGGTCAATACTAGATTTTCTTGGCATAAACTAACTCTGTCGACACTAACATCACTCAGCTTAAACAAGATTTCTCCTCTTTTGCTCGGTTAAGCCTACCTGTTTAGCCTTCATTCTTACTAAGATAAACAATACATTATCATATCATTGTGCAACATAATCAAGTACTCATTCTAGTATCAAGATAACTCAACCTTTCCTTAGGTGCTATTGTTACCAACCTTGCCTATCCCCATCTCATCAATCAAATAGATAAAGAACTTTCCTGTGTAGCAATAGTCTTACCAGTTAAGATTTGACATAAATGACAATACAACAATTGCTTCAATTACAATTTCCAACAATCTCCTGTGTGTGTGAAAATTCTACCTAATCTGTAGACACAACACTTCAGTAAAACATTAGAGGTTAGTGATAATCAAAATCGTGCAAAATTGAAAGCTAAACTAACCGGCGATTTACTGCCTTCTAATAGGTGCGAGATTGATGTTCTCAGATTGTAATCGAGATCAGTGACCTAGATGACACCTAAACGAAGGATTTGAATGCAATTTTAGATATGAAATTGAATGCAATTAAGCTATTTTTTTTGGATTTTATGATGCAATAAGAATGATAAACTGATATACTATGAATGCTATGAAAACTTATATCAAATCTATCTAATCAATGATATGAAATATGAATCTAAATGAATGCAAAAACAAGATTGCTCTCACAATAGATGTTGATTCGCAAGAGCTTTGATTCTTCAATTCCAATTCGACAGCGTAGTTGTGCAAATTTGTGGATGATTTGTGAAGAGTTGAAGCCTTAATTTATAGAAATCCCGAGCTTTGGAGGTGCATGAAAGAAAGCCATAAATCACTCAAATAACTCAGGTTGATTTTTGAGTTATCTGATCATGCAAAATAGTCAATTCTCAAAATCATGCAAAAACAGCTTTTTAACTCAAATTAGAGTTTAGATCAGCTTTTTGAACTCCAAAAGGATGTTGAGTTCCAAAAAGTCAATAACTTGCATTGATTTTCTGATTTGGAGTTTAACTGTTTCTTTTGAATGTGCATGATAATTAAGAATTAAATAAATAAATAAAATGATTTATCCTCAACTCAACTGATTTTTGAAAATAAATAATTAATTTATGGGTTAATTAACTATTTATTCAAACTTTTATTAAAAACTATATTATTAAATAATGACAACATGCTTTAATTAATTAAATAAAGATTTAATCAATTATTCATAGGATATTGGATTTATTGTCAAAATTAAATAATATAATTAATAATAGATATAATTAAATTTAAGTAAACAATTAAGTGGCCAATATTAAATCTAATTAATTAAATATGAAAATATTCAATTAATCAAACTTAGGATAAAAGTGATTTATCGCCAAATAATTATTAAATTAAAGATAATTAAGATAATTAAAAATATTGTTAGAAATATTCCCCGATGCAGAATTTAAGATAATCAATTAGGATTCGATGATGTTCAGATGTGCCTTAGGTTAGGACTTCGATGTCGATTTCATTTGATTTGTAGATATAGGAGGTTAATGAACATATAGCCCATTTTTGGGGTATTACATTTTGCCCCTCTTTGAATTATTGTGCGAAGTGCAGTGGTTCAAAGATACTCTGTGTTTGATAAAGATATGAAACTGATTCAAAAGATAAACCGATCTCAAGATAGAAACCGATTGAAAGATATTGAGATATTAGGTCTTGAATGACCAGAGATAATGTTCACTATAGTAGCGATGAACCGATGATTGTAAAAGAGTGCCAAAACGCCTGATTCTGAACCTTAGGATTGATAAGAAGTGAGTGACCGGTTCTAGAATTGATTGTCTTAGCAGAACTAGCAGGTATCACATCGGAACCCTTCAGTTGTCGAAGAACCAAGGAAATAACACTAATGAACCGATGGTTGTGAAAAGCTGATACAGATTACAAGATTAAGAGAATATGAGATTGATATGGATCGATGAATCTGATATGCCCCAAGTGATGATAGATTTTCCCCGAGCGATGAGGACTTTTGATGAATCAACAACTAGACATGGTTGTTGTCTTGATTACTGATGAAAGATATTGATAGATTTGATCGATAGAATTTGATTTACAGACTTTGAATGATGTGCAATACCATGCCCCCTTCGGGATTAAAATTGAAATCTGACAAGAAAAGTCAGCGTTAAAGTTTAGAAGCATGTTAATTGATTTGAGAAGTGGTTATATACGTCCGAGAACACATTCTGCATCGTTTAGAGGTCCTGGAGACCAAGTTTGACTAGGTTTAACCATGAGTTGACCATGGTTGACCAAGTTGAAATTTTGATAGTTTGATGTAAGATAATCAATTAAGTTGAATTCTGGATTTCTGTGATGATTGAAAGTCGATTATGCAAGCAGTAGACTGTCCTGGTCCCAAAAATTTTAAATCACGATTTTGACATAATAAACAATCTCAGATTTCAATTTTGATCCCAAAAATGGATTCAGAACGTTGAAATTAGCCAGGGGTGCAATTTTCATGGAAAATGGAGCACTTTTAAAAATTAGGTCAAAAGCTATATAAAGGCCGGAAGGGTCATGTTCAATTCATTTCAACCATTTGACTTTAGAGATTTTGTGGAGCCCTCTGAGTGAGAAAAATGGCAGACCAGCGAGAACTAAAGGTACCTGTGAGTTCGCACCGATTTGAGCGCAGCCGGAGACATGACAGACCTTGCCAGTATGGACATCCGGTAGGTGGACCTCTGTTCCCCTCTGAAAATGCATGTTTTTGATGATTTATAGCATTTTAAAAAAATTTCATACGCATTTTTAGTTTTACATTTTCGTATGTGTAGAAACTCGTACGAGTCCCAGTCCAGACTCGTACGACATTTCATTTCAATTTACTTTTTCATTTCAACAATGCCCAAGTGTCGTATGAGAGGGACCCTTGTGTCATACGACATTTCATCGGGTCCCTCGAAACTCGTATGAGTCCGAGAGCAGTGTCGTATGACCATGGATTATCGTTTGGTCTATTGTGGAATGTCATATGACATTTGATGCCAGTCTGGAATGTCGTTTGAAAAATAGTGTTAAAAACTCATTCTTAGGTCAAAATTTTGATTTTTCTGATCCTTCTGCCTGATTGCGAACACTTTGACCCACCTTCTAAAATATCAAACTATGCCATGCTGATACAATTAGCCTGATTTTAAACTGAATTTCTAATAAAACACCCTATTTCTTTATGATTTAGGTCACATATCCTGATGTACATGTTCGCCATTCTTATCCGGCCACCCAAAGATTGTGTATCGCCTTGCCAGATCCTATGAGGGTTCATCTTGCTACATGTGGTTTTGAGCACTTGATACATTTACCCGATATTAGGATAAATCACGGCCTACTAACTGCGCTGATAGAGCAATACCATTCTGAGACACAGACCTTTCACCTGCCTACCAGAGAGATCACTGTTACACCAGAGGATGTGTATAGGATCCTTCGTATTCCATTTCATAGTCCTCGTCAGCCTGAGTATGTGAGCGGAGGATCCACTGGTCTGCATGCTTTCAGACGACTATTCAGTGATGATACCCAGCTGACTGGGTCTATATCCTAGGAGACACTCATGCAGAGATATGGGCAGACACATCGTCTAGAGTGTATCATTGTGGGGATGATTGGAGAGTTGATTATGCCTAGCCGTCAACAGAATGACTTTTTGATGGGATGGGCACCTATGGTAGCACTTTTGATGGCTACACCCACTGAGCTTGCTTGGGGTCAGTGTCTGCTGGCTCACTTGTATTCTGAGATGCACGAGGTCATGTATCAAGACTGAAAGACATTTTATTTAGGAGCGTTGGTACTGTAGATATGGGCTTGGGAGCATATCCCAATTTTGAGGCCAGTTTTTCAGACGCAGAGGCAGCCACAGGACCCTGTCATTTATGCTTATGTCGGTTATGTTACACAGGTTCGCATGGGACACACTGAGTACTTCCACCGGTGTTTAGATGATATGACCTTCGTGATCTGGAGGCCATATTTACAGATAGAGGCCTGGCCTACTGCGAGAGAGCAGTTTTCATTCTTTTTCTAGAGAAGGATACTGATAGGACGGACCTCCACCGTCTTGGAGAGATTTTTGATTACTAGAGTCTGGCATCAGTATGGACATATTCAGGATGTCCCTCAGGAGTATGCTGCTTATGCTCGCATTGTACGTGAGATAGGGCTCGGATGGACACCACGGCTCAGTTATTCTTTATGTGCTGATGAGTACAGTCATATCATTGGGAGAGACTGGGAGTATCACCCAGAGGTGGTTGATGCAGGGGTTACAGATGTATATGTTGCATGGCGTGCTGATCACCGGATTCATCGATTTTCTGATCCTACATAGCTAATACCCTCCATGGAGGACGCTATGGATGTTACAGGGGCTCCTATGAGAGTAGGACCGAGACCACAGGTGGTACACCTGACTCCTTCGAGACAGAGAGCCATGGCTCCCTCACAGAGAGCACCAGGACATGCAAGGCCTCTTCGTCCCTCTACATCTATAGTGGGTACATCTTCCGGGACACAGAGACAGAGCAGAGGTGAGAGTGGTACATTGGGCGGAGTAGGATCTGCAGATGATGTTCTAGGAGCTGAGTAGTTTACAGGTGGTACAGCTGTGGATGACACATTTGATTTGGGTGCTGAGGTTAGACGCCATAAGGCACACAGGGCGAGCACTTCAGTACATGCAGAATAGCCAACACAGCCAGCACAGGACACAGATATGCTAGCAGATGATGCAGAGCCTGTAGTTCCTCTTACTTCGGCTGAGATTATCAGACGGCTTAGAGTCCAGGTCCGGGACCTGAAGATAGAGAATGCCATATTATAGGAGAGGCATTGAGAGGCAGATAGGCAGCGTACAGAGCAGCGCGTGGAGATGCAGAGATTATAGGCAGAGGTGATTCATTAGACTATGCAGGCCTCATATTATGTATCTGCTTACTATGCAGTAGTCCCTAATGTACAGAGAGTGCCCACCTATTCTCAGTACATGGCAGCATCAGAGGGAGCTAGGGCATCGAGAGCAGAGACCATACCAGTTGCACCACCTCCTCCCCCACCTGATGTAGAGGAGCATGCTGATAGTTGATTTCTCTTCTCATCTGTTACTTTCTCATTGAGACATTGTCATTTCTGATAGCTCTACGGAGCTCATTCTTTTGTACTCTGTGCCAGTAGTGCACCCCTGACTATTTGAGATTTTTGATATATATGAGATCGAGATGTTTTTGGTTATCACATCATGTGTACTTGTCATTTTTGTTATGTATGATGATATCATGTGATGTTAATGCTATGAGTAGTGTAGAATGTATGTATGGATCAATGCAATGCAATGATTTCTTTCATATGTATGAATGTTATGCAGATGTAATGATTATGGAAATATGTATGTATGATTTATGTTTATGCACATGGATGTAAATGTAATGCAATAAATGTTTTATGATATGATATGTAAATGCAAAAATACACATGATATGTTTTGCAGGTTGATGAAGACAAGTACTCAGTCTTATGTCAAAAAGATGGTTAACCCAGGAGGATCATTGCTCGCTATTCTGTGAAGAGACCTTCGAATTAGGTTCAGCTCTTGTTAGATTTGAAGATGTGATTGAAGAATCATTTCTTTTTAAGTTTTCATCAAATATCTGTGAGATCATGCAAAGATGCAAAGATGCAAAGAAACATGCAGAATGATATGCAACCCTAGGACCTAGGACCTAGTCACTGATCATGTGTCGATTTGTTATCATCATTGAACTTTTAGGTAAACAGATAAATCAATACAATGCCTACTAGCTATGAAACCATAGACATATGAATATCGATTTGTATGCGCAAGAATCAATACAACACCCACTGGTTAGACAACCATGGATATATGAATATTGATTTTCTTTTCCGAATGTCGGATTAGATATAAGCACCAAGGTACAAGCACTAGGATGACCTAAATATCATGTCCATTTTGATATACCAATTTGTACAAGCATCAAAACATAAACGTCATGATGACCTGAGTACGCCTTGCATTGCAAACACATCAAACAGTTTTAGAGATCATTCAAAATCCAATGTGAATTGCCCGTAGTGACCCGTTATCATTCACTTCCTTAGGCAAGATCGCATTTCACAGTAGGAGAAAGAACTCATTTCAAAAAGATAATAGTTAGATCAAACTTCCTTGAATTTTCTGGGTATCAATGGTCGAGGTATGCATGGCCATCCAATTCGAGATAGAGGCTCTTACAGTCGGACACCATTTCAATCTAGAATTTCCAAAGTTGTTAGATGTTCACATACAAGCAGAAAACCAAGAAAAGATTATGCCCCCAGTAATCACTCTCTAAATCCTGTAAAGGACATCATCGAAGAGTTCATGGGAACAAAATATGCAAAAATCTCAATGCGAATCAGTAAGCATACAAAGAGATAAAAGCATGAAGCACATATTGTTTTCAGTTTGTTTGTTTGATTGTGTTGTTGTAGATGCAAAATCCTTTCTGGAGATGAGACTGACTGACTGACTCAACTTGAAGCTTCAAAGGACTCTGACTAGATATGACACATCTAAGATACACTGGAGGCCATAGAATATGACATTGATTGCCCCCAAGTTTGAAAATTGATAGGATATAGACGCTCAAGCTGATTGGTGTACAAACCGACTTTATTGAAACAAGGATATATACAGACTAAAGCAGACTAAAAGCTGGGAAAGACCAAGATTGCGCTGATAGATGGAGCATTTTGAAACAAGTGGCGCCTGTTTGCCAGGTTTTCACCATCTTGGTAGAGATTCTATTTTTGCTACCAAGGTGCCTGTCTCCAGGTTTTCACCAAGGCACTTTTTTTTTCTTTTTCTCATTTTTTTGTTTTTTTCATTTTTTCAATTTTTTTTATTTTTGATATTTTTTATTTTTTACTTTTTTCACCAAGATGTTCATTTTTTCAGGACTTTTTCCAATTTTTAAGATTTTTTCAGGTCATTTTATCAAGCACTAAATGTCTTAGGCATAGAATTTCTTCAAATGGAGAACGTTGATTGGTTCTCAGAGCTGTTCTCCTTCAGTCATTGAGAGTTGATAGGCACCAGAGCCAAAAGTAGCAGTGATAACAAAGGGACCCAGCCAGTTGGGTTCGAACTTCCCCTTGCGTTCTCGATGTGATTGATTTTTAGGATTTTCTCTCAACACTAGATCGCCAACCTGAAATTCTCTGTGTCTGACTTTCTTGTTGTAGCCTCTAGACATTATTTTCTGATACACTCTGAAATGATCATACGCTGCTTGCCTGGGCTCATCTAGTAATTCAAGTTCTTGTAACCTAGACACTCTGTAGTCTTCATCAGTGACAAGTCCATGCATTCTGATTCTGAGTGATGGGATTTCAACCTCAATAGGCAGTACTGCTTCAGACCCATAAACTAAAGTGAATGGAGTAGCCCCAGTAGGCATTCTGATACTTGTTCTGTAGGCCCAGAGAGCTGGATTGATCATGAGATGCCAGTCTCTTCCTATTTTATTAACTGTTCTGTGAAAGATTTTCAAAGAGATTTTTGTTTGAAGCTTCAGCTTATCCATTCCCTTGAGGATAGTAGATAGATGACCAATGTTGAGTGATCTTGAATTTAGTACATAAGTCATCTAGATCCTTGTTTTTGAAATGCCCCCCATTGTCTGTGACTATGGAATGAGGGATCCCATATCTGCAAATGATGTAGTTTAGGATGAACATAGAGATCTGTTTCCCCGTTGCTTGTGTTAGAGGAACTGCTTCTACCCATTTTGTAAGATAATCTGTAGCTTTGATTATATGGGTATGTCCATTAGAAGAGTGTGGATGGATAGCACCTATGAGATCAAATGCCCATTGTCGAAAAGGGAATTAGATCCCTCCCTGGAGCATGAATCAAGTTTCCATGTACTTGACACTGTTGACAGTTTTTAGCAAATTTAATAGTCTCTTTCTCCATTTTAGGCCAATAGTACCCAGCCCTAATAAGTTTTCAAACTAATGTTAAACCATTCGAGTGTGACCCACATATACCCTGGTGGACTTCCTCTAATGCACGTTGAGACTCTTCCCATTCTAAACATCTAAGCAATGTACCATCTAGACCTCGTTTGTACAGATCATTACTAATGATGACATATCAAGATGTGGATTGGATAAGGTTTCATTTCTCAAAACAGTTAAAGGAATCAGGAATGATTTGGTCGTGGAGATAGGAGAACAGATTTTTGTGGCGAGATGAATCATAACCTACAATAGTGCAGATCATGCGGGTTTTAGGGGAGTAATATGCAGGATAGGATAGGGCTTCCACCAGGAACTCATAGCGTAGCTCATGTTCGGGCTACTGTAAGAGAGTAGATAGTGTCGCCATTGCATCGGCAGCCTTATTCTCTGTTCTAGGTATTTGCTCAAATGTGATAGAGATGAAGTATTTCTTTAAATCATCTACCATTCTCTTGTAAGGAATGAGCTTTTCATCTTTGGTTTGGTACACATCATTGACTTGGTGGATAACCAATTGTGAGTCTCCATGGATGTGCATCTCTGTAACTCTTCACTGTATTGCCATTTTCATACCATTGAGAAGTGCCTCATATTCAGCAATATTGTTTGTGCAAGGAAAATTTAGTCTGAATGCTTTGGGTATCGAGTATCCTTGAGGAGTGATGAACAATATGCCTGCTCTAGATCCATTCTGTGTGTAGGAGCCATCAAAGAATAACTGCCATGCTCTAGAAGAGAGGTGCATGATAGAGGAATCAGGAAATTCCATTTGCATCGGTGTATTATCAAATAGTGGTGCTTTTGCTAATTGATCAGCAATGACCTGTCCTTTGCCAGCTTTTCTTTCGACATATTCAATGTCAAATTTGCTCAAGAGCATGACCCATTTAACTAGTCTACCTGTGAGGGCAGCTTTGCTTAGGAGATATTTCAGTGGATCAATCTTAGTTACCAAATGAGTGGTATGGGCTAACATGTAGTGTCTCAGTTTCTATGATGCAAAGATCATAGTTAGACATCCCTTCTCTATCATTGAGTAGTTCTTCTCATAGGCCACTAAAGTTCTGCTGATATAGTAGATGGCTCTTTCTTTATTGTTCTCATCATGTTGTGCTAGCAATGCCCCTAGTGATGTATCTGTTGTGGAGACATATAATATTAATGGCTTCCCATGAATAGGAGGCATTAAGATAGGAGGATTTGAGAGATAATTCTTGATATGTTCAAAATTCTTTGCACAATCTTCATTCCAGGCAAAGGTCACACCTTTATGCAATGTCTTTGTGAAAGGTTGTGATATGTCAGCTAACTGTGATATGAATCTTCTGATGGACTGTACTCTCCCTTGCAAAGTTCACATTTGACTGATATTCTTGGGAGGTTGCATCTCTATGATAGCTTTCACCTTAGCTGGATCGACCTCAATACCTTTCTTGGAGACAATGTATCCTAGGAGCTTTCTAGAAGTGACTCCAAAAGCACACTTTTTAGGATTTAGTCGAAGACTAAATTTTTCCATTCTGTCAAGGATCATGCTCAAGTCTGTTAGATGTTCAGTTCTAATCATGGATTTTTCCAAGGTATCATCCACGTAATCCTCCATTGTTCTATGCATCATATCATTAAAAATAGATGTCATTGCTCTTTCATATGTAGCTCCAGCATTTTTGAGTCTGAATGGCATAACATTCCAACAGAAGGTTCCCCACGCACATGTGAAAGCTGTTTTCTCTTGATCTTCTGGAGCAATTTTGATTTGGTTGTACCCAGAAAAGCCATCCATTAAGGAATACATTTCATAGCCCGCAGTCATGTCCACTATCATATCAATGTTAGGCAGTGGAAAATCATCCTTAGGGCATGCTCTGTTCACATCTCTAAAGTCTGTGCACACTTTGATTGAACCATCTAGTTTTGAAATAGGTACAATGTTGGAGATCCAATCAGCATAGTCTATGACACGGATGAATCCAGCTTTGAGGAGTTTTTCTAGCTCTGCTTTGACTAAGAGTGCAACATGAGGATGCATCTTTCTCAATTTCTGTTTGACTGGTTTTACTCCAGGAGCAATGGATAGATGGTGCATGATGAGATTGGGATCCAATCCTGGCATATCTGAATATTTCCATGTAAAGTTGATCCTTTTTTCTAATAAGAATGTACTGAATTTTTGTTTCTCTTCTTCTGATAAGGATTGTGCTACATGTACCAATTGTGGTTCCTCTGTTGTACCCAAATTGATGGATTGAGTGGGCTCAATCAAAACTGGAGATCTATCCTATAAATGACTCAGAAGGACATCAAATATCTCATCCACAGGTGCCTCAGAGAGGTTTTCACCTTTAGATACATCTTTTCTTTTTACTTTTGTAGGTTCTGAGACTGCCACGAAGTGGTTTTCACCCTCAGAACTATTTTTATTTTTATTTTTATTCTTTTGACTAAGATATTTGATGTCTGACTCGGTCATGCTGATGCTCAGTTCGCTGATGGAAGTCCTCATAGGCTCGACTGCATTGAGGTAGCAAGCTAGGGAATAGTCATTTGGAAAGGTGTAGATATCATGGCTCGAGTTCGTAGAAGTTCGGTCAATAAGATCAGGGCGTTGGATAGTTAAAGCAGGAAAGGCTTGGGATATGGTGTTCATAGATGTGGATATGTCATCATTGGTCCTAACCTGACACTCAAGTTCAAAGGTGATATTACAGCTTAAAATGTTCAATTCGTGAATAGGCTCAATATCATTATGGGAGTACTCTTCAGCCATAGGTGGATCAGACACGTTAAGCTCATTGTTTCTCTCTAGACCTACATTGGGTTGAGATACATATTGGTGAATAACATCAATATATTTCTCTATTGTAAGCTCATCTTCTTCTGCAATGATGCCCCATTCATAGTCATTTGACTCAGCTTTTGAATTAGGATCTCTAGGAAATCTCAGAAAATGCGTGAAATCGGGATAAATACCCCAAGAAGGATTACCCTCAGCCTCTGACTTGACTTCATATTCATGGGAATCAGTGTCAGAATAACTACCCCCTTCTTCTTGATCAATTTGATTGCCTTCGAGATTAGCTGATTCTTGTGGTGCAACCATCTTAGGCTCTATAGTAGGTTCTTGTGTTTCTACTACATTGATTCTCTTTATTGTATCATTTTCCATGTCAAGAAGATTTGTGATTTCTACAGGTAATTGCTCATAGGGGATAAGCTCAGAGCTATCTGAATCATCATCTGAGGGTTCTGTTTCTTCTTTCTTAAGAAGGGGTTCTCCTGGAGCAATTTGTTCTATGACATGAGAACAACCTCCTTTGAGATGATAGGGTTTCTTCTTAAAGCCTAAGGCACCAGTATCTTTTTTTGCTCTACCAGTATGTGAAATGGGTGTCACAATACCCTTTCCTCTAATTCCTAGAGGTCCTTGACCTGAATATCCCATCTTGGCTATCAATTTGTTCCCTGGACCATATGAATTAGAAGAGATTGTAGGTGCTATAGAATCACTAGGTTGAACAATTTTAGATTGAGAATCCTCTTTGTATAGCCATGCCAACACAGCTTCATCCTCTCCAAATTCTTGTTTGGATACTTTCTCCGCCACAAAAAAAAATTTGTATGCTTCCATAGGTTCCTTAGGTGCTGATTTAGATTGCTTTAGAGATTGTCCATATGACTTGGGTGAGATTGGGAGAGATATCAGAGACAAGACCAGCTCTATAGTGTATTCTCCCATCCCATTTTCTTTGATATTGATCTCTTTAGCAATGTCTTCCATCTTGGATGTGGAAGCCACATTTTGTTTCTTGATGGAAGATTCTCTATTATTGGGAACAAGCTTATCGGCACTTTCCTTCAATGTATTGCAAGTTGTACTCAGATCTGCTGGGATAGTAACTTCTACTCCATAGGGAAATTTCAAGCATTGATGGTACGTAGAAGGAATAGCTTGCATTTCATGTATCCAAGGTCTCCCTAGAAGGATATTGTAAGCCAATGGCAGATCAAGCACCTGACATGTGGTATCTTTGATGACCGGACCCACTCAGATGGGTAGGACAATGGTGCCTTTAGAAGATCTTTCCTGTTCATCATAGGCCTTTATGGTGATCTTCTTTCGAGGATCAATAGCCACCTCTGAGAATCCCAACTATGTGATTAAGTGGTAAGAACAAATGTTGAGGCCTGCACCCCCATCTATCAACACACGTTTGACTCGATGGTTCTGGATAAAGACTTCTATGTGTAAGGGTTGATTATGTGGGTGACTCAAAGAGTTGTCATCTTCCTCTGAAAAGGAGATATATTGCGGAGACGTTAGATGACCAACCATAGTCTGGAACCTGTCTAGATCTAGGTCATCAGGAACATTAGAGCCGAGAAAAGCTTTGTCTAGGACATCTCTGTGAGCTGGAGATATTTGAAGTAACTCAAACATAGAGATTTTGGCATTGGTATGCTGGAGTTGTTGGATGATGCTGTAAGATGTAGGTCTTGTATCCTTTGGATTGGAAGATTTCGAGGCCTTCTATTTAGAAGCAGATGTGAGATTGAAACGTATCTTAGGGACATAAGATGAATCTGGTGTTTGTCCTTTCAAATGAGCTTGAGCTTGGGATCTGGTAATCGCATTAGCTGAGGAATGATTTTTGTCTCTTCGTACAATCGTGATGACATTGCAGCTCTTAGAGAGACATGGTTCAACCATATTGATGACAGCATTGTTTCTAGGGTAGGCGTAGTTGACTTTTGCCCCCATGTTAGGCTGAGAAGTGGAAACTCCCTTGCCATGTTGTGGAAATGGTTCTGTAAATGTTGTGTGATCATTATTGCTAGTAGGATTATCGATCGTGATGTCCCCTTCATCTATCAAGTCTTGAATGGTATGTTTCAAGTGGAAGCATCCATTAGTTTTGTGGCCTTTAGTCTAATGGAAAGCACAGAATTCATTATCTTTCCACCAATATGGTTTTGGATCTGGATCAGGGTTTCAAATTGGTGGTAAAGAGATGATGTTATCAGCTATTAGGGTTCTCAGGGTAGATTCCAAAGATTCTCCAAGAGGAGTAAATTTTCGTTTATTATCCCATCGTTTGAATGGCTTCTTTGGAGATGGTTCAGCAGATTTTTGCTTTGAAGCTTTAATGGCTTTGGTGCCAAGGGTGAGATTGTAGGCGGGTGCCTTTGATGGGGGGTGGATAGTGTCAACAACACCATCATTGACGATACCTTTGTTTCTATTCTAGCTCTTGTTTTTATCTTTTGAGCTAGATCCAGATTCAAACTTGTCCTTTTGAAGTGTGATTTCTCCTTTCTTGACAAGTACTTTCTCAATCTTGATTGCATTATCCACCATTTTATCAAAAGATACATGGTCTTGCATTTGTAATGGATAATTGAGCTCTGGAATAAGGTTATTGATAAATATTTCAAGTTTCTCCATTTCGGGAATTGGTCTAGCATATAGAGAAAACTTCTTTCGCCACCTCTTGAGAAAAGTTAGGAATGATTCCCCTGGATATTGTTTGAGGTTACATATATCGATCATGGTAATCGGATGTTGAATATTGTAGGAATATTGTTGATAAAACAATTTAATCAATTCCTCAAAAGTTTTGATCGTAGAAGGCAATCTCAAAAACCATTGAATGGATGCTCCTCCCAAGGATCTAGGAAAAAGATGCATCAGATAGGTCAGTTCATGCATGAATTCCATGGAGTGTGTACAGAACTCTCTGACACGATCTTGAGGATCAAAGTGTCCGTCATATTTTTCATACTTTGGTATCTCCACTTTCTTTGGAAATGGTGGCATATACAAGTTTCTGTCTAACGGAAAAGGACATAGGGCCTCCATGGAGAGCTCTTTAGGTTCCTTCTCTTTCTTAAGATTGTTAAGTTCAACTTGCATAGCATGCATCTATCTTGTCATAGCTATGAGTGGAGTTTCTTCCTCATGTGTGATGATATCTTTGACATTGAAGTGAAGAGGAAGTTTAGCGCCTTCCTGGGCTAATTGTAAAAAGTATGCCTCTCTATCCACTTTCAAGAAATGCCTCATCATTCTTTTAAATTCATTGTCATTCTGACATCGATGGATTTCAGAGGGGGTAGGTTCTTGGTCGGCATGATGTTGAGAATGGTGTCCTTGGGATCCTCCTCCTAGAGAACCATGGTTTGTCCCTGCTTGAGACATGATAGGAGTTTTTGGACTCTCTGGAATAGATTGAGGAGGAGTTTTTTGATTACCTCTGTGAGTTGATAGAGGAGGTATGTAACCAGTTTTCAATCGAAAGTTACCGAGACCGTCATCTTCGTAGATACCTGATTTGATGAGTTGTTCAAGAGTTGGACCCAGGGTATTGGGAAAAATTAAGTTTTGAGATGTTGCTTCTGATTTCTTGTGCGAAGAAGCTCTGGTCTCCACCATTAACTTTGAATGAAACAGAAGAAAAGGACGAAGACAACTGAAGATTAATTTGATTCAAGAAAATTGAATGACGCAACCTTGTCAAGATTATGATTGTTTTGAAGATCTGATAAGATGTGGGTGAAGGAAACTGTGCCCTAGATGTATGGGATAGATCACCCAAAAGATAGCGGACATCATTTCTCAACACTTAGTCTATTTTTGAAGATTGATTGAAGATTGATAGTTATGACAAGGTTTTGACACGAGATAAAAAGGACTCAAATTGATCAAACAGAAGGCTAGATCAGATTCAAAAGATCAAACTTGGAAAATGGTAGAATTCTCAATAGCTATTGCTCTGTTCCTAAAAAAATGATACTTTTGACAGATTTTGGAACTAGGCTGGAAACATTGGATATCTCGCAATTTGACAATTTTTGACAACTCTCTCAAATTTTCCCAAATGACACTCTGCAGACTCGTACGACAGTGGGTAGTCTATTAAATGACAGTTGCTAAACTCGTACGACAGTTGGGTAGCAATGAAACGACAGTTGTGAATTTCATACGACAGTTGCTAACAGGATTTTGAATTTCTTGAATTTGCTAGCATGAAAACTCGTACGACACTGGGTACTCAATCATATGACAGATGGGCAGTACTAAAATGACACTTGATAAAAGTCATACGACTTTTGACTTTCTGAAATGACTTTTGACTCCAGAAAATATTTTACGTCAGTTTTTGCATAATTTAAGGTTTTCAATTTTGGATTGTTTGCAAATTGTACTGTCCAGATTTGAAGGTTACACGAGATTTGATCATTTTTAATAGCCAAGTAGATAAACAAGCACATAGAACAGCAAGCAAGTGATTCCAAGCACGTCTGAAAATAATGAACAAGGGCAAAAGCAACCTTGCGCATGAACAAACAAGTGACCAAATTGTGCTAATCCCTGAGAGTACTAATTGTGTATGTTCTGAAAAGTTTTGCAATAACACACATATACCTGAAAATGAAAAATTGGCCTCTCTAGGGTTTTTAGTAATGGCTTGACTCTGCAACTTTTATGATTCAAAGGGGTGAACTCCAATCCCGGCGCACCAGGGTTTTGACACAGTCTGAGAACTTAATCTTCAAGAGCTGCTAGGGAGATCTGACAACCCAACAATGAATCATACCCGTGGAGATTTCTTCCACAAGGACATTTATATAGTGGTTGTCACTACCACGTCTGAAATGGCTATGACCGCTTGAGGTTCTGTCAACACAGTTTGCCCTATGAAGGGATTGTCCGCTATGGTTAACCCTCTCTAAAGGTGACTCACAGATTTATACCACAAGGGGACTTGGCTCCAGATTCAAGGTTTTGACACCTCTTCACTTTTAACCCAAACAAAGCAAGCAGATTAATCCGACATGCTAAGACAAAGTTTTGTTCCACCAAGGTCTGTGATATCAACCCCACATGATCTATCCACCTCTCCGGGGAGAGAATGTACCAATCAATAAGAGAAGACGCACTAACCAATTTTTATTCACCAAAGCTCGTGATATCAACCCCACATAATCTATCAACCTCTCCGGAGAGAGAATGTGTCGATCAATAAGAGAAGACACACTAACCAAGGTGAATGTGAAATGCACTAAGTATCCTCCCTACCTACAAGGATTCCATCATCAAGGAAGGATTTTGCTAGGAATCCAATCTCTCAAGAATCACGAATAGTGTTCATAGGGCCTAATTACTATGTGAGCACAGATGTATGTTCTGAAAGAAAATCTACCAAAAGTATCCAAAAAGTAGAAAGAGGAACACTTAACGCTTAAAGAAAATATGAGATGAGTCCACAAGGTGGAACACTTAACACCTCACACAAGCTGAAAATGAGTCCAGAACTTAGAAAACAAGTGAGTTCCTAAAAGCACAAAAGGGTTGCCAAGTGGAACACTTAACGCTTCTCTCCTGTTGACCCATCCCCTTTAATGTGGCACTGACCTTGCAACCACGGGGTGGAAATGAGGGGCCGGCAGATTCAGTGAGTCCAATAACCCAAGATAGAAATCAAGATCAATCACAAGTATTCTAAGACTACTTAATGAATCCTTAAGGGATCACAACCTAGTATCAAATTATGCAAGTGTGTAGAAATAGATCAAAAGCATGAAAAGATGCACACAAGCTTGACACATGAGGGATTTATTTTAAGTCCAAATCGAAATGTTTTCAGAACAAGGAGAATACCTAGTGATCCTCACAACGCGCTTAGTAGATTTTACCTGATTTTTAGCAATTCTTACGCTTTTCCCAATCAAAATCAGCAGAAATCAATCAGAAACCATGAATTTCAATTGTTAGGGTTAGCTGTCAGTCAAAATCCGAAAATCAAATCTAAAAAACTATCTGCAAAAATGAAACGATAATTGAAATCTGATACCAAAACTCATACGACAGTGGATATGCTCCCAGACGACAGTCCAAAAACTCGTACAACAGTGGGTTCCTGATGAAATGACAGTCAAAGTCCCAGACGACAATGGGTTCTGTCTGAAATGATTCTCGATCTGATAGAAACTCGTATGATAGTGGGTCCAGTATCATATGATAGTGGGTATGCTATCATATGACTTTTTTCAGAAACTCGTACGATAGTTGTACTAACAAAAAAATTAAAAATCGCAATTTTGCACAGATCCTGAGAAGAAAAAGACAGAAATTGATAGAATTGAATTGGAAACCCGTTTCAGGGCCCCACGGTGGGTTCCAGAAATGTGTGTGTGAAAATTGTACCTGATCTGTAGACACAACACTTCAGTAAAACATTAGAAGTTAGTGATAATCAAAATTGTGCAAAATTGAAAGCTAAACTAACCAGGCAATTTACTGCCTTCTAATAGGTGCGAGATTGATGTTCTCAGATTGTAATCGAGATCAGTGACCTAGACGACACCTAAATGAAGGATTTGAATGCAATTTTAGATATGAAATGGAATGCAATTAAGCTATTTTTTTTGGATTTTATGATGCAATAAGAATGATAAACTGAAATACTATGAATGCTATGAAAGCTGATATCAAATCTATCTAATCAATGATATGAAATATGAATCTAAATGAATGCAAAAACAAGATTGATCTCACAATAGATGTTGATTCGCAAGAGCTTTGATTCTTCAATTCCAATTCGATAGCGTAGTTGTGCAAATTTGTGGATGATTTGTTAAGAGTTGAAGCCTTAATTTATAGAAATCCCGGGCTTTGGAGGTGCATGGAAGAAAGCCATAAATCACTCAAATAACTCAGGTTGATTTTTGAGTTATCTGATCATGCAAAATAGTCAATTCTCAAAATCATGCAAAAACATGCAAAAATAGCTTTTTAACTCAAATTAGAGTTTAGATCAGCTTTTTGAACTCCAAAAGGATGTTGAGTTCCAAAAAGTCAATAACTTGCATTGATTTTCTGATTTGGAGTTTAACTGTTTCTTTTGAATGTGCATGATAATTAAGAATTAAATAAATAAATAAAATGATTTATCCTCAACTCAACTGATTTTTGAAAATAAATAATTAATTTATGGGTTAATTAACTATTTATTCAAACTTTTATTAAAAACTATATTATTAAATAATGACAACATGCTTTAATTAATTAAATAAAGATTTAATCAATTATTCATAGGATATTGGATTTATTGTCAAAATTAAATAATATAATTAATAATAGATATAATTAGATTTAATTAAACAATTAAGTGGCCAATATTAAATCTAATTAATTAAATATGAAAATATTCAATTAATCAAACTTAGGATAAAAGTGATTTATCGCCAAATAATTATTAAATTAAAGATAATTAAGATAATTAGAAATATTGTTAGAAATATTCCCCGATGTAGAATTTAAGATAATCAATTAGGATTCGATGATGTTCAGATGTGCCTTAGGTTAGGACTTCGATGTCGATTTTGTTTGATTTGTAGATATAGGAGGTTAATGAACATATAGCCCATTTTTGGGGTATTACATCTCCCTCTTTGGCATTGATGGAAACACCATATGATATCACATGAATAACACATGGATTACCAACTAATCCAAAAACTTATCTGTCAATCAAAAATATTGTAATATCCTTAGCTGCATTCTGATTTAGAATCTATTAGCCTGCTTCTGTGACCATCCAAAAAATCAATTCTCCCTCTATCCTAATCCTTCATCTCTATCATGTGATTGTCATATCTGTTTATCTCCCTCTTTGACAAAAATGCCAAAGCAGCAACTAAAACATACATCCTTTAGATGTAGATATCGTCTTTGCAGTTCAGTGTTTCTCCCTCTGTCATCTTGCTTATGACTGATTCTTGACTTTGCTCTTCTTTTTACAACTCTAGGCCAGTCCTAAAGTGTGACCTTCTTCTGCATCAACTTTTCAGATATTCTTTGCATTACATTTGATGCAATGCTCCTAGCTTGACTAGGCAGCCTCAGTTAGGGGAAGGACCCCTAATTGACTTCTCAAATATTCATGTGCTTCTTTAGGTAAAGCCTTAGTGAATATGTTTTCTAATTTCTCCTTTGTATTCACATATTCCATTCAAACCTCTTTATCCTATACTAGCTCTCTCAAGTAGTGATACTTGATAGCAATGTGTTTGGTCTTTGTGTGCATCACTGGATTCGTAGAGATGTTGATAGAACTTGTGTTATCACAGAAGATAACAACTGGTTTAGTGATTTCTTCCTTCATACCCATCCTAAAATTGCGTTAGCCATATCAAATTTGAATAGTTAACAGCAGCAGCAACATATTTGGCTTGAGTAGTAGATTGGGAAATACAATTTTGTTTCTTGCTTGTCTAGGAAACTAATCTCTATCCAAGAACAAAAGCTCCACCACTAGTACTTTTTCTATCATCTACATTTCCTGCCCAATCAGCATCTGTATAAACTCTTAGTTCAAATCTCTCATCCCTTTTGTAATATAGCCCATAATCAGCAGTTCCTTTCAAGTATCTCATTATCTTCTTCATAGCCACCATGTGTGTTTCCTTAGGATTGGCAAAGAATCTCGCCACAATCCCAATAGCTAATGTAATATTAGGTCTACTATATACAACATACTGTAGTTTTCCAATCATAGATCTGTACAAATTCTGGTTTACTTCTGTTGCTTCATCATTTTTTGATAACTTTTGTCCAATAGCCATAGGAGTACTCACTAGTCTAGAATCTTCCATTCCAAAAAATTTTAGTATCTCATGAATATATTTAGACTGTGTAATAAAAATTCCTTTTTCCATTAGATATATTTGTAAACCAACAAAGAATTTTATCTCACCAAACATGCTCATTTCAAATTCTATTTGTATTTCATGTGAAAATCTATTACACAAGGCATCTTGTCCACCAAAAATAATATCATCAACAAATATCTTTTCCAACAAGATTCCTTTACCTTCTTCATCCTTCATGTATAGATTGCTTGTATCATTTGTTCTTGAGAATCCAATCTGTATTAAGTAGTTATCCAATCTCTCATACCATGCTCTGGGAGCTTGATTTAATCCATATAGTGCTTTGTTCAATTTTCAAACCATGTGTCTTCTGTTTGGATCAATAAAACCTTCTGACTGTTCAATGTACACTTCTTCTAATATACCATTTAAAAATGCAGACATTACATCCATTTGGTATACCTTGAAATTTTTATAAGCAACATATGCAAGAAGAGTCCTTACTCCTTCCAATCTAGCTATAGAAGCAAATGTCTCCCCGTAATCTATTCCTTCTTCTTGTGCATAGCCTTTTCATAACAACCTAGCTTTGTTTCTTCAGATTTCACCATGCTTATTCAACTTAGTTTGGAATACCCACCTTGTCCCAATGACATTTTTATTTTCAGGTCTTGGTACCAGATTCCAAGTATCATTCTTCTCTATCTGGTCTATCTCTTCATTCATTACTGGTCATTCATTTCTTGTATCCAATCTTCATTCTCCAATGCCTCCTTTGTTGTCTTAGGCTCAAATTCACATAGTAAACATTTTGGATCCTTTGTCTTGCTTCTGGTCAGAACTCTAGTATCTTTGTCTCCAATTATTTGCTTAGGCTTCTGATGTCTCCTTACATATTTTTTGAAAATAGTTTCAGCTCTACTTTCCTCTAATTCATCAGGTTCCCCAATAAGATTCTTAGACTTAGATTCTGAATGCTTGGAAATCTCATCCTAATACTTAGCAGCATCTTCATGTCGCTTCATAGGTTCTTCTTCTCTCTCGACACTATTTTCCTGATGCTCGGCATTGTGTTTCTAATGCTCAGCATTGCTTACCTAAGACTCAGCATCAGGTGCAAGTCTGTCACTTGTCTCTTCTTCCTCTACATACACAAAAGATATGTAATCTTTTGGTTCTCTTTTACTATCAGCTTCATTTCTTTCTACATACTCATCAATCTTGACATTCACACTTTCCACAATTTTGTTAGTGTTAGCATTCAAACACTTATAAGCTTTACTTTTTGTGGAATAGCCTAGGAGTATACCTTCATCACTTTTAGCATCAAATTTTCCATTCCTATTGTCTGTTAGTATGTAGCATTTTCTTCCAAAGATTCTAAAGTATTTTACATTCAGTGCATGCCCATGCCATAACTCATAAGGTGTCAGATTTGTACCTTTCTTTATCTAAACTCAGTTAAGAGTGTAAATAACTGTACTTACAGCTTCCTTCCAGTACCTTTGTGCCACATTATTTTCAATCAACAATGTCCTTGCAAAATCCAAGATAGATCTATTCCTCCTTTTTGCTATGCCATTCTATGGAGGAGTCATCGATGCAGACATCTATCTTTTGATCCCTCTATCATTGCAAAATAGATTAAATTCATTGGATATAAATTCTCCACCTCAGTCAGATCTCAGACACTTTAGGTTTCTTCATGTCTCCTTTTCAACCTTAGCCAAATACCACTTAAAGAATTGAAAAGCATTAGATTTTTCTTTTAGGAACAAACAAAATAAAATATCTAACATTGTCAGAAGTAAAGGTTTTGCTCTTGAAACTTGACTTTGTCATCTTTCCTAACTAACATTCTTTGCACATCAAATTCTCAAGTTTCCTCAATATAGATAGATCTCTCACTTTCTTTTTCTTACTAATCTCTACCAGATTATCAAAGTTAACATGACATCTCCTCTTATGCCATAACCAAATATCATCAAGTTGTTTAATCATACAAGTTTCTTCAGATAGGTCTAGATAGAACAAATTGCCTCTAGACTGTTCTCCACTTCCGATCAGTTCACTAGTGGCATTGAATATTTTAGCCTTTTTGTGAAAAAATTCCACTCGGTAACTAGTACTATTAAGTTGTGCAACACTCAATAGATTATAGTTAAGACCCTCTACCCAATATGCATTTTCACAAGAGATCGGCTCAGCCAGCTTAATCAATCATTTTCCTATAATAGGACATGGTGCATCATTACCAAATTTTACACTTTTACCTTTGTAATGATGTAAGGTATCAAACTTACTCTTGTCACCAGTCATGTGATGTGAACAACCACTATCAATAATCCATTTATCATTCTTGTTCACATAGGAAATCAATGCAGTTTTCTCATCCTCATCAGACTCATTTTTCATTGCAACATAGACAACCTCAATTTAAAAATCATCACTATCAGTGTCAATCTCTTCTTCAGCAATGTAGCAATATTTCATACCTTTTCCTTTGTAGTCCTTGTACCTTCGGTAGCTTCTGTCATCCCTTCTATCTTTGTGCTTGTTATCTCTTTCTTCATCCTTATCATTCCTATCAGGACATCTAGCAACTATATGGCCAAATTTATTACATGAAAAATATATAATAGGGAGTTTACCTTTGTATTTTCCTTTTCCCCTTCTCAGTCTTCTAGCCATAAGAGCTTCTAGATCCTCAATTTCTTCATCAGATGTGTCACTGTCACTTTAACTTTCACTTATGCATTTATTTTTCTCCTTCTTTGACTTGTTCAGGACCATTTGTGACTTAAAAGAAGATTCAACATTACTAATACTACCAACAGTGAAGTTATCATAGTTAGAAAGTTCAAAAGTAGTAAGCTTGCCGACCAAACTTTTCAAAGTAAGATTATTGTTAGGGATACATCTAGATTCCTGAATTGCTGAAATTTTGATAGCACAAATAGGACGCAGAGTTCTCAATACTTTTCCAATTATAGTTTCATCAATAATAGTTCCATTTTCTCCTCTAATAGCATTTACAACTTCTTTTATTCTACCACAATATTGTGCAATATTCTCATCTTCTTGCATTTTCATTTCATCAAATTCACCTCTTAGGCTCTTGGATTTTGCTCTTAGCACATTTATGTCACCATCATAGATGGTTGCAAGGGTGTCCAACATTTTCTTTGCAGTGTTACAGTCTTTGATGCTTTCAAATTCTAGATAACTTAGGGCAGATGTAATCTCCAACATTGCTTGGTTGTGTTCTTGCTTAGCTTTCATTTCCTCGGCAATCAGGGGTGCAACAGGTGTGGTGTTAGCACTTCTAAAAAATTTCATGGCTCTGGTTTTTTTCTTCCGATCCCTACAGTTGTTTTTAGGTCTCTGGCTTAAAACCCTAGGAGAAAATTTTGAAAAACTAGCCGTTGTAGTAAAAAAGCCATAAAATGCCCTGGCCTTGTTCTAATTTTGTGTTACCTTTTTGGCCCACTTAAAACCTTAAATCTGCATATGATTAATTAAGTGACCTTTTATATTATTTGGTGGTTAGGTTTTTATGTGTCGGCGGGTCCCCTTTAATATTTCCTAGGTCTCCCCGGTTAATCTTTCCTAAGTCTCTGAGCCTGGTAGTGTTTTAAATTTTCCTAAGTCCTATGCCTTAATTTTTCCTAAGTTCTCAACTTTATATTTCCCTGGGCCTGTCTTTGAGACCATCTCAATCCAATGGTTGGCCTAAGTTCTTATAGATTGTATCAGAGGTATGCGAAGATGCACCTGCCGTTGATTTTATTGTATGACGTAGCCTTTCTTTTCAAGCGGGTGCACATGCTAGGTGTGCTAATTTGGTGGTATCTAATTGGTCCATGATTGAATGACTAGATATGTTGTCAGTGGGGCCAGGCTTTTTGAAGTTCAATGGGTTCTGACAATGTCAGAGAATCGATGGTCGGCATATGTTCTTAAGGGTTTTTTTTTACACTTACAAATTTAAGACAACCGTTGATTTCATTCAGTGTCAGAAGCTTGTCAGAGCGGGGTAAGATTCTTCATCTGACAGTTGTCTTATGATCTAAAGGAATCTTGGAGGTCTATGCGAAGATGAGACAATTGTCGATCCTCTTGAAGGCATGCCCAAGTTTTGGTCTGAGGTTTTAGCAGTCCTAACAAAATGTTTTGGCGGTCCGATAAATTTTCAAAGGCTTCACTCATTCACGAAGAAGGGTGGTAGTACTCTAAATGTTTTGGTGATTTGGCAAACAAGCATTCGCGTTCTCGCTAAATAAATTGGCGGAGGTAAAAAGTGTCCTATGAACTGGCAAACCTCTTCAGTCGCCAGTTCGCCAAATATAGCTGGGGTGACTTAAGTTTCCTTTAGTCGCCAGTTCACGGGGTTAAACGATGAGTTAGATTTTCATTCCACGAATAGGATTTCCTCTGTTGCCAGTTCATTGAGAGTTAACCTAAGGTTTTCCAATGAGTTAAAGACATGAAGCCCGTGAAACATCAGGATTGGACGGTCAGGTTATAAAGTTGATCTCAAATTGAATTGTGATCGTCGATTTCTTGCAGGCACCATAAAGTGACCTTTGTAGTTTAAATTCAAATTTTTGAGGGTTTCTCAGTGACAGAAAGGACCAAAATTTATGGTTTTAGTGGCTAATTTTGATTGGTTTGGTGGCACTAGTTGTTGCAGACTGGTTTGAGGGTCTCTGTGGTTGGTGGTATGATGTTTTGTACCCAGTGAAGTGTGGTTTTGTGCTCAAGAAGTGTTTGCAAGTGGTTGATTAGACTAATTTTCATGGCAATTCCTTGGTGTCCTGTACTGAGCTTGCAGATTTTAATGATTGCAGATCTGTCTGAGATTTGTTTTCTCTGGGTTTCTTATTTTCTCCTCCCCTAAAGTAAATTTTAATATATTTGTAGTTGGTTTAGTAGTTGAAACCCTAACCCTTACCCTGGTTAATTTGTAGCTTGTTGCATCCTAACTCGTTTGGGATTCCAAGACAATCAGGGGTATATAATGTTGAATTATTGACTTTGAGGGGGTTCTGATTTCGGTTGATTCCAGGGAGTTGTAGCAAGTTGTATCATATTGTATGAGATTGAATAGAATTTCCTTGCAGTCTTTTGTAGGTTATTGAAGTGGTTTGCTCTCTTTTCTACTTTGAACATGTACATGACTCATCATACTTAATATAGTTATTTCAAGCTTTCAAGTCTCTCCTTGGTGTCAATCTTATGAATTCTATATTTTTTTATCCATTGCATAGGGTTACCTTTGTATATGTTCTAGTCTTTAGTTCTTGATCTAGGATCAAGTGAAATATGTTTTAGATAGAACATAGATTCATTCTAATTTGTCTATTGAAGGATACTATTAGTAGTGGATGGGCTGGAATGTTTATGTTTATGGCTATGAGTCTTTGACAGTAGTGTGTTCATGTTTCAATGTTTCTATTAGAGATCTACCCAATGGATAATGGCACTGATCAGGGATTAGTATATTCAGTTGAGTTTAATGCTTGATTGGCTCTTGTTTACTTCTTTCCATCTTTAGATTAACACCATTTTCAAGTCTTAATTATTTATTGGTTGACAGTAGTAATACCCTATAATAATGGAGATTCAATGAATGTGAGGTTAGCATTTAGCACTTTCTTACTATAAATCTATTGTTTAAACCCAGTCTTTGGTGTGAGAGGTATAGTTTTCACTGGGTTAGGTGCATCCACCTTGGTTTTGCAGAGCCAGAAGTGAAGAGGGTAGTCTTGTCCCTATAGTTGGCCCAGTTACCCTAAGAGCCTTATACATTTTAGAATTAACCACTCCTAAAATCTATCTGAGGGTATATTGGCATCCTAAGATCATAAGCATCCATTTTGAACACCAACAAGATGGTGACTCTATTGGGGAGATGTTACACAAGTCTATTGTAACTAGTAGGTCATCATTGGAAGAAATAGGGTTATTATTGTCCCTTGTCTTATCTAAATCATTTGGGTATTTTGTAAAGTGAGGAAGTTGTATTGTAAGATTCCCAATATACTTGGGTGGTGACTCAAATGTCTTTGTAGCAGTGCTAGTCAGTAGATTTATTTTATGAGATGAGTTACAAAGGTACTAGGTCTTGGAGAAAGGAGCATCCTGAAGATATAATGGAAGAAGGTATTCCAAGCACTTCTAGGCCTAGTCAGACAAGGGGAGGAAAGAAGAAGAAAAAATTTTCTCATACTTGGAAAAGTAAAAAAGATACAAGACAAGAAGCTCAAACCAAGCCTGGTCAAGAAGAAAATATTTTAGAATATGAAGAGGCTATTGATTTGGGACTGAACCAGTATGAGGATGAATTTCAAGTCAAAGATGATGAATCTGAGACTACTCTCCCAAAATCAGAAGAGATCATTGAAGAGCTCTATGAATTGGAAAGAAGAGTCCAAGAACAACTTACTATCAGGCAAAAAAGAGAAAAAGATAAAGAAGATAGAGTAAGACAAGCCATGATAAGGGCTGATCAACTAAAGAGGTAGTTGTTAGATTTGGAGGCAATTAAATTTGTCCCAAAGCCTGAGAAATCAGAGGGACAGCCTATTGTGTAGAGGATATATGAGGAAACTAGGCCTAGAGATAAAGGCAAACAGAAAGCTATTGGAGTTCAAATCAATGAACAAGCTATTGTGGGAAACCCATTAGATCAAGGGTTGAGATTAGATGCAGACCTTGAGATGGCTAGAAGGAAAAAGGAAATATTAGATAAAGAACTTGAGAAAGAAGATTTGGAGGCTACTGCTGCAGAAATAAGAAAAAAGATTGATTTTCTCAAGCATACTTCAGGACCTTCAAATGTTGCTGCTTCCTTTTTGGGACAAGGTGGAAATCATGGTAACCTTGCAACTCAAATAAATGGCATTTTGGGTGCTGCTAAAATTCCTAATGGATCAAATACAAGGACATTTACATCTCAAGGAATGGACCCACCACATGGAGTTCCTATTCATGAAAGGTACAAAAAGCTTATCTTTTTTGGTATTCCTGGTTATCCTAATGTAATTCCTGATGAAATTATAAAGAAGCTTCCTAAATTTACTGGAAATAATGTCATCACATGTGAAGAACATCTAAATAATTTTATGGATGTAATAGATGATTATAATGTTGATCCTGATGATGTTATAATGAATCTATTTGTACAATCTCTGACTGAGGATGCTAGGGATTGGTTTAGAGGATTGCCCCATGCTAGTATAGGATCTCGGAATGAATTTAAGAATTGTTTCAAGGAACATTATCGAGATAAAACAAATGAAGGTTTTATCTTGAATGAATTCAATAACATAAAGAAAAATTAGAATGAAGAGGTCCTTGAATTTAATATAAGATTCCAAAAGGCTATGCATAGGCTCCTACAGGTTATCAGGTTAGATGACAGGGTGTGTCTTGTGACATACTTAAATGCTTTTGATGCAAATATGGGTTACCTCTTAAGGGATAAAAATCCTAGAAATCTTAGGTTACCTCAAGTGTAAAACAAGAAAGAAATGGGAAGGTCTGCTAATCTTAAGCCAAAGGAGGAGGATAACCTAAAGAAGATCCTAAATTATTTAGAGGATCTAAGGCTTGATGAAATAAGAAACAATAGGGTTTCGCAAATGACTAGCCAGCTCCTAATAATTTTAGCAAGTAGCCAAGAATGCAAAACTACCCATACAATACTCGATGGAAAGATGGCAAACCCATTTTTCTAGTTAAAAGGGATAGGCCTGATGATAGGATTCCTAATCCTTTGTAAACAAATTTAGTTAACATGAATGATAATATCCCATGGTGTACTACTTGTCAATCTCCTCATAATCCTGAGTATTGTGTTATTGCCTTGAACTTACCTGAGAACCAAGAACAAGATGAGCAATATCATAAAAGTGGTTGTGGAATGATTTCTTCACATGATTGGGATGAGGTTGACTCCAATGAGGAGGAAGAATAATTTGATGATGTTGGATGTGGTGCTCTGAAGGGTGAGGAACATGTTTCCTTAAGGATACTTTCTAATGATGAAATTGCTCAAATTACTGCAGACATGATCACTCAAGCCAAGAGCAATTACAATTTGAGAAACAGGACAGTTGGAAGCACAAATGGTAAACTAGGTAGCATGTTTATCAAGAAATTAGAAAAGAGTACACAACAACATGAGGAAAAAGAGAAAGATGCTGGTATTGTTAGTAAAAAAGAAGATGGGACCACCTGAAATACCTCAAGGTAAAGAAAAGACACCAGAAGTAGTTGTTCCTATGACCCAGAAGGAGGATGAATTTCTACACAAGGGTAAATCTGATTTGACTGTCAAAGTAGAGGATAAAGATGGAACTATGATTAAAGATGACATGGGTAACCATACATATGTTCCCATTGATATGACTAGGCTGCTTTCACAAACAACTATCAGAGTTCCACTTTTAGAAATGATGAGAATAGAAGAACACAAGGTGAAAGCTTTGGATTGGGTAAATGGTGCCTCTTCTATAAAGCTCCAAGAAATGAACAGAGGTGACAAGCATGTGGCTTCTCTAGATGACACACCTGACAATAAAAATGAAGAAATTGTCTCTAAAATCGCTCAGATATTTTTGAATGAAAATGTTGTAAACATTGCATCAAGGATAGTTGATCCTTTTTTCTTATCCCTTATGATAAATGGAAAATTGTTAAAGAATTGCATGATTGATTTTGGAGCATCAAACACTGTCATGCCTACAGAGATCATGAAATCATTAGGACTAAAAGTTGATACACCTCATGGGAGATGTCAAGCTATGGACTCGAGAGAAGTGCCAGTTATTGGTACCATTAAGGCTTTGCCTTATAAATTAGTAGCATTTCCTGATAAGCAACTAACTATGAGTGCTCTAGTGGTTGATATTCCTCCTCAGTATGGAATGCTATTATCTATAAGATGGATTGCTTCTATGGGAGGAAGTATTCAATGTGACTTGTCTTTTCCCACTTTTAACATTGAAGGAGAAAGTGTAAAGGTTTCAAGGGAAACTAGAACTCCTCATATGATTGAGGAGGATGAAAAGGATAACATGAATTGTTTTGTTTACACTGATATTGGTTATGTGTTGATTTTAGGAACTTGAATGTCAATTCTTTGAAGGACAATTATGGTTTGCCTAATATGGAGAATATGCTGCATAAGGTTACTGGATCAGAGTTAATGTCCATGATGGATGGGTTCTCTGGATATAACCAGGTCATGGTCAAGGAATCAGAACAGTTCAAGACTGCATTTACTACTCCTTGGGGAACATATGTTTATGTTAGAATGCCTTTTGGCCTAAAAAATGCAAGAGCTACATTTCAGAGAGCTATGGATGTGGCCTTTGTAGACTTCATAAACAACTTTCTAGTGGTATATTAGGATGATCTCACAGCATATTCAAATAAGGAAAGTCAGCATTGTGAACATCTTGAGAAGATTTTTATCAGGGCTTTGGAGTATGGAATTTATTTGAATCCATATAAGTGTTCTTTTGGTGTTGTGGAAGGTAGTCTCTTAGTACATATTGTGTCCAAGGCTAGAGTGAGGATTGACCCTGAAAGGGTTATGGCTATAGATAAGCTCTCACCACCTAGGAGAGTTAAAGGGATACAGTCTTTCTTTGCGCAGGTGAATTTTTTAAGGAGATTTGTTAAAAAAATTTGCAGAAATCAGTATCCCTATCTCTAGGATGCTGAAGAAAGAGGCAAAGATTGAATGGAATGAGGAAGCAGATGAATCTTTCAGAAGTATCAAAAAGGCCATTAAAGATGATCCAGTTTTGAGGACACCTAATTATGGTAAGCCCATGCAGATTTTTTCTTTTGCTTCTTGTTATACAGTTGCAACGGTTTTATTGCAGAAGAATTTAGAGGGATATGAGCAACCTAAATCATTTTTTAGAAAATCCCTACAAGCGATAGAATTGAAATATGATATTAGTGATAAATAGGATTGTGCCTTAGTTAAAGCAGTCGAGGCTTTTAGATGTTACCTTGTGGGAGCTAAGGTGGTTGCTTATGTTCCTAGTGTTGTAGTTAAGTATATATTGGTGCAACAGGAGGTTTCAGGGAAAAAATGTAGATGGATCAATAGGATCCAATAATTTAATATTGATATCCAAATTACAAAGCTAGTAAGAGGCCTAGGTCTTGCAAAATTAATGGCACAAAGCAATTTAATTACAAATCATATAAATGTGTTAGAAGAAGAACAAAGGCCCTACATTTTTGATATGGATTATTGTGATTGGTACAATGTTACTAGTTACTTACAGAAGTTAGTCCTTCCCCCTGAGATGGATGAAAATAGAAGAAGAACTATCAAGTTGCAATCTGCAAGGTATGCCATTATACATGGTAAGTTGTGGTGGAAAAGCAATGAAGGAATACTGCTAAAGTGCATAGACCATGAGAGGTCTGAATCCATGTTAAAAGAAATGCACCAAGGTGTGTGTGGTGGACACTATATGGAAAAGACCACAACTCACAAGATCATTAGGTCTAGATTTTGGTGGCTTACAATCTTTAAAGATGCACATCAATTCGTGAGAAAATGTGATGTATGTCAAAGATTTGCTAGAAAGTTGAAATTCAATAGAAATTTGCCACTCAGACTTGTTGCAGTTTAGGCTCCTTTCCAGAAGTGGGGTATTTATTTTATTGGGGAGATTCCAAACAAGTCTAGTGGTGGACATTCTTACATACTAGTGGCAACAGATTATTTTACCAAGTGGGTTGAAGCTATCCCTACTAGAAAAGCTACTAGTAAGGTTATGACTGACTTTGTGATGAAGAATATCCTTACTAGGTTTGGATGTCTAGAAACAATTGTGGTTGATAATGTAATGTGTTTTAGATCACAAGAGTTTAGTGATTTTTGTCAGCAATATGGGATACACATTTCATTTTCTTCTCCATGCCATCCACAGGGAAATGGCCAGACTAAGTCCAGTAATAAAAGTCTCATTAAAATTCTCAAGAGGGTGTTGGATAGAAATAAGAAAGCCTGGGATTCAAAATTATGGTGGGCATTATGGGCTAACAGAGTAACTGTAAAGAAAGCCATAGGTTGTGCCCCATTTGACCTAGTTTATGGAATAAGTGCTAGATTGCCTCAGAATAACTTATTGTAGATGTATAAGTTTATCTAGGCATATGATGAAGATTTGAATGATGAGATGAGAGTAAGAATGAATGAAATGATTCAGTTGGAGAAGGTAAGGAGAGATGCACATGAAAGAAATGAGACATTGCAGAGACAATGTAAGAATTTATTTGATAGAAGGGCTACCCAGAGAAGTTTTGAAATTGATGACCTTGTCTTGATGTGGAATGCAAGATTAGAAGATAAGGGGAAGCATGGAAATTTTGATCCAGTTTGGTTGGGCCCTTATCTTATTGAAATCAAATGGGGGACAGATTCTTATGTTCTGAAAGATTTAACAGGTGGTAGTTTGGAATTGCCTGTTCATGGACAATTCCTAAAGTTTTACTTCTCTTGAAGTATCTTTTCCATGAGCAGTAGTTTAGGTTTTCCCTTGTATAGTCATTTGTTTTTGCTTTTTGGGTCAAAATTTTGAGTTGGTCTGCTCTTCCAGGAGATTCTAGCTTGCTCGTCATATTTGTAGGAGATACATGTCCCCAAGTATGAGCCACTATTAGAACTTGTAAAAATTTGCATGGCTCTAGCTTTTTTCTTCCGGTCCCTACAGTTGTTTTTAGGTCTCTAGCTTAAAACCCTAGGAGAAAATTTTGAAAAACTAGTCGTTGTATTGAAAAAGCCCTAAAATGCTCTGGCCTTGTTCTAATTCCATGATACCTTTTTGGCCCACTTAAAACCTTAAATCTGCATATCATTAATTAACTGACCTTTTATATTGTTTGGCAGTTAGGTTTTTATGTGTCGGCAGGTCCCCTTTAGTATTTCCTAGGTCTCCCCAGTTAATCTTTCCTAAGTCTCTAAGCCTGGCAGTGTTTTAAATTTTCCTAATTCCTATGCTTTAATTTTTCCTAAGTTTTCAACTTTATATTTCCTTGGGCCCGTCTCTAACACCATCTCAATCTAACAGTGGGAGTAATTATTGCCATTAAGTTATGTTTGTCATTAGTGAAAACACTTATTCAGAATAGTGTATACCAAGCAGAATAGTGCATATTGAGCAGAACAATGCATACCAAGCAGAACAGAGCATACCGAGTAGAGCAGTGCTTACCGAGTGCCAACATGATAAACAAGGATAAATCAAGTAACACTATATCTACTGAGTCTCCACTTCTACCAAGTGCATGAAGATGTCGAGTATAAGAAATTCACCGAGTTAGTTTGCAGTAACTGAGTACCTATATTTGGACTGACTCAGTAATATTTGTGTTAACTTGTTTGTGAGCTAACTTTTGTAATTATTTTGATTGTTTGGATTGATATATAAACAATTTTTTTGCACCATATTGTGTGGTGAGGAGAGAAAAAGAAGATACATGCAAACAATGCAAGAAAGGAAGAGATAAGAGAATTACAAAAGGGCTACAGTAGTATAAGGAGCAGCAAAGACATATCTATCACAAGAGGTGATCAGTACATCAAAGAATCTCAATCAGCAAGATCAGTTGCAAGTAAGAGATCTACTACTTCATCCTAACAGGTGACTCAGTATCAAATCCTTTAACAGGGTAGACTTAATAGTCTTTTGTAAAATCTCTTAACCGAGTGCATACTTCATTGTATGTTTGTAAATCCTCTAACAAGGTGGACCTAGCAGTCCTTATTGCTCCCAATAGGGCAGATCATCAGAAGTGATCATTGTAAGCCTTAACCGGCCAACTTTATACTACAGTATTGAAGTTTTGTGGGTATCATCCCCACCCCAATTTTACTTTCTATTTGGAAGGTTTTTGGGTTACCAAATTTCTGTGTTCAAGTGTTGTGAATGTTTTATGTTTACAGTTTCCCATGCATGTGCTTAAATTTGAATGTAATAGATAAGATCAGAATTGAAGGAAGTAATTTTGAAGTTACTGATTCACCCCTCCCTTCTCAGTAACTTAGTTAGTCCTGAATATTTCGAACAATTGGTATCAGAGCTTTGTGATTCTTAGAATAAAGTTTGGCAGCTTGAGAAAAGATCCAGGATAATGGAGATATTCAGACTTAACAAGGTAATTGAAAATGAAAAGCTAGATCTGGAAATGGCCATAGCTCAACTCAAAGAAGAAAGAAAGCATCTTTCCCAATCCCTAAAAAGAAGGAAGGAACTTGCAAATTAGATGAATGATCATCAGTATGTTGAAGAAAAGATTGAAGATTTTTTCAATTCAAGAAGCTCAGATGAAGCAAACAATGCAATCAAAGAACTTCTAGAAAAGAATGGGTCTCTACAAGAAGAGGTGAGAAAGTTAAAAAGAGAACAGGAAATTCAGTCAACAAGGTTTTGTGAAACCTTGGAACAAAGAAACAAGATGAAAGATGAGATAGATGGAAAGAACAATGAAATCCAGAATCAAGTTGATCAAATCTCCAATGCAAATGAAGAAATCCTCACTCTAAGATCAAAAAATGAAAATATAAGAGAAGAGTTGAGATCTGAAAAGTAAATCAATTTAAGATTAATGAATGATCTGAATACTGAAAGGCAAATCAATGAGAGAATGTTGAAATCTCAAGAAGATATGAATCAGCTATATGAACAAAACCTTCATAAGCAGAAAGGTAAAGCAGGACTTGGATACAAAGAGGAAGGTGAATCCTCCAAACAAGGTATTCAAAAGAATAAAAAACCTATTTGTAAACACTATGGTAAAAGTGGTCATACTTCAAACAAATGTTGGAATAATGGAAAAACATAATTATATGGAATATGCTACAACTGCAATTAGCAAGGTCATAAAGCAAATGTATGTAAGGAGAAACTCAGATTTAAAGGAAAATGTCACAAATGTAACAAACAAGGTCACAAGGCATCAGACTACAAATCTAAAGCACCCAATCCAGCAGAACAAATTGTGAAAGCAATATTTGGTTGGGATTATAACACTTGGTGTAGATGTCATTACTGTGGTGAATATGGACACATTGGCAAAAACTGTGTAAGGCATCACTTGAGAAAGAAAGATACTACCATAAGATGTTATAAGTGCACTAAACTTGGTCACATAGCCAAAAATTGCATGAATTTAGGAAAAGTTGATGATGAAAAGAAAGCTAAAGCTGATAACATCAAAAAATAGATGAGACAACAATGGATTCCTAAATCTACCGAGAAAACCATCCCTAGCAACGAAGTCACTCATGATATGGGTGGCTCTATCAATTCCAACTAAGTCTTCAAGGAAGCACTATAACTGTATCCTCATGAACAAAATTCTAAACAGTTCCTAAATAAAGAAAAGATCCAATCAGTATGTTAGATACACTAGGATCACAGGAAGGTCGGTATTAGTTATCACCGAGCAAGGTCGGGAGTAACCTAATGCCAAGTGGTTACCGAGTTAGGTCAGAACAATATGACTTCATGTGTTCACTGAGTTGCAAAATCTTTACCGAGAAATAAATGCATAGTGGATGACAGTCTATACCCTAATCCTCATTGAGCATTAATGACAAAGTTCTTACAAAAAGCATGAAATCAAGTTTATTCTTCATCGCGAATTTTAGAATATTGAGCATCAAGCGATTCAAAGTGTCTTGCAACAAAAGTTTTAGAGAATTCCTCTATTTTTTGAGCTACCATGGCATCATCAAGCTCTAAAACAAAGAAAGGTTCCAAGATGTTAGTTCATGGAGAATGGAGAGCGCCAAATTTCAAACTTGTGCCCGCGATCGCAGAAGCCCTAGACCTGAGTGGAGCTCAATCTTAGATTCCTCCTAAGGTACTTCTTGTAACTGACATTTGCAGTCATTTTAAATGTACAATTCAAGAGCTTGGAACCCTAGAGATAGATGTTATTCATGATGAACTGTGTGTTGATGGAGTTCTTAAAATGGAACATAAAAATTTGGAAGATAAGGGTTTGGTTCACATTACTCACTTGCCTCAGAAATTCCAAGTGAAATGGATCAGATACATTCTTAGCTGAGTACATGAAGGTAAAATTTGGCTAGAACAACTAGTAGAGATTACCAAGAAAATGATTCACCGAATCACTGGTCTTCCTATGCTTGACAAAGAAAAATCAACCAAAACCCTAGGTCAGGTAGAGTTAGAGAAGAAAACACTAGCAAAATGGGATGGTAGAGGCATGAAAATAAGCAGTATTATAGATGCAGAGCTGAAGTTTGGCACATATGTCATAGCTCACAAGATTTACAGTTCAAGTCAAAAAAATAGTGTTCCATGTGAAGTAGTTGACCTAGCCTACAAAGTTGTGAAAAATAATCTATCATTTGACCTTGCAGACTTGTTGTTGAATCAGTTTAACAAGAACATGGAAAGCATTCAAACATCAAAGAACAATCCATGTAAGTTTGGCTCATTGTTAGTTTTCCTATTCTTCTATGTTCAAAATTTTTTCCCATCTAAAGGCATGGTTGTATGGAGAAGAGATGTGCCTGTCGTATATCAGATAAATGAGTACATTGCAGAAATGGGTCAAAATTTTGAAAGCATAATGGATAACTACTTTGAATCCTTCAAGGAAAAGCTGAATAACAGATTTAGGATTCCATAAAAGCTAGTGGAAGATTATAAGGATGATATTTGTTTCATGGTTGATTGTGATAGAGTATACATTCAGGCAGCAAGGCCTAGGATTGTATGGGTAAAACCTTTTTCGTATGAGGTGAACATTGATGAAACAAAGAATGTCATTGAAGCCCTGATAAATCAACTTGTTCACCCTAAGGCTCCATATCTTGGAACTTATGAGGAAGCTAAGGTAAGAATAGAACTAAGTATAAAGCTTCCACAGGTGGTTACCAAAGGCAGAAAGAGGATAGCCAAGATGCAATCTAGCACACCTCTAATGTTAACCGAGGGAAAAGGTGAGGATATTGTAGAAGAAGAAGACAAGGGTGATATCAAAGAAGAACTAGTGCCTGCAAAGAAGAAAGGAAAGGTGACTATCACCAAGGCACCCGTGGAACCAACTGCAGTATTCACAAGAAAAAGAACAAGGGGAAAGGCAGGTAAAGACAGTGAAGAAGTAGTACTCAAAAGGCCTCCTCCCACATTAAAAGAAAATATTGAGAATTTGAGAGAAGGATCTAGAATTACAAACTTCAAATCTCTCAAATATGAAATCAGATCTGAGGAAGAGCAGCAAGAAATTGAAGATGTTATAGAGAAAATAGGAAAATGGAAGTACTCACCTGATGAAATAGCTCCTCAAATTCCAGGTGCTTTATTGAGCAAAATCAAATTGAGATGGTCAAATGCAAGGCAAACTGTCAAGGACATATATGCTCAAACCTTAAGACAGTTGATGCCAAATTTGAAAAATGCTGAAGTCAATAAGGCATTAATAGATAATGAGAATAAGATGACTCTAAAATTTAATAGTTGTTTGATTCTAATCAAGGATATAGAGTCGGTTGTAAGGAGTGCAGAATCCACTTGGAAAAACATTTACAATCTTCACAAACCAAGCACTAAAATAGTTATAATCAAAGATATTGAAGATGATAGTGATGGAGAATAAGAAGCAGTACATACAGATAATGTTGAAGAAGAAGAAGCTATGAAAGAAGCTACTAAGGAAGATGATCCAGTCCGGATAGCTACAGAGGAGATTGCCTCACTTCCTCACTCTCCAATCTTATTCATTTTATCTTTAATTTCCTTTGAGAACTCGGCAACATTACATATTCCAACAAAAATTGCTACATCTAGTCCCAAGATATCTTCAAGTATGGTTGTGACAACTTCAACAGGTGCAACAAATGTCCAATCATCATCAGTACAGCTCAGTACTTCAATGACAGAAGTGGCTAGAACTTCATCCACCGAGCTTCAGCCTCCTTCTACTGAGTTGTAGTCTTCTATACCAACTTTAGTAAGTTCTTCAGTTTTGACCTTTTCAGCAGCAAGTACATCAGTTTTGGATACTTCAGTTGTAATTACCTCAATTTTGAGTCTAATGAGTAGTCCAGTTAGTACTCCATCAGTAGGAAGTTTATCATTTTTCACTGCAAGTCCTACTGTGTCTACAATAGTCTCTACTACTAAGGCATTAAGTATAATATCAGTTGAACCTAAGGCTCAACTGAGTACAAGATTTTTGAGTAGGAAAATAGAAGAGGATATTGACTTAGATGAGGAAATAGTGATTCCCCAACTAGATTTTGCAAACCTCATAGCAGACCAAATGCAAACAGTTGGTGAACTCCTCCAAAAGAAGGCAAAGTAGAAAAAGCTAAAAGAGGAAAGAGATAAAGAATATAAAATAATAGAAGATGCCAAGAATATCATCATAGAGGCTATAGGTGTTGAGGTTGATTCCTCTCAACACATTTTGTTGCAATTGGTAGAGGCAGTAAATAAGTTCAATGAGAACTCCTCTAGTTCGGAAAAGTTTCTTGAGAAGGCTAAGAAGAAATTTGATAACAAAGTGCTTGAGCATATTGCTCAGCAAATTTCTATTGATCAGGCAGAGTTATTTTCAGCCTTGACTAACATTGAGTCCTCCTATTCCAGTATATCATCATTTTTTGTTAGAATATGTAATGTTGTCGAGTTCTCAAAGGAAATTAAAGATAAAATGAATAAGATTGATGAGGATCTGAAAGTCAGCACACAAAAGTTGCAGCATGAACCTAGTTCAAGCTCTGCACATCATATGGCAATCAGACTCCTATCTGACAAGTAGTTTGACCTATTGAAAGAAGATGCAAGGATCAGAACAACTCTATCAGACATTCAGAATATGATCCTTCCCATCATGGATACAATGCAGAAGCATATTGCTCACTCTAAAACATTGATTCATGACAATCAATTCTCTATTGCAGACCATATGATTGAACTCTCTGCAGAAGTTCAAGTTGCACTTCACACATGTAAGATTCTGCAAGAAAATTGGGATAGAACTCTGGCATAGATAAATAAGGTACATTCTGGTTTTCTCTCACATTTTGGTATCTCTATATAAACCATTTTGATATACATCTCTGGCATTATTGTCAAAAAGGGGGAGAAAGTGTATGAGATAGGGGGAGATATAGAGAAAAGTAAATGATTTTGAGGTGAAAAAACTTGTATATAAGTGAAATATATGGGGGAGACAATGTAAATATAGGAGTCAATGTAAATACAACAAATTGACAAAGATAAATTTTGAAAAATAAAAAAAAATAGAATCAGCATGTCTATAAGTTTTGGGCAATAAGTGTTTTTGTCACTAATGCAAAAGGGGGAGATGGTTGGCATTAAGTTATGTTTGTCATTAGTGACAACACTTATTCAGAATAGTGTATATCGAGCAGAACAGTGCATACCAAGCAGAATAGAGCATACCAAGCAAAGCAGTGCTTACTGAGTGCCAACACAGTAAACTAGGATAAATCGAGTAAGACTATATCTACCGAGTCTCCACTTCTACCGAGTGCATGATGATGCCGAGTATCAGAAATTCACCGAGTTAGTTTGCAGTAATTGAGTACCTATATTTGGGCTGACTCAGTAATATTTTTGTTAACTTGTTTGTGATCTGACTTTTGTAATTATTTTGATTGTTTGGATTGATATATAAACAATGTTTTTGCACCATATTGTGTGGTGAGGAGAGAAAAAGAAGATACATGCAAACAATGCAAGAAAGGAAGAGATAAGTGAATTAAAAAAGGGCTACAATAGTATAAGGAGCATCAAAGACATATCTATCATAAGAGGTGATCAGTACATCAAAGAATCTCAATTACCAAGATTAATTACAAGTAAGAGATCTACTGCTTCATCCTAATAGGTGACTCAGTATCAAATCCTTTAAGAGGGTAGACTTAACACTCTTTTTTAAAATCTCTTAACCGAGTGCATACTTCATTGTATGTTTGTAAATCCTCTAATTGATGGAATATGGATGAAGTGACTGAGAGGGGGGGGTGAATCAGTCAACCATAAAACACTTCCCAATTATTTCTTTCTAGATCCCTTAGTATATCTTAATGAATATTATCTGTTTAGCACTCGGTAAATAGATTGCAGTAACTTTGTAGATGTAGAAAGTATTAGCAAAATTATCTTTAGATATTCATCAGCACTTGTATATGATTAAGATAGCAATTAAGAACACAAGAGACACAGAATTTAATGTGGAAACCCAATATGGGAAAAACCACCAATGTATCTAGATACTGATTTTCACTTTTCTGAAGTGATGCCCGGTTAGAAGCCAACCCAGTAAAAGGTTACAAAACACACTGTTAGGTGTGACCTTGTTAGAGGATTTAATCACCCTGCTAGGAGTGGCATGGTAAGAGGTCTTGAAAACAATTCAATGGAATTGTCACCTTGTAAGAGGATTTACAATATGGTTGTTAAACCAACTCGGTTAAGAGATTTAGAATTCACTGTTACAATGATAAAAAGGTAACAATGAAAATGACCTGTATAATAATGCAACTGCCTTGCTGATTACAGATCTCTGTTCTGCATAAGTGTGATCCTTCTTGATTGAATATATTTCTACTGCTCCTCAAGGATATCTGGACATCCTTCACAAATTCGCACACACCTTTCCTATCTTTCTTCTGTAAATCTTCTACTATAATTCTTTTTTTATTTTTCACATTTTACCTTTTATTTATATGATTTTAGATTTGTCAAATCGACATTACTTAGTATAACAGTCGGCTGAATTAAGCAAACTTTATTTGCAAAAATCCTTCAAGGGCTGATAGTGCTCGATGACCACAACTTTCTACAATCTTTCAGAGACCGAGGGAACTCGGTAAACACTGACAATCCTTTACCTTCGATAACTGATTGAACTCGGTAAATGCTAACTTTTCTTCGACAACCGACTGAACTCGGTAAACATTGAATTTTCTTTGACGACCGACTGAACTCGGTAAATACTGATTTTTCATTGATAACCGAGTGGACTCGGTAAGCACTAAATTTACTTTGATAGCCGAGTGAACTCGATAAGCACTGAATTTACTGCCAGGCAGAGCGACTAAGCTGGGTAGGTACTGAATGTTGCGGACTATGACATTGTGTGACATCAAAGACAATACATAATTTGAGTAGCAATTTTCTTCAGACAATTGTTTCCAACAATCTCCCTCTTTGGCGTTGATGGAAACACAATATGTCATAGCATAAGAAATTTGAAATAATTAGCTCGGTTCAGATTCAAATCTCCCTCTGTCAGCAAACTTCCTTTTTCTTGAAAATTCTTCCTTCTGACTATTGAAAATTTCTTGAAGTAATATCAAACACTCCCTCTTTGACAACACATGCCAAAGACAATTCACATAATACCGGTGTAAATTAATGTACCTCAAGTACTAATTCATATGCAATGATTCCTTGAATATGCTGCATCAACTGGTTGATTTTCAATCATGTTCTGGTTGATGCATCACTAAAACTGTATTTAGTGAGCCTCGGATAGGGGAATGAACCCTAACTTACCTCTTAGATACACAAATGCATCCTTAGGTAATGGTTTGGTGAAAATGTCTGCAATCTGCTCTTTTGTATGAATATATTCTAATATGATTTCCTTGTCCTGCACCAATTCTCTGACAAAGTGATATTTAATAGCACTATGCTTGCTTTTGGAATGCATCACTGGATTCTTCGAAATGTTTATTGCACTGGTATTGTCACAAAATATAACAACTGGTTCTTTGATTTTAACCTTCATACCTTCTAATAACTATTTAAACCAAACAATATTTGAATAATTTACTACAGCAGCAACATATTCTGCTTCAGCTATGGATTGAGATGTGCAATTTTGCTTTTTACTAGTCCAGGATACCAGTCTTTTTCCAAGAAAAAATGCTCCACCACTTGTACTTTTTCTGTCATCAATGTTCCCTGCCTAATCAGCATCAATAAACACTTTTAAGTCTAGATTGCATCCAAATTTATACCACAAACCATATTCTTCAGTTCCTCTTAAGTATCTTAAGATTCTTTTGATTGCCATCATATGATTTTCCTTAGGTTTTGCTGAGAATCTAGCTACTATACCGACTGCTAAGGCAATATCAGGTCTTGTGTGTACTACATACTGCAATTTTCCAATCATAGATCGGTATAAGGTCTGATGTACATCTTTTGAATCATCATTTTTGGTAAGTTTCAGTCTAGTACACATGGGTGTACCAACTGGTTTTGAATCTTCCATACCAAACTTCTTAAGTATTTCCTTAATGTATTTAGATTGAGTAATGTATATACCATTCTTGCTTTGCTGAATTTGAAGACCAACAAAGAATTTTATTAAACCAAACATAGACATTTCAAATTCTTTGTTCATTTGCTCTGAAAATTCTTTGCACTGATCATCATTCCTTGTAAATATAGTATCATCTACAAATATTTCTGCCAATACAATTTTGTCATCCGGTCCTTTAATATACAGATTGTTGTTATCATTGGCTCTTTTGAAATTAATCTGAATCAAATAGTTATGGAGTCTTTCATACCATGCTCTAGGATCTTGTTTCAAACCATACAATTCTTTGTGTAACCTGCAGACCATGTCCTTTTTATCTGGATCAACAAAACCTTCAGGTTGTTCAATGTAGACTTCTTCATCAAGAATTCCATTGAGAAATGCAGATTTTATATCCATCTGATATACCTTAAATCCTTTATGTGCTGCATAGGCAAGTAGAGTTCTTACACCTTCTAATCTTGCAACAGGAGCAAAATTTTCTCCATAATCTATACCTTCTTCTTGAGAATATCCTTTACATACCAATCTAGCTTTGTTTCTAGATACTTGACCATCTTCATTCAGCTTATTCCTGAATACCCATTTTGTTCCAATTACATTCTTATCTTTAGGTCTAGGTACAAGAGTCCATGTTTTGTTCTTTTGTATTTGTTCTAATTCTTCATTCATTGCTTCAATCCAACTTTCATTATTCAATGCATCTTTGATATTTCTAGGTTCAAAATCAGTAAGCAGACATGTACCTTTTAGCTTGCTTCTTGTCATAGTACCATCTGATTTGTTTCCAATAATTTGATCTGGTGTATGTTGTCTTCTGACATATTTGGCTAGTATAGGTTCCTTGCCTTTTCAAATGTGTCATGTTGTTGTCTTCTACGATCTCTTCTTTAGGTTTCTCGGGCTCGGTAGATATTTGCTCGATAACTTCAGGCTGAGACTTGGTCTAAATTTCTTCCTGTGACTTGGTTTGTGACTCGGTAACTGTGCTATGCTCGGTAGATATAGTTTCCTCATTGATAGTTGTGTCTGCCAATGTTTCAGGTTCAATGTAAATGAATCTTCTGTAGTTCTCAGGTTCCCTTTTGCTTTCTTCTTCAGTCTTTTCTGCAAACTCATCAAATTTTACATGTATACTTTCTATGACTTTGTGAGTAGACAAATTCAGACATTTGTATGCCTTGCTTTTGCTAGAATATCCTAGGAATATTCCTTCATCACTTTTCACATCAAATTTATTTCTTCTGGATTCTTTTAGGATATAACACTTGCTACCAAACAATTTCATGTAACTTACATTGGGTTTATAGCCATACCATAATTCATAAGGAGTTTTGAATGTGTCTTTCTTCAATTGTACTCGGTTCAAGGTATGAACTGCAGTGCTGATAGCTTCCTTCCAGTACTTTATAGCGATGTTCTTTTCTATCATTAGAGTCCTTGCACAATCCATAATAGATCTGTTTCTTCTTTCTACTATTCCATTCTGCTCAGGAGTTCTAGGAGCTGATACCTGCCTTTTGATTCCTCTTTCAATGAAAAAGTTGTTAAAATCATGGGAGATGAATTCACCACCTCTGTCTGATCTTAAGCATTTCAATCTTTTCCCTGTTTCCTTTTCCACTCTTGCCAAGTACCATTTGAATTTTTAAAATACTTCTGACTTTTCTCTTAAATACATAACAGTCATCATTCTAGAATAATCATCAACGAAAAGTATAAAGAATTTATCTCCAGTATAGCTTTGTATTCCACTAGGTCCACATAAATTAGTATGTACAATTTCCAAAATCTCTTTAGACTGATAGTTCTTACTCTTAAAGCTAGTTTTACTCATTTTGCCAATCTGACAATTCTTACATAGACCAGTATCAGGTTTCTTCAAAGTAGGAATGCCTCTAACCTTCTTGAATTTGCTTATTTTTATCATGTTATCAAAATTCACATGACATAACCTTTTGTGCCATAGCCAACTTTCTTCAATTTGAGCAATAAAACATGAATATTCATTGAGATCAAGATAAAATAAGTTACCTTTTGTTTGTTTTCCTGATCCAATGAGTTTTCCTTTTTCATCCAGCAGTCTTGCTTGACCATTCATGAATTCAACCTTGAAACTAGCATTGATTAGCTGTGCTACACTTAGAAGATTATGTTTTAGTCCTTCAACCCAATAAGCATTATCACATATGAGTTCTTTGGTTAATGAGATTCTTCCTTTTCCTTTTATACAACAAGGTTCATTGTTTCCAAATCTTACATTGCCACTATCACAGTCTTCTAGATATTCAAATTTTGTCTTGTCACCAGTCATGTGGTGTGAACATCCACTGTCTATTATCCATATATCATCTTTTCTTATATGAGAAATAAGTGCCATCTTATCTTCATCATCATCCGATTCATCTTTTATAGCAATAAAGACAATTTCTTCTTCACTATCATCAGAATCTTTAGCCATAAAACATGTTTTCTTACCTTTATCCTTGAATGATTTGAAATTCTTTTTTCCATAGTACTTGTGACTTCTCTTCTCTTTCTTGACTTGCTTGTTTGGGCACCTAGCTGCAATATGTCCAATTTCTTCACATGAAAAACAGATTAAAGGAGTTTTACCTTTATATTTACCTTTCTCTTTAGAGTACTTCTTTGCAAGTAATGCTTCTACAATTTCAAGATCACTATCAGAACTTTCTTCTGATACTTCTTCACTTTCTGACTAAACTTCTTTAATTTTCTTGTTCTTCTTTAGTGAAACCTTGGCCTCAAATGCTGACTCAATATTTTTGGAATTGGGAACATAGTTGTCATAGTTGTCTAATCCAAAGGCTATCAATCTTCCAACTAAAGCATCCAAAGTTATATTGTGGTTTGTTTCACATCTTCTTTCTTGAATAGCTGATACTCTTATTGCATAGATAGGGAGTAATGTTCTAAGTACCTTTCTTATAACAGTTTCATCAAAGATTGTTCCTCCAGAAGCTCTAATTGCACTAACACTTGCTTTGATCCTTTCAACATATTTTGCAATGTTTTCATCTTCTCTCATATTCATCTTGTCAAACTGTCCTCTTAGGCTTTCTGCTTTGGCTCTTTTCACATTTGCATCACCACCATATATTTTCTTTAGTGTCATCCACATTTCATATGCAGTAGTGCATTCTTTAATATCATCAAATTCTTCATAGCTGAGAGCTGATGCAATGTCTATCATCATGGTGTTATGAATCTTTTTCTCTGCAATGTCTTCAACAGTTAATGCGCCAGTAGGAACTATGTATTCTTCATCAATGTATTTGCATCCTGAATCACCAATGGAAGCCAGATGAAGTCGCATGAGACCTTTCCATACTGAAAAGTTATCTCTATTGAGCTTTGGAATTTCCCTCGTGTAAGACATCCTAATCTTTAGCTTAGGTCCTTGAAACCCTTCCTGCAAGCACCACAAGCTCTGATACCAATTGATGGAATATGGATGAAGTGACTGAGAGGGGGGGGTGAATCAGTCAACCATAAAACACTTCCCAATTATTTCTTTCCAGATCCCTTAGGATATCTTAATGAATATTATCTGTTTAGCACTTGGTAAATAGATTGCAGTAACTTTGTAGATGTAGAAAGTATTAGCAAAATTATCTTTAGATATTCATCAGCACTTGTATATGATTAAGATAGCAATTAAGAACACAAGAGACACAGAATTTAACGTGGAAACCCAATATGGGAAAAACCACCAATGTATCTAGATACTGATTTTCACTTTTCTGAAGTGATGCCTGGTTAGAAGCCAACCCGGTAAAAGGTTACAAAACACACTGTTACGTGTGACCTTGTTAGAGGATTTAATCACCCTGCTAGGAGTGGCCTGGTAAGAGGTCTTGAAAATAATTCAATGGAATTGTCACCTTGTAAGAGGATTTACAATATGGTTGTTAAACCAACTCGGTTAAGAGATTTAGAATTCACTGTTACAATGATAAAAAGGTAACAATGAAAATGACATGTATAATAATGCAACTGCCTTGCTAATTACAGATCTCTGTTCTGCATAAGTGTGATCCTTCTTGATCGAATATATCTCTGCTGATCCTTCACAAATTCACACACACCTTTCCTATCTTTCTTCTGTAAATCTTCTACTATAATTCTTTTTTTATTTTTCACATTTTACCTTTTATTTATATGATTTTAGATTTGTCAAATCGACATTACTTAGTATAATAGTCAGCTGAATTAAGAAAACTTTATTTGCAAAAATCCTTCAAGGGCCGACAGTGCTCGGTGACCACAACTTTCTACAATCTTTCAGAGACCGAGGGAACTCGGTAAACACTGACAATCCTTTACCTTCGATAACCGACTGAACTCGGTAAATGCTAACTTTTCTTCGACAACCGACTGAACTCGGTAAACACTGAATTTTCTTTGACGACCGACTGAACTCGGTAAATACTGATTTTTCTTTGATAACCGAGTGGACTCGATAAGCACTGAATTTACTTTGATAGCTGAGTGAACTCGGTAAGCACTGAATTTACTGCTAGGTAGACCGACTAAGCTCGATAGGTACTGAATGTTGTGGACTATGACATTGTGTGACATCAAAGACAATACATAATTTGAGTAGCAATTTTCTTCAGACAATTGTTTCCAACACTAACAAGGTGGACCTAGTAGTCCTTATTGCTCCTAACAGGGTAGATCATCAGAAGTGATCATTGTAAGCCTTAATCGGCCAACTTTATATTGCAGTATTCAAGTTTTGTGGGTATCATCCCCACCCAAGTTTTACTTTCTATTTGGAAGGTTTTTGGGTTACCAAATTTCTTTGTTCAAGTGTTGTGAATGTTTTATGTTTACAGTTTCTCATGCATGTGCTTAAATTTGAATGTAATAGTTAAGATCAGAATTGAAGGAAGTAATTTTGAAGTTACTGATTCACCCCTCCCCTCTCAGTAACTTAGTTAGTCCTGAATATTTCCAATAGTAAGTTCTTATAGACTATGTCAGAGGTATGCGAAGATGCACCCGCCGTTGATTTTATTGTATGATGTAGCCTTTCTTTTCAAGCAGGTCCACATGCCAGGTGTGCTAATTTGGCAGTATCTGATTGGTCCATAGGTGAATGAATTTATATTTTGTCATTGGGGCCAGGCTTTTTGAAGTTCAGTGGGTTCTGACAATGTCAAAGCATCGACGGTCGGCGTATGTTCTTAAGGCTTTTTTCTGACACTTGCAAATTTAAGACAACCGTTCATTTCATTCGGTGTCAGAAGCTTGTCAGAGGAGGGTAAGATTCTTCATCTGATGGTTGTCTTATGATCTGAAGGAATCTTGGAGGTCTATGTGAAGATGAGACAACCGTCTATCCTCTTGAAGGCAGGCCCAAGTTTTGGTCTAAGGTTTTAGTAGTTCTGACAAAATGTTTTGGCAGTCCGATAAATTTTCAAAGGCTTCACTCATTTGCGAAGAAGGGTGGCAGTACTGTAAATGTTTTGGCGATTTGACAAACAAGCATTCACATTGTCACTAAATAAATTGGCGGAGGTAAAAAGTGTCCTGGGAACTGGCGAAACTCTTCAGTCGCCAATTCGCCAAATGTAGCTAGGGTGAGTTAAGTTTCCTTTAGTTGCCAGTTCGCGGGGTTAAATGATGAGTTAGATTTTCCTTCCGTGAATAGGATTTCCTTTGTCACTAGTTCACTGAGATATAACCAAAGGTTTTCCAATGAGTTAAAGACATGAAGCCTGCAAAAAATCAGGATCAGACAATCAGGTTATAAAGTTGATCTCAAATTGAATTGTGATCGTCGATTTGTTGCAGGCACCATAAAGTGACCGTTGTAGTTTAAATTCAAATTTTTTAGGGTTTCTCAATGACAGAAAGGACCAAAATTTATGGTTTTAGCAGCCAATTTTGATTTATTTGGTGGTGCTTGTTGTTGCAGACTAGTCTGAGGGTCTCTGTGGTTAGTGGTATGATTTTTTGTACCTAGTGAAGTGTGGTTTTATATTACATTGAGAATGAGTATACCAACATGTGGTATAACCATTCTCAATGTAATATTTTGAAGAATCTCCAATGCTGGCAAGATGCAACTTCATCAAACTTTTCCATGCGAGAATGTTCTCCTTATTCAGCTTTGGTACCTCCTTCTTATACATCTTGGTCATTTGCTTCAAGTACCTTCAAACTTGTTCTCTGTCAATAGTAAGCACCACAGCTCTGATACCAATTGTTAATATTATTTAGAATGATAAAGAGGGGGGGTGAATCAGTTGTTCTCAGGTCCAGATGTATAAAACAAACTTTAAAACTCTTCTACCAATCAGATCTAACAACCAATAGCTACTCGGTCATTACTGATGGCATAATAGAAACATATAACATTGCAATCCACTACCCAGTTGTATCTAACTTGTAAAACACATAAATGCTTAAACCAAAACATTCACAGAAGTATTGACACTAGGATTTATAGTGGAAACCCAATTTGGGAAAAATCACTTTGTAACATGCTACTATTATTTTCACACTTGTGAAGTGAGCTTGGTTAAAAGCCAACCTTGTCAAAGGTTACAAGCACACTGTTAGGTGTGACCCGATTAAAGGATTTAAGCCACTCTGTTAAAAGTCTGCCTTGTTATATGACTTACATACACTCCATTAGAATGCAACCTTGTTCAAAGGATTTAACATATGACCATTAGGTCAACCTCTGTTAAAAGGATTTTGACTATTACAATGATTAGAAAGTAGCAGTAGTAATGATCTGAAAATATACAACTTACTTTGCAAATATCAGATCCAATTCTATACACATATACTAGTTTATTGATTGTGATCCTTGCCATCCCCATCACTACTCTACTCAGTATTCTCCTCAAGCAATCATAACTCTTCTCCTTCAGCCTTCTCTACTTATATAGTCAATAACACCACCAGTATCTTCTATCTTCTATCCACTATCCACTATTAGCCTCATGCTTAGGTTTCCTAAATACAACTTCATTTAGGTCAATACATCTTTTGCCACTTGATTTCCTTTGTAGATCTTAGGGTTAGGTTAGATTCATTGAATCTACCTGCTTTATGTTCTTCATCTTCTTTTCTAGAAACATCTCAAATCTCTTAGAGATTTACAATAAAAAAATTTACGCTACAATAAATGCATTCATACAATCAATAAATAAAGTCAACAAATTTTACATAATCCAAGAATTCAACGATGTCAGCTGGAAATATAAATTCCCTTCAAATATAAAAATACTAACGCTCGGTCAATATTGTGTCCAACTTCTCGGTCTATACTAGAAAGCTCAGTCAATACTAAAACTGTTTCCTCAGCTAACACTGTCTTCCTCGGTAATTAACTGATATTCGGTCAACACTAGATTTTCTCAACATAAACTAACTCGGTCGACACTAACATCACTCGGCTTAAACAAGATTTCTCCTCTTTTGCTTGGTTAAGCCTACTAGTTTAGCCTTCATTCTTGCTAGGATAAACAATACATTATCTTATCATTGTGCAACATAATCAAGTACTCATTGTAGTAGCAAGATAACTCAACCTTTGCTTAGGTGCTATTATCACCAACCTTGCCTATCCCCATCTCATCAATCAAATAGATATATTAATTTTCTATGTAGCAATAGTCTTACCAATTAAGGTTTGACATTAATGACAATACATCAATTGCTTCAATTGTAGTTTCCAATAGGGTACGGGGCAAACCTAGGACATGGCAGTCATAATGAAGTTTAATCTAAGGGGTTGCACAAGGCCTCTAAAGAGTAAAGGTATTGTCATTTTGGCTCAAACCCTTTGTCGATTCTTTAACTGTCTCAAGGAAAGAGCTTTCTTTGTAAAATTGAATAAAAAGTTGTCCTAAGGATCAAATTTTGAAATAGTGGAGGCCATATTCTGAATCTTAGGTAAAAATCAAGCCATCACCTAATTAATTTTTCTAGTAGAATGTGTTAATTCTAAGACCAAAGGAGAATTATTGTATGGTAACCTTATTTTTTAGGGTTTTTATTTTTGGCATATCAAATGGGAACCATATTTTGATCCATTCAAATATCACATAAAAAAGGCACCAATGTGGATCAAAAAAGGCAATATTCTTTTAGAATATTGAAATTTGAGTAAATTAAAATAATCAAGAAGTCCTAGGATCATTTGTAGAAGCCAATGATGACTTTAAAAAATGGGAAATTGGGGTCGAATAAAAGATATTTGTGCAAATAGATCTAGAGGAAGGGGTTCATGAAGTTCTGAAAATCATGAGAGAGATAAAATTTGGCTTCAAAAAATTATGGTGTAGCATTGCTTCGAAAAAGGAAATTTTTAGTTTGAGATATAGGAGACACCTCAAAGGTCCATTCATGGAAATGAGAGGAAAACGTATTTTTGACAAGGGGAAGACCTCAATGGAGCATTCACAATATTGGAGTTCTAAATTTTGGGCAAAATTAGGAGTCCTATATAGTGATAAAACCCTAAAAAATGGCCTCTAAAACTCCATGCCCAATAATAATGTTGGAGCATATGAAATGACATAAAAAATTATATTAATTTTCAATTAAAAGTTGAGGGATTAAGAAAGGAAGCTCTGTGATAGGAACAATCAAAACTATGTGATCAAAAGCCTTTAGAAAATGCTGAAATTTTGACCTGCTATAAAGATGATGCTGACAGAGGCTGAAAATGGTCAAATTTTAAAAATCTAACAAAGACCCAATTCAGGAAATCAAATGTCCTATCTCCAATAAAAATCTTAGCTTTCCATGAGGTTTTTTGGTTTTTCGACCAGACCCAAATCTAAAAGATAGGTAGTTATTTTTTAGTTAGTTTATCATTTTTCAGAATAATTTGTAATAAAGGTGTGTCTTTTCACCCTAAAGAGGTGTGAAAGCCACTCAAACATGTATATATACATAATGTAGAATGTGAAGAGGAAAGAAAATACAAGATATATTTTTATAGGATATAATTCGATCACGACTACAATATGAACTCTAATGTATTATTTTTTCAACATTAATAAAGATAAATGCTCTTCTTTTTATTTGTGGTTATAAGTTATATGTTTTCAATTAGTCTTTTAGATATTGTATTAAATAGAGTGTTTCACTATGTTGAATTCCCTGAGTATCATAACTCAAAATTAATATATACAACTCGAGTATCAATTGTATGGTCTATGAACCTACCATTGTTCTTATCGATCTCTTAATTTGAGTTAAACTTGGTAAGATTAGTTGTGTAAATTGATTTGAATTGTGAATCAAGTGGAAGCCTGTGGAATGATAGTCTTACTTTATAGGATTAAGTTATCTTAAAACTATCTCTGATCGTACATAGGATTGAAGGTTTTATGACTCTATAGCCCAAATATTTAGAAGGCACTGATCTAATCATTAATTGGAAACTGTTATATTAATTCATTTATAGTTTGTAGATTTTTAAATCATTAGTTCAAAAGCATTATTTTTCAGTCCTTAGTATAATCCATTTTATTCAAGTTTTATAGAGTAGAGATTATTAGGAGATTTTTGATTTCCTCAAAGGATCATTTACTACCTTTGGAGGAACTTTGTTCTGTGTATGTAGTTGAGCAACACAGAAAATTTGATAGTCCAAAAGTGAATTTAGGCCTACCAGCCTTGGATTGATTTAGCCAAAATTGTAGAGTTATAAGTGGTGCATTACCATTATACCTGCCAGTTGGCCAATAGTGAATCCATCATTTTTTGGCACCAACAAATTGGTGACTCTACTGGGGAGAGTTTCTCATAATATATATTGTGAAGTTACCTAGAATTTCAAATTTTGTAGATCAGAATCAAAAAGTAGTTATATTAGTTTGTTTGGAAGCACACTCTACTAGAAGAGAGAACCTAGAAGCAAGACATTCCTCAAATGAGGTGGCGATTCTATTTAATAAAATATTTTAGTTAGTGACTCTACTGAGGGAGAAGACCTAGAAGGAGATAAGTAAAGTTTTCCTCTTTAAAGAGGTGGCGACTCTATTGAAAAAAAACTAATGTATAAAGAAAAAAGTTACTACAAATTCAAATATTCAGTATGTACCACAATACATACTCACATAAAGTATCAAACTTTTGTGACCCAAGACCAAAATTTGTTATTGAAGTATATAGACCATTGAGTTTTGATAACATCCCTGGTGGTCAGAAAGATTTTCCTCTTAAAATAAAAAAATATGCTCCAAAATTTTGTGGAGATGGATCAAAATCACCAATGAAGCATTTGCATCCATTTTGTAAATTTATTCTAGATTTTCATATCTATGCAGAAGATGTGATTATGAAACTATTTGTAAAATCATTGACAGATCATGCAGGTTTACTTTTTAGTCTGACACCTAAATAAAGTATATCATCATGGAGAGAGTTTGAGCAATGGTTTCTTGATATATTTCATGATGCAAGTGAAGATGATATGCATTATGAACAGGACAAGATTTAGGATCACAATATGGAAGAGGACTCTTACATGTCTCCACTTGATGCATTTTTTGGCTTGGAGATATTTGAAGGGGAGTCTTCTACACATTTGCTGATAAGAACAGTGGACATTCTTCGAGAAATACCTTCAAACATTATGCCTTCACAAAAATAAATCATGAGAAAGGTCAAAAAATTGGGAATTACATCAGATGATCCTTCTGTAAAGCTCCTTGTGCATATATTAGAAGAAGATGATGAAGACAAAAAAAGGGAGGCTATTGCTCATATTGAACAAGGCCTTGTGCTTGATGATTATCTGGGTGAGGAAGATGAATGCACTAGTCATATAGAAGATAAAGAAGCATACATTCATGAGAACCATAATAATACTTGTGATGACATGGAGGATAAAAATTTGGATCAGATTAAAGAAGAATTTGTACATGATGAGATGTGTATGGAAACATGTATCAATGACCATGATGATGTGGAAGAAAACCTTCTCAGCACATGAGAAATTTTATCTTTATTAGACATAGAATACCGAAGACAGAATGAGAAGAATGGTCCAAATTTTTTCTCAATCCACCATGGTAAGGAGGTAGACAGATCAGCCCATATTCAAGAGAAATCAAATTGTGGAGATGAAATAAAACTATATGAATAGGAGGAAGTTTTAGGAGATAATGTCAATGAAGATGTTAGTCTTGTTGATGAAAAACTTGATGATCCAAATGAAAATTCTCATGAATGTATGCCTGAATTCTTTATGTTCCTAAATCTATTGTTTGAAGAGGAAGTAGATAAAGATATGTCTGATTTCTCTATATTATCAAATCCATTGTTTGAAGAGGATCCTTTATGCAATAGAATCCATCAGCATCATAATGAAGATAGCAGTCCTAATTTTAAAGTTGATGAAACTCATGAAGTGAATTTAGAGGGTGAGATATCTTTTAGTTCATCCTTTGAGCCGGACATACACAAAATATGTGAAGATAAGATGGTATCAGCCAGGCATAATGAGGAGAATGTGTTGAGGAATAGTGCTAAAAATTTTCCAAATATCCTATCTAATCAGATTCTTCATAAAAGTATAGTAATATCTCCTAAATATGAGTTACCTTCAAAACTATTTTATGATGAGAAACAACATATGGAGTATAAAGACAAAGAAAATTATGAGCAAGAAGTTATCCAAGTAAATATATTTCATTTTGATATAATTGTTCTAATGCATAGAGATCCTCCATTCAGAAAGAATCATGATGCACTTAATGATTCGTCAAAGATGAAACAAAGACCAAAGACCAAGGACTGCATCAATGAAACAATGTGAATTGTCCATAAGGAAGATGCACCCAATGCACCGATGAGGGAGTTATTGCATGATCAAAATCAAGTGTTCAATAGAGGAAAAGATCAATACTCAATTTTGGGGGGCCTGGGACCACCCAATTTTACTTTGCATCAGATTAAGTATGGATACTTAGTCTGCTTCTCTAGAGATAATTGGAATCTCTCTATGCTCACATGGAGCATATGTCCCCAGAAAGAGCCTGTTGGAGCTCTAAATTTTGGGCAAAATTTGGAGTCCTATATAGTGATAAAACCCTAAAAAATGGCATCTTAAACTCCATACCCAATCATTAATATTGGAGTAAATGAAACAAGATTAAAAAAATTCTATTAATTTTCAATTAAAAGTTGAGGGATTAAGAAAGGAAGCTCTCTGATAGGAACAATCAAAATTATGTGATCGAAGCCTCCAGAAAATGCTAAAATTTCAACTTGCTGCAAAGATTATGCTGATAGAGGCTGAAGATGGTCACATTTTAAAATTCTGAAAAAGACCTAGTTTGGGAAATCAAATTTCCTATCTATAGTGAAAATCTTAGCTTTCCATGAAGTGTTTTGGTTTTTTAGTTAGGTAGTTATTTTTTAGTTAGTCTATCATTTTTCAAAATAATTTGTAATAAGGGTGTGTCTTTTCACCCTAAAGAGGTGTGAAAGCCACTCAAACATGTATATATACATAATGTAGAATGTAAAGAGGGAAGACAATACAACATAGATTTTCATAGGATATAATTTGATCACAACTACAATATTAACTCCAATGTACTATTTTTTCAACATTAATAAAAATAAGTGCTCTACTTTTTATTTGTGGTTATAAGTTATATGTTTTCAATTAGTCTTTCAGATATTCTATTAAATAGAATGTTTCACTATGTTGAATTCCCTGAGTATCATAATTCAAAATTAATATATACAACTCAAGTATCAATTGTATGGTCTGTGAACCTACCATTGTTCTTATCGGTCTCTTAATTTGAGTTAAACTCGATAAGAGTAAGTTCTCTTAAAACTATCTTACTTTATAGGAGTAAGTTCTCTTAAAACTGTCTTTGATCGTACGTAGGATTGAAGGTTTTCTGACTCTATAGCCCAAATATTTAGAAGGCACTGATCTAATCATTAATTGGAAACTGTTATATTAGTTCATTTATAGTTTGTAGATTTATAAATCATTATTGCAAAAGCATTATTTTTCAGTCCATAGTATAATCCATTTTAGTCAAGTTTTATAGAGTAGAGATTATTAGGAGATTTATGATTTCCTCAAAGGATCATTCACTACCTTTGGAGGAACTTTGTTTTGTGTATGCAGTTGAGCAACATAGAGAATTTGATAGTCCAAAAGAGAATTTAGGCCTACCAGCCTTGGCTTGATTAAGCCAAAATTGCAGAGGTATAAGTGGTGCATTACCATTATACCTTTCAGTTGGCTAATAGTGAATCCATCTTTTTTAGACACCAACACACACAAGACTCAAAGAGGAAGCAAGGATGGATTGAGATAAATTTGTCACCACGAGAAGCTTGTGAAACTGGGGATAAAATTATTCTCATTGAGGAGGAGGTGAAGATTCCAATAGGAGTAGAGTCCCTCAATTCCTATATCTCAAGAGTCCATTCATGGAAATGAGAGGAAAACATGTTTTTGATAGGGGGAAGACCTCAATGGAACATTCACACAACACTCAAAGAGGAAGCATGGATGGATTGAGACAAATTTGTCACCAAGAGAAGCTTGTGAAACTAGGGATAAAGTTATTCTCATTGAGGAGGAGGTGAGGATTCCAATAGGAACAAGTAGAGTCCCTCAATTTCTCTTTGTTAGGAATAATAGTCCACAATATAATTAAGAGGGGGGTTGAATCAATTGTATGATAGATAATTAAACTTTAAACTTTGAGAAGCAGTAATATCAAATCCAATGAACAAAATGAATGCCAATACAATAACACGATATTTTGGTCTCAGGGAAACCATGTTAAAGATAAAAATCCTAGTGGGAATTAGTACCCATAAATGATGTACTGAGAGTATAATATCCTTGTTAGAATATTTAGCCATGTTAGGAGCTTATTGAATCATTACAGTACACAGTCCTTGTTAGAGGACAAACCCTATTAGGAGTCAAGAAAGAAGGACGGGCACACTGTCCAAAGAAGGTTAAATCCACCTTTAGAACTCACTCTTCACAACAAGTGTATATGAAGACATACACAATATTTTGAAGTGTCTAACAACAACTCTATTTGCTTGATCATTTCCAATGAATTTCACTAGTATATCTCTGCTCTACATCCAACAGACACAAGCTCACAACTTCATACAATCTTTTTTAAATCACATTCATTCTCACCATGTCTTTTCTAGAGAAAAGATCTTACATATATACCCTATTACATTCTACATGATTAGGGCAGCCAATTAAGCTTTCTTATTTACATAAACTCTTTCTAAGATACACACAGTACCTAAAACAAGTATACAATGATTCCATTACAAAAATTAAGGACCAACATCCTTAATTTTCATTTTGCAAAACAAAATGCATGCTACACTTCTGAAGTTAGCTTCTAGATAAGTCTTCTCCAGATCACACACCACAACTGACATCATCCAGTGTTTTGTACCTTGTGCTAACCAACAAACATCCTTCAGTGCCTTGTCTTTCATCCCTCAAACTCACATGTGCCAAATCCATATCTTTTGTAAGATATACCAAAAATACAAAGACTCACTCTATCAGTTTCCACTGTCAATAGCCAGTAACCAGTCTTCACTAAAACAAGTGTATCTCTCTTAATATGGAACATTACATGATGCGATCATGGATATAAGATCACAACATCTTCATGTACTCTTATCTATCTTTGCACATTTTGAAACATTTGTATAGTGTTCGTACACTGTCATAATCAGCTTGTACTCTTCACAGAGACATATGTTGACATCAATGACAAACCACAAATGACAATAGTATGAATGTCCATTCAGTAATTTAGTGATTACACATATTAAATGTATCAATCACCACCCCATGCATTAGCAATATCCAAGAATCTCCTCCTTTGGCATTGATGTCAACATATAGGAAAATCCATCATCCCAAGGTTATATCAATGCAAAGTTTTGAAACCAAAAAATACTACATACAATCTCCCCATACAATGGGGATTTTCTCATAGCAAAACTCCCCCTTTGATAGCAATGGAAAAGGCTTCCATGAGTCATCAACTATTTTCCAACATCTTTCTTCCATGATCACTCCCCCTGAGGACTAGATCCCTACATCCAGTCCAGAATATGATAAGGCTCTTAAAACCTTTGGACTGATGCATCTCTACATCATTTAATTATGACTAGGAGAGGCCTGAACCCCAAGCATACCTCTAAGATATTCAAAGGTATCTTTTGGTAGTAGCTTTGTGAATATGTCTACAATCTACTCTTTAGTACTAATATATTCTAATTTTATTTCCTTCTTTGCCACCTTGTCTCTCAAGAAGTGATACCTAATAGAAATATGTTTAGTTTTAGAGTGCATCACTAGATTCTTTGACATATTCACTATACTGGTGTTATCACAATGGATAACCACAGGCTCATCAAAAGTTATTCCAATGTCTATCAACATTTGTTTCATCCAAACAATTTGAGTGCAATTTATAGTAGTAGCAACATACTCCAATTCTATAGTAGATTGAGCTATACAATCTTTCTTCTTTCTTAGCCATGAAACCAACTTTTTCCCAAGGAAAAATGCACCACCACTAGTACTTTTTATGTCATCAATGTTTCATGCCCAATCAACATCAGTATGAGCATGAAGTTCAAAGCTATCATTTATGTCATACCATAAACCATAGTCTATGGTTCCTTTCAGATATCGCAATGTCCTTGTCACAGCAACTAGGTATGTTTCTTTGGGTTCTACCTGATATCTATCCACAATTCCAACAACATTAGCAATATCTAGTCTAGTGTGGGTCAGATATTGTAATCCTCCAACCATTGATCTGTACAAGGTCTGAAAAACACACATTGATTCATCATCAGCAGTTAGCTTATTACCTATCACCATAGGTGTACCGATTGGTTTGTCATCCTCCATTCCAAAAAAAATCAACATTTCTTTAAGATATTTAGTATGAGAAATAAAAATGCCATCTTTTCTCTGATTTATTTTTAGTCCAAGAAAGAATTTCATTTCAACTATCATGGACATCTCAAATTCACTTTCTATTTCCTTAGAAAATTTCTTACATAGATCATCATTACCTCCGAAGATAATATCATCAACAAAGACTTCTATTATCAAGATGCCATCTTCACTAGTTATTAAATACAAATTACTATCAGCATTACCTTTTCTGAATCCAAGCCAAAGTAGGTACTTGTCTAACCTTGCATATCAACCCCTTGGAGCTTGCTTCAGCTCATACAAAGCTTTCTTAAACTTGTATACCTTGTCTCCATCTTCTCATAGAGGAAATCCACCAAGTAGTTCTATATATACTTCTTCAAGATCCCCATTCAGAAATACAGATTTTACATCCATTTGATACACCTTGAAATTCTTATGTGCAGCATAAGCCAAAAATAATATTACAACTTCTATTCTAGAAACAGAAGCAAATGTCTCTTCAAAGTCTATGCCTTCTTGTTGTGAGTAAACTTTACATACTAGTCTTTCTTTGTTTCTTACAACAACCCCTTCTTCATTCATTTTGTTTCTAAAAACCCATTTAGTTCCTATCACATTTTTTTGCTTAGGTCTAGGAACCAGTTCCCAAGTGTTATTCTTCTTTATCTAATATAATTCTTCTTTCATGGTATTTATCCAAGATTCATCTTTACAAGCTTCATCTGTATTATTTGGTTCAACTTGAGAAATTAAACAAATTTATTCTCTAACCTTTGATTTGCTTAGAACTCCTTGATTTGTATCACCAATAATTTTCTTCTCAGAATGATTGATCTTTACATACCTCAGAGTTTTAGGAATCTTAGCAACCTTATCTATGTCATTTTCACAGATCTATTTTTTACATTTAGTCTCAACAATTTCTTCTTCTTCTGTAGCAGTAGCCTCTTTGATCTTTGTACCCTGATCACAGTTATACATTCTCTCTTGTATCTAAAACCTTTCATCTATCATTACATTGTGACTTCCAATTATTTTCCTCAATCTTAGATCAAAGCATTTGTAAGCCTTACTCTTAGTAGATTAACCAAGAAACATTCCTTCATTACTTCTAGCATCAAACTTTCCTATCTCATCATCTCTCTTTATATAACACTTACTACCAAATACTCTAAAATATTTTACAGTAGGAGTATGATTGAACCATAATTCATAAGAAGTCTTACTTGTTCCTTCTCTAATCTAAATTATGTTCAGTGTGTACACTGTTGTACCAATAGCCTCTCTCCAATACATATGAGATACATTTCCTTCAAGAAACATTGCCCTAGCAGTATCAAGTATAGTCTTATTTCTTCGCTCTGCTATCCCATTCTATTGTGGAGTCCTAGGAGCAGATGTTTGTCTTTGTATTCCATGTTCTTCACAGTATGAGTAGAATAGATCTGAAGTAAATTCTCTACCTTTATCTGACCTCAAGCATTTTATTTTTAAACGTAATTCATTCTCTACTTTTTCTCTAAATATCTTGAATTTATCAAATGGCTTTGATTTCTCTTTTAAATAAGTAACCCACATCATTCTAGAAAAATCATCAACAAAAAGTATAAAATACCTTTCACCATAGTATGATTTTGTCCTTGTAGGTCCACATAGATTTGTATGTACGAAATCCAATTTTCTCTTTGAAGTATATGCTTTTCTTTTATAACTGCTTTTAGTTTGTTTTTCCATAACACATTCTCTGCATACAATATTAGATAGTTTGACAATCTTCGATAGATCTCTTACTACATTAGTCAAGCTTGCCTTCACAATGTTATCAAAATTAACATGACAAAATCTTCTATTCCATAACCAACTATATCATCTACCTTCGCAAAAAAACAAGAGGCTCTAGATGTATTTAATTCAAATACATTACCTCTATATTTAAATACATTACCTCTAGATTTAGTACCGGTTGCAATCATCTTTCCTTCCATACTTATGATAAGAAATTTACCATTACATAATTGTAATTGAAACTCTTTGTCCATCAACTATCCAACACTCAACAATTTATTCTTAAGTCCATCAACAAGTAGTACATTATCAACTTGTTAGTCTTTCCATCTAGAGTAATAGATCCTACTCCTATGATAGATTTAGGAAGATTATCTCCAAACCTTTCAACACCACCATCATACTTTACTAACTTAACAAATTTGTTTTTTTATCTCCAGTCAAGTGATATGAACAACCATTGTCTATAATCCATTCAGTCTTATTATCCACATGTGATGCTAAAGCCTTTTCCTCATGTAGTGTTTCATCTCTAATAGCAACAAATATGATCTCCTCATAATCTAAATCGTCAACATCAAAAATACCTTCACTAGCATAGTAACATTATTTATCCTTTGAGTACTTAGATTTGAAAAACTGAGGTTTGTACTTAGGAACCCTTGTAGGACATCTAGATTAAAAATGACCAACCTTATTGCATGAAAAATATTTTAAAGGTAATTTGCCTTCAAATTTACCCTTACCTCTCTTTTCTCTTCTAGCAATCAGTGCAACAAGTTCATCCATATTTCTTTCTTCAGCCATTATTTGTTCCCATTCCTTGGCATATTCTCCAAGATCTTCTTTTAGATTGACGCAGGGTAGGGATGGAGGATCCAAGGATGGATGGTCCAAACCTACACTACCAATTATAACAACAACAATTATAGTAGAACACAACAAGATAATGCTTCAAAATAGAATTCCATTCAACATGCCCGACTATGAGGCCTTCCAATTTTCATCCTTATACAATGAAATTACAAAGTATCTCAGAAATCTCCTAGCTATTCCAACTCTAAAACACATCAACAACTGATGGAAACACTAAGGCAGATCTAAACTTGAGCTCGCAAGCCTCCAAGCAATCTCCTTGTCTCCAAACATACAAACCACTAGCTCTGCTATTAAAATATCAGATAAACCATCTAATCTTAAAGATCTTGTAGGATCTAAATATAATTCAACTCTAATTCTATTCCTCCTGATAATCATGCCACCCATACATCAATCAAGGCTCTCAATATATAGCCAGCTAAGCCACAAGTCGGCCAGTCAGACATTAATTACATTATAGGTCCAGTCTAAGGAGAGATACCAAAACTAAAGAAAGAATGAAAAAAAATTAATGAGAAAAGATATTTAGGTCCATAAATGACCCCATAACATAATCCTAACTTAGAAAGATCCCATCTCATCATATAGAACCGCGCAAGATGAAAACCTCCACGTTTCACATGTAAACTGGCTGAAAATAGGTACCTGAGCAAAATGGTCATAACTTTTAACTCATAATTAATTAGGACTTGTGGTCTTAGGAGAAAATATTAATTTAGGTCCTATTTAAGGAAAAAAGAGCACAAAGGTTGATTCATTAAGCATCAATTGCTACATGACATGTAATCAGCATGTAGAATGCAGGAAAATACAGCTCCGATGGTAAGGAAAACAACTCTAACTTTGAAACAGTCCATCCAATCCTTATGCAATCATAGGAGAAGGTTCAAAAATAGGTCCTCAACATCATGTAAGCTTTGCACAACATGAAAGCAATAAATGAAATGATTACAATGCAAACAACAGAAAATTGGAAATGTTTTTGGTTAATGCAAGATTGCTCAAAGCCCGAGATGCTCCTACATCATAGACTCTCACTACTAGTGCTAAGAAGTGTAGTCACTATCTTCATGTGTGAAGATGCCTTAAATGTAGATTCTACGTTAGGTACAAAGTCTCACATTTCTTCATCTTTAAAAGTAGTTAGCTTTGAAATCAACATCTCTTTGCTAAAGTTTAGAGTCAGAGGTATACTAGTCTCTTGAATTGATAGGGCCTTGAAATTGTAAGCAGGAGTCAATGATCTAAGGATCTTCACAATGACTTCTTCTTCAACATAGGTGCCTCCATAGTTTCAAATTCGAACCACAATTTCTATAACCATTTGAACATAAGCCCTAATACTCTCATCATCATTCATTTGAATCTTCTCCATCTTTGTTTTCCAGTTCTGTAACTTCTCTTGCTTGGTGTATTTGTCTCCTTCATATAGTGCTTCTAATCTTTGCCAAATTTTATGTTTAAATCTAAGTCTTTAACTTCACTAAATTCTCCTTTAGAGAGTGCACTGATCAATGCTTCTCTTGCAACCATTTGTAAGAGAATACCTTCTTCTCATCATCAGACGCTGATGGAAAGTCATTCTCAGTATTTATAGCCACCTTATTTTTAGTGATCAACCAATAGTCAATGCCCAAACATAGCAAATGAGTTCACATCTTGTTCTTCCAACTGTCAAAGTTCTCAAGATCAAATTTTGGACCATCCTTCATATAGAGTTCCATCTCCAAGATCACCTCAAGCTATTAAGATCTCTCTCTAAGGACTAGCAGCTCTTATACCAATTGTTAGGAATAACAATCCACAATACAACTGAGAGGGGGGTGAATCAGTTGTATGATAGATAATTAAACTTTAAACTTTGAGAATCAACAATATCAAATCCAATGAACACAATGAATGATAATACAATAACATAATATTTTGGTCTCGGGGAAACCCTATTAAAGGTAAAAACCCTGGTGGAAATTAGTACCCAAAAATGATGTACTGAGAGTATAGTATCCTTGTTAGAAGATCTAGACCTATTAGAAGCTTATTGAATCATTATAGTACACATTCCATGTTAGAAGATAGACCCTGTTAGGAGTCAAGAAAGAAGGGTGGACACACTACCCGGGCTCAGTGTCCAAAGAAGGTTAAATCCACCTTCATAACTCACTATTCACAACAAGTGTATATGAAGACATACATAATCTTTTGAACTGGCTAACAACAACTGTCTTTCCTTGATCAATTCCAATCAAGTTCACCAGTATATCTTTTCTCTACATCTAGCAAACACAAGCTCATAGCTTCTTACAATGTTCTTTATATCACATTCATTCTCACCATGTCTTTTCCAAAGAAAAGATCTTACATATATACCCTATTACATTCTACATGATTAGGTCATCCAATTAGGCTTTCTTATAAATACATAAACTCTTGGTAAGATACAAATAGTACCTAAAACAAGTATACAATGATTCCAATACAACAATTAAAGATGGACATCCTTAATTTTCATTTTTCAAAACAAAATGCACACTACACTTCTAAAGTCAGCTCCCATCTATAAGTCTTCTCCAGATCACAGGCTACTGCTGACTTCATCTAGTGTTCCATACCTTGCACTGACCAACAAACATCCTTTAGTGCCTTTTCTTTCATCCCTAAAACTTGCATGTAATGAATCCATATCTTCTGTAAGACATACACAGTATATAGAGACTCACTCGATTAGTTTCTTTTGTCACTGGCCAATAACTAGTCTTCACCAAAACAAGTGTAACTCTCTTAATATGGAACATTACATGATGCAATCTTGCATATAAGATCACAACATCTTCCTATACTCTTATCTATCTTCGCACATTCTGAAACATCTATACGGTGTCCATACACTATCATAATCATCTTGTGTTCTTCACAGAGACATATGTTGACATCAGTGACAAGCCACAAATGACAATAGTATGAATTCCCATTCAATAACATAGTGATTAAACATTTTAAATGTATTAATCATGGTGTATGTGCTTCTTGGTGTGCTTACACAAGTGCTAAGAAGACCTAGCTTGTCTTCTTCAAGGATCCTACTCTCCTCTAGGATCTTAATAGGTTTAGATGATTAACTAAAACCTTTACAAACTCTTCTCTAAGAGTTAAACTCTTTGTGCTTAACCTTGAAGGACAATCACCTTGTTGTTACTCTAATGCTTTCTCCTACACTTAGAAGGCTCTAAGTGTCATCTTCACACAAACTATAAAATTCATAGTAGGGGTGTCAAAAACCTCAATAACATTCATATTAATCCCATTTGGATCCATCTTGAAGGATCTCCAAACCCTTTCCTATCGGGTTCAAGAACTAGTCTTTAGGAGGCCTAATTCCTTGTAGCCCTTGATAGGGTCTTTTCTCCATTTCTTGCAAAAACATCCCAAACAACTTAAAAAAATAATTTTGGATTTGGATACCCTTTTGGATTTTATAAAAGATTCAGAAGGTTTTGGGTTCCTAGGGCCTCCGCACACATACTTCCTATTATCTAGGTCAAATAGGGCTATTAGGCCTAATGTATAGGACTAGACTGATTTCTTTCTCAAATCTAAACCAAATGGATTGGTAAGTTCTCAATCCTCCTAGAATGACATGATATGATCATATATAATCTAGAACTTTGTTTGTTATGTACTATACTTCATTCAACTACAAGAAATCTTCACTGTCAAACCTCTAACCGAGCACACTAAGCTCACCAATTCTAAGTAGATACATGATTCTATTAACCATAGAATCATTGTAAAGGGATGTCCAATCCTTGAAGTTACTAAGGTATTATACTGACCAACCATTTTTGGCATCGTTTCCAGGGATGGTTTCAATTTAGTTCAACCCTGAAGTCATTAATTTAGTTTACATTCTACATTATTTTTCATGCATAGACGTAGGGACCATCTTGGGAGATTTCTTCCTTAAATTATCCAATAAGAACCGTTTGATGTTTTCCATCCAGAACCTGAGGAACCCCAAGTCGAGAACATACAAGAAGAAGATCCATTTGAGAATGTATTTGAAGATGCATATGAACAATTGCCTTCACCTTCAACCTCTAAAGATTCATACTGTCTGAATGACCTATTTGTTGACCCAAAATATCAAGACAATCCACTAGCCCTTATCATCTACCGACCGCCACCACAAGGTCCTCCTCCAAGAATGGCCTAGCCTACCTTCCCTTTTCCTATTCCTAATCAGAAAGTTAACCAAAATTTGAAGAACATACCTACTACTAATTTACCCAGATTCTATGGCCTCATCACAGAGGACCCTAAGACATTCCTCTTTGAGTTTGACATCCTCTATAGGAGCTATGATTACACAACTGACGCCCACAAGCTGAAGTTGTTTCCCTCTACTTTAAAGGAAGTTGCTTTAAGTTGGTTCATGAGCTTGGGTACCAACGTTGTAGCAGATTGGCCTGCAATAAGCAATATGTTTTTTTCAAATTACAAAAAGTATTATAGCTCGGTATAGACTTAAAAGGAGATGACATTTTTAAAATGTCCCAGAAAGAAGATGAAACCTTGGAATATTATGTCTCCAGGTTCATGTTCAACCTGTACCACAATACACAACTCCAACTAAATGAGGAATCTCAAAAACATCCCTTTTTGAAAGGTGTGAATGATGGAAGCATTGAGGCCCTCAACCTCATGACAGGAGGAGACATTACTCAAAAAACCTGGGCTGACATAAAGAATATATGTCTGAACTACTCTAGAGCTACTTTCAAGAAAGGAAGAGGACTGAGAGACTTACCTCATAATTATAATGGTGCAGGGGTGTCCAAAGTAGAGCTGTCAAACCTATTGTTAGACTTCAAGAAAGACATCATTAATGATGTTGCTACATAGCTAGAGACCATGCAGACGAGAAGAAAGAAGGATGAAGCTGATGCCATGCTAGCAGAATACTGTTTGCATTATAGAAAGAAGAAAAGGAATTATCCGTGCAATTCTGTTGCAAGCCTAGAGTCCCAACCAATGCCTACTGAGTTTAAAGCCATTGACAAAAATGGAGAGGTTCTCTACGTTACCCAATGAAGGCCATGGACCCAGAGACCGAGTATTCTGCAAGGTCCTCTCCAAAATTTTAACAATAATAGTCAATGGAAAAATAAAAATCATAGTGGTTTTAGTGGGTATAATAATTAGTAGCAACCTCAAAAAGGTTGGCAACAACCTCAGTAAGGTTGGCAGCAGCCTCAGCAAGGTTGGAAACAACCTGAGCAAGGTTGGCAGTAGCCTCAGCAAGGGTGGTAATAGCCTCACCAAGGTTGGCAACAACCTCAGCAAGGCTAGGAGAAACCCCAACAGGGGTGGAAACAACCACATAATTGGATGAACCAATCAAATAAAAAATATTTGATGCCACCACCTCAGCAGCAAGCTCTTATGCCTCCTCCTACAGCCAACACTACTCCCCCTAAACAGACTCAATTGCCTGCTCAGCCTAACCCTATCCCAACAATGCTAAACTAGGAGCATAACAGCAGAGCTATGCTATTTCCTTGAATGATATTCATTTAGGGTTAGGAATAACCCTTGCCTCTCCTTAGTATCCTATCATAATGGAAATTGAGGATGCCTCAACTAAACAAACAAATGTGCCAACTAAATCTGCCTCTCCTACAGCTAAAGAGCCCCCTTTTCCTCATAGGTTGGAAGAGCAAGATAAGCCTATGGAAAACCAAAAAGTGATAGACTTGCTTAACCAAATAAAGAAGATGACAGTAAAAATACCCTTGTTAGATGCCATAAAGGAAGTTCTTTCTTATACCAAAGCCATCAAGGAGGCCTGCATAAAACAACCATGAAGGAAGAAAAAGGATCCTAAAACTATCCATGTCTTAGGACAGTTATCTAACCTAATGTTGGAAAAGCTGACTACACCTAAGTATTCTGATCCTAGGAGCCCTATGGTTATAGTCACCATTCAAGGAATACAAGTCCAAATTACTCTATTTGATTTAGGTACATCCATAAATATCATGACAAAGGAGTTAATGTCTCAAATGCATATCAGTGGCCTCAGAGAGACACCAACTATACTTTAGCTTGCTGATAGTTTTACCAACATACCTGATGGGATGGTAGAAGATGTTATAGTCACTTTCAACTCTTGGAAATATCCAATTGACTTTGTTGTCCTTTCACCAAAGGCTAATATGGGTGGTTATCCAATAATTCTAGGATGGCCATGGCTGGCTATTGTAGATGCCTATATAGCTTGTCAGTCAGGAAAGATGACAATATCCAATGGTGTCAACACTAAGAACCTGACTCTGTATTCCCCTACTCAACCCCTGTTGGAAGATGATCAAATAGTCTAGCTAGATTTGGGTGATGCTGATCTAGAGGTCAATTCCATCTGTCATCTTATGATGATATCCTAGGAAAAATTTGTAGCCTCTAAGGGAGAAGATGAGATAATTTCCTCCATTATCCTAAATGAATATGGGGTGCAGTCTCAGTTGTGTTCCCAAATAGATTGTATTCTGGAAACTCTATTACCACCTCCAAATGCACCTTAGTATTCAAAATCTTCACAATTCCTCCATTCATTGTTACCTCATGAGATGGAATCTCTTCCCATGGCTCAGCTATCAATGGTAGAAAAGGTCATCAAGCTGAAATTTGGTCTAGGATGTGACTTGAATTTGAGTAGTGCTTTATCACTTCCACAATAAAAAATTATCCTGCAGCTACTAAAAGAGCATCAACAAGCTTTTGCTTGGGACTATACAGATATGAAGGGCCTAGATCCTAAAATTTTCACTCATAAGATCTACACCAGTCCTTAATGCAAGCCTATTTGATAGCCTCAAAGGAGGGTCAATCTAGCTTTAAGGGATATAGTTAAGAATGAATTACAAAAGTTGTTAAACGCTGGTTTCATCTACCCCATTTATGATATCTAGTGGCTCTCACCTATAGTTATGGTACCCAAGAAAGAAGGGAAGTAGATATTTTGTATTGACTACATGGAGCTTAACTCAGCCACTAAGAATGACCACTTTCCATTTCCATTCATAGACCAAGTCCTTGATAACCTGGCTGGCAACAAAATACTTATCTTTCCTGGATGGCTTTAGTGGTTACAATCAGATACAAATAGCTCCCAAGGACCAGGATAAGACAACTTTCATATGTCCATGGGGGACATTTGCCTATTTAGTCTTACCTTTCGGCTTGTGCAATGCCCCTGCCACTTTCCAAATAGCTGTAATAAATATTTTTTCTGATATATCTATTGATTGCATGAAGATTTATATGGACGATTTTACTACTTATGGAAATACTTTTGATGAAGCTAAGGAAAATTTGGAAAAAGTTCTCAAGAGATGTCAAGACTACAACCTTTCTCTCAATAGTGAGAAGTGCTTCATGATGATGGAGGAGGCGATTGTATTAGGCCATTTCATTTCCTCAAAAGGTATTCAAGTGGACCCCGCCAAAATTGAAGTAATTAGTACATTACCCACACCAACAAAATAGAAGGATGTGAGGAGTTTTCTTGGACATGCTGGGTATTATAGAAGATTCATAAAATATTTTAGTCAGCTTGTAGCACCTCTATATAATTTGTTAAAAAATGATGTTGAATTTTCTTGGGACTCTGAGTGTACCAAGTCTTTCTTGCAACTTAAGGAAGTTCTCACCACAACACTGATTTTGAGAGGACCTAATTTGGGTTTGCCTTTTCATATTCATACGAACACCTCATATTATGCTATTGGTGTCGTACTTGGTTAGAAGGTGGATTTAGTTGAACATGTCATTTACTTTATTAGTAAAAATTTGCAAGGAGAAGAGTTCAACTACACGGTCACTAAGAAAGAATTGCTTGTAGTCATCTATACACTGAATAAATTCAGGCACTATATTATAGGATATGATATCTTTGTGCACACCAACCACTCTGTTATCAAGTACCTGATGAATAAGCCTACAATATCTAGAAGACTGGCTCATTGGTTTCTCCTAATGCAAGAATTTGATATCACCATAGTAGATAAGCCTGGTAAGGCCAATGTGCTTGTTGACTTCCTTTCTAGAATGCATGTCCCTAATGATCTTGTAGCCATTGAAGATAGTTTTCTTGATGAACACCTCTTTTTTTTGTCTGCACATAATCCATGGTATGCCGACATTGCTAATTATCTCACTACTGGTAAGACTTCGACTCATTTCTCTACTAAAGAAAGAAGGTTGTTAGATGAAAAGAGTTTTAACTATTCTTGGATTTCTGGATTCATGATTTATACTAGTCTTGATCAAGTAACTCGTAGATGCATAAGGGAAGATGAAACATATGATATCCTTAGATCATGTCATGATGAGCCATGGGATGGTTATTTTGCTGCCAAAAGACTAGTATTCAAGATCTTGACTACAGGATATTACTGGCCCAATTTACACAAAGATGTTGCTCAGTATACCAAGAAATGTGATAAATGCCAACACATGGAATGACCCACTGAGATAAATGAGATGCCCCTATAGCCTCAGGTAATTTTAGCACCCTTTGATAAATGGGGGATTGACTTTGTCAATCCTATTGAGCCATCTTCGCAAGAAAAATCTTATATCCTTGTATGCACTGATTATGTTACCAAGTGGGCTGAGGCCAAACCTATAAAGCACCCTAAGGATAATAATGTTGCTAAGTTCTTCTATGAGTTTATTTTCATAAGATTTGGTGTACCTAGGGAGTTGCAATCTGATCAAGGTCCTTTGTTTACTTCTAATTTTATAGATGCTTTGATGGAAGAATATAAAACTCAACATGGTAAATCATCACCTTATCACCTCCAAGCTAATGGCCAAGCAGAGGTTAGTAATAGGGAGCTAGAATCCATTCTTACCAAGACTGTAGCACTCCATAAGAAGGATTGGGCTACATGACTTCCTAAAGCTCTTTAGGCTTACAGGACTACCTGGAAGACTACAACAAGCTTTACTCCATTTGAGCTTGTCTATGGTCGGTCAGCTGTTATGCCCATAGAATTTAAACACAAAACATTAAGGACAGCTCTTGAACTTGGTCTGGATCTCACTACAACACAACAAGAATGAATTCTGAGTTTGAATGGACTTGATGAATCGCACAAATCTACCTTGCATAATACCAAAATCCTATAACAACAGTGAAAGCAATGGCATGACAAGTATCTTAAGGATAAAGTCTTTTATGTTGGTGACTAGGCACTTCTCTATGACTCCTAGTATCAGCATCATCCAGGGAAGTTTCAAACTCATTAGTTAGGGCCATATGAGATTGTTGCTATGTTTCCTAATGGTGCGGTCCAACTTTCTACTATTGATCCTATTCGGTTCAAATTTCTTGTAAATGGTCACAGGTTGAAATTTTATCGCAAACCACAAAGTAAGATATATTTCTTGTAGCAACTGAGAATGAGCTTTCTCCTCATTTGCATTCTTCACTTTAAGTTGTTCTCGTCACTCCCATAATAAAATATTTCTTCAAGAAAGTTATTTCTCCACAGTAAAATTCTGCTTCATTTCTTGTCTTTCACCTATCCATTTTCATAATTCTCCATCCATGGATAACGACAACACTACCCTCAACAAAATTTCTGGTTCGTACACTATCCAAGGTACTTATTCCTTAATTAGTTTTCCAAAATTTTAGATATGTCTCATCACATGGAAAGTGTGGGACCACTTGCCTAATTAAGTTGGGGGAAGTTATATATCATTTTTTTGTCTTACTTATTCATAAAATCTTTATGTTTTATTCTTTTGTCTTGTTTGTACTTTACACTTCTCGTCATGATTTGACAATCTTTAAGAGCTGTGTGCTATGATTTTATTTTGCATATATCAAGTAAGGGTGGCAAGTACATGCTAAGTATGAAGTCTATGGTTTTGTAATTATGAGTAGTTAATGTGTGAGATATTCTTGATTTTCACTCATATTTACACTGGAGCTCATTTCCAAAATGCTAGAACTTTCTGTATTTGACATTTTCCTGTAACTTGCCAATTCAAAACTCCTTGTCTAAGCCTTTTTGTAAGAGTGTTTAAATTTTTTGCAACTTCATTTGGGTAATTTGACAACCTAAAGATGGGGGGTGACCTTATCCGTAGGGAACCACAATGCACAATATCTTACTAGATGATCAAGTTTGCAGGCCATATTTTTAGGCAAGAGGATGGCTTGATTACATCCTAAAGCTCACTGGTTGGGACGATGAGGTTGCATTGCAATTTTTGAGCACATTGAAGGAAGGAGTAGCCACAATCAAGGGGTTGAGGTTACCATTTTTACAGGAAGTGGTGGTGGATGCCTTGGGGTTTTCATAGGAAGGGGAAGAATTTAAAGAAAGTCTTGATCTGACAACGTCTAGAGCACAATTTTCCCTACATTTAGACCCACCTCTTGAAATTGATAAGAAATAAGGTACATTCAGATTGTCTTTGCCAGAACCATTTAGACAGTGTGTATTTTATGTTATCAAGTATTTCACTTGTGAGGGGCGACAGTCATACTTACATTCCATTCATTTCAAGTTTCTAAGCTATCTACAGTATGAAAATAGATGCATAAACGTTCCCAGCTTCATGTATAACATTTTAAAGAAGCAGGCTGCTTTAGCACAGGAGGGTAAACTTAACTCTGTTTCACATCATTATTTTGTTAAGTTAATAGTTGAAAAGGCCTTGAGGGAATAGTCATAATTATCTTGGGAGGAATTTTTATTGCAAGGGTTTAACGAACCAACTCCAAAGCCTATTGGGAGAAGGGTTGGGCAGAGAATCTAAACTGACAAAGGGGTTAGAAAATTTATTATAGAACTTGGCCCAGGACCTTCCTCTAAGAAAAAGTCTAGGGTTAGGATTCCTGAGGGTTCCCCTCACTCCTCTACTTCAAGGTCAATCTAGAATGAGGAAGAAGAGAATGCTTCTACAGAGAATTTTATTCTTGTGTCAAAAAGGGTTTCTCAAAGGAACAAAGGAAACAAAAATAGTCCTAGTTCTAGTTAGTAGACAAAGGAACATTCTCTTGTAGCTATAAGAACTTCTAGGAAGAGGAAAATTTTAGGGAAAAAGGAAGAAACTCTGTTGAGGAGTAATAGAAAGAAGAAAAGGGAGACCACAGATATACCACTTGAAGGGTTAAATATTGAACTTGAGACCTCTGAGTAAAAGGAAGAGGAACCCAAGAATATGCAACAGGAAACACTTGAAAAGTTTCCTGAGCTTAAGCAGGAGCAAGTTCTTGTGAAGCAAACAAGTAAGGAATGCATAATTATTGATGATGAATCTAGCTCTAAGGATCGCGCTTATATATTCTTAAGAAGAGGTTCCTCCTCTAAGGGTCCTCAGATAAATGACAGTTGAGTGACTCAGAAAATGAAGAAATGTCTAAGGGATGCTATACGATGGAAGAAGAGGAACTGAGATTATCTCCTACAACAAAGAAGAATTTGTATGAAGAAACCCCTGATGTTGATATGGATCTTGTTAATAAAATAGTGGAGAAGGTTTTAAGTGAGAGATTAGATGCATTAGCCTCTATTGTATAGCAATGTTGCAACACTGAGAAATCCATGGTGGTGTGGACAGATCCTATGAAAGGGATAAGTTTCACAAGTGGTAAGTCTCTTGTTCTTAATTCAGTAGAAAATTCTTTTAACAAATCTATGTCAGGTCAGTCTAGTTTTGTTTCTTTGCTATCTATTATTTTTCAGTTATCCAAGCAATTGGTTTCAGAAAGGGAACAATGGAAACAAAAAAGAATAGAGATGAATAAGGTCATAGATCAACATTATTAGGAGACCCTTGAGCAGGAAGAAAAAGTAGAAAAACCTAATGTGAAACTTAGCAAAGTCACATCTCTTATCTCTGAGTTGATGGCCTGTAGGTCCCCATTGTCTATATATGCCCTATTCCTAAAGGAACAACTACTAAACTACCAAATGACTTGTTTCATGAAAGATAGGTCCCCATTATTACAAGACCCTATGCAGTTTTCCCAGGCTTTTAATAATTCTCCCGCAACCATTAAGAATTTATTGTGTGAATTCTTTCTCCATGACCTGGCAGTTCCAAATGATTAGGACCGGAATCCCTTATTGTATGTTGGGGATATCTAGCTTAGGGATCTTATGTCTTGGATTCAAAATGAGATCAGTAGGGAATCTCAAGCTAAGTTATAATGAGAATTGGAAGAAGAGATTCCCCTATATCTGAGACCGGAAGCTACAGAACCCAAAACCTATTATTATGATTGACTGAGAATTGCACCCTTAGACTTAGGTAGTAAGCTCATTTATCCACTTAGGAATGAAACATTCAATGAATATGAATAGTTGGTTAATTCTGAGTTACCTGAAGCTAGCAATGCCATCCAAGGGCATTGGATCATTTTAACAAAGGAGCTAAGAGCTAAGGAGCCATATTCGCCCCTTAATTTTAGCATGGCTAATAGACGTGCACCTTGGTACATTTCTTTGGGAAGAGCATGATACAATTTTTGGATCCCACTTACTTTTCAGCCACCATTGCTAATGTCTCCTTTATTAGAAAATTCAGAAAGCTTAGATAGTTATGACATGAAGGGAAAAGTGGACAGGTGGGAAAGGCATAAGGAGACCAAAGGATTTAATTGGAGCTTTGCCAAAGGAGGTAGTGGACAGAAGAAAACAGATGATTACAGGTTGATAGCCATGCTCAAGAATTTCATGTTTTCTATGGGAGTAGCCAAAATTTAAGCTAGGGGGCAATGATGAGCCCAGTTTATGGATTGTTTTGTTTATGATTTTATGGTTTAGACTTAAGAATCTCTTGGGTTTTCATAAACAATATTCAAACTTTCTATGTTCCTATGCTATAGCTATGTGTGTGTTTGGTACTTTTAAGACTAAAGAAATATACTAAATATATATATAGATTAAGTGGATATTATGATGAAATTTAGTATTTCTTTCCTCTCTGCATTAATGGGCAGTGTTCCTATAGCCATGTGATGAGGATACACTGAAATAGGAAAGCTCATTATGGATCTTTATCTTGGATTTGTGTTGCGAGTTTTGGTGTGCTAACCTCTTGCAGGGAAAGATTAAGTCAATAGGTAATGAAGACTCAGCATCGAAGTGGCTTCCTCAAGTTGAGTAACTATTTTTAGGTTTCATTATGGCTCCACTACTTCCAAACAGTAGCAGTTGTTGTTGCAAACTAGGTCAATCCAATTACCAAGTGTTTTAGAGGATATCTAGTGCACAAGCGTTCCTATATTCTTGTGCATTTAAATGTGGCTTATTCTTGTGTAAATGATGATTTTGCTTTTATAACTAAAAGTTGTTATCCTCATGTAATGGAGGATCCTAGTTCTTATGTGTTCTATTTTTCAAGTTGTTCTTAAATAAACTAGAATTTGCGATTCCTAGTTAGTTAGATGTTCAAGGAATCCATTTTGTAATCTATTAAAGAAGTGAATACACTTTGACATTCATCTTGTACTTATGTTGATGTTTCATGATTGAATAGATGATATCTTTAGATTTTATTCTATGAGCTTTAAATCCATTCACTCTTCAATGGGGGCCCACGCAGAAGGTGAACCTTGTTCATGCTTACGTAGGATCTAGTCTTAAGTTTCCTTGAAGTTGTTTAATATTGTTGCTCCTATAGCCATTGGTAGAAGAACCACTCACTATTTCCTGTAGCATAAGTTTACTATTGAAGCATTCCCTTAGGTTCTAAGTTAAGATGTTGTTTCAATTCCTAGCATAGATTTCCTGTAGCAATTCCTTTTCTTTAGTAATGATGGCTTTTGAGATGAACTAGAGCATATACTTTTTAGTCACCATTTCAAGCTTACACTCCCGGATTCATAAATATAATAAAGTTCAACATAATGTTCTAAGTAGATACGTGATGCTATTAACCATAGAATCATTGTAAAGGGATGTCCAATCCTTGAAGTTACTAAGGTATTATACTAACCAACCACTTAGCTCTAACACTAACTCACCTAGTCCACATGACCTACAAAGGCCTCAAAGAAAACTCATTACTCTAACTTGGCTAAGGTCAGATACAAGCTAAAACTCTAAGGGCTTTAAGGATTGCCTAGGTGCTCCTGCACCATCCTCCCCTAAACAAAAGACTTCAATCCACCCTTGGATTGAGTAAAGTGGGATTGACTCCCATATTCTTAAACTCAACTTCCTTGATCCATATTTAATCAACATCAGATTGACCATGCCACTTGATCAAATGTTATTTGTAGTCCTTCTTCCTAGTCTTTTTGTAGATTCTTGAATCCAGTATACTGTTAACCTTCTTGATTGTGGTAGAAGGTAATTGGAGTTCATCCACAACTTGGATGACTTCAATCAGGCTTTGATATAGATCAGGTGTGGGTCCTTTATAAGGGACCAAGTCTACAACATTGAAAACATGGGATAGTCCACTATCCTCTGACAGCTCCAATTTATAAGCATTGTCTCCATACTTTGCTAAGATAGGACAGGGACCTATCCTCCTCATTTTCAACTTGTGTGGGACTCCCTTATGTAGTCTAGATTGTTTAGATACACCATCACTAAGTCTCCAACATTGAATTGGATTTCTCTCCTTCCTTCATCAACCTTAGTCTTATGTTTCATGGTGTTCTCAGTCAATGTCTTCTTGACTGTGTCATGAATCTCCTGCATTGCATAAGAAAAATCATCAACATATCCACTCCCCTTAACTCCATCCTTTAAGTCTCTTAGCTCATAGACTCCTCTAGGATGTAGACCATATACAATTTCAAAGGGACTCTTCCTTGTGGACCTGTTCACAATGTCATTATATCCATACTCAGCCTGTCCAATCAATTGATCCCATTATTAACCATATTCTTTGGTCAAGCATCTCAATAAATTTCCAAGGCTCCTATTTACCACTTCAGTCTGACCATCTATTTGAGGATGGTATGCAGATCCAAAGGAAAAATTGGTGCCTGATCTTTGCCAAAGAGTCTTCCAAAAGTGACTCATAAACTTGGTGTCTCTATCTGACACAATGCTCATAGGTAACCCATGTATCCTGACTATCTCTTTGAAGAAGAAAGAAGCTATTTAGTTGGCATCATTAGTTGTCTTGCATGACACAAAATGATCCATCTTGCTAAATATACCCATAGCCACATAAAAACTATCCATTGTTAGAAAGTAAAGATCCCCAAGATAACTGAGAGGGGGGGGGGAGGGGTTGAATCAGTTATTTGATATTTCAACCATTTAACTTTATTAATAGATTTAAACAATATATCCAATATGATAATCAACCACACAAAGATAACCATACACAATTTTCACAATGACACAAGATATCTTGACTAGGGAACCTCTTGAAAAGAGTAAACCCCAGTGGGAATGATGCCCACAAAATGATGTACTAATATGAAAGTTCCTTGTTAGAGGATGGACCCTGGTAGGAGTCTTATGAAATACATTCAGTACATATGAATCCCTATTGGGAGATTTTGAATCCCTGTTAAAAGATTCTAACCCAGTTAAGAGTTATGGAAGACAGAAGGACTCACTGCCCAAACAGCTTCAAGGCAAGATCTCTGAACTCACTGTCCAAAAGACCTAAAGATTATTCAATAGAATAATGTGAAATAGATTACCTCCTTCTCACTGTGCCACAACTGCACTCTCTTCTACACAAGAACACAAATTTTGATCTCTATACTCACAAATCTTCCTTCACTGCTGTATTGACCCTTTCCTTCACTTCTTGCATAGATCGGCAAAAATTACCATCATCATCTCATCACAATTTCATTATAATCATATAAAACAACTATAAACATTCCTTATTATATATACCACACTCAAATAATTACAAATGAGTCGGTCCTCAATTACAAAATAATTATTTCAACACGTTACGTCAAAAATCACATAAATCTGTCAGCTTCCCAGTAATGTAACTTTCTCCAAACTTATCCTAAAAGTTTTCACTATAAACCACATCATCATTAATGAGTCTTAAACATCCTTGCAGTTGCACAAAAACAAATTCCAACCCAGCTAAAAGATATATAGCAATTTCCAAAAAACCGCTACTCAGGAACTCTGTCAGAAAACTATTTTCACCAAAATGCTTATAACTTTCTCAAATGAATATAAATATTTTTTTGCACTTAACCATAGGTTAAGAACACACTAAAGATCATACTACCAAATGTACAAAATCCAATCTGTAATACAACAGGTGCGCCAACTAAAACTGTGTCTGCTTTCCTACTAAATTCTAGAATATCACTGTGTTGACATCAATGACAATCCAAGTCATGAATGCAACAACCACTACTATAGAATGATCACTAAAACATACCAAAAAATATCTCAATGCGTCACAACAATATCCTCATGCATATATTTGCATTCATTCCTAACAATCTCCCCCATTGGCATTGATGGCAACATAGATGAAAAACATCCAATGTTCCAAAAATCCAATTACTATTGATCTGCTATTTTTCTCTCCCATTACAATGTCATAATGTTTTTCATGAATCTCTCCCCCATTGACATCAATGACAGAAAATCTATCACTATGTCAAACAATAGCTCAATGTCAATAGACACTATTTTTGAAAATACAATACGCTAGAGTCCTCAATGACTCAGCTCAACTACAAATACTCCCCCATTCAGGAAGTACCATCATCTGGTCTAGAAAAGATAGATACATGAACCACTAGATGGATGCAACCATCTGCATCATTATTCAAGAGCAGGTTGGTGAATGACCCCAAGCATACCTCTCAAATACTCAAATGTATCTTTCGGTAAAGGCTTAGTGAATATGTCTACTATCTATTCTTTGGTGCTGATGTACTCCAATCTTATTTCTTTCTCTGCAACTTTCTCTCTCACAACATGATATTTAATCTCTATATGATTTGTCTTTGAATGTAATACTGGATTCTTTGACATACTAACTATACTTGTATTGTCACAATGTATGACAATAGGTTCATCAAACTTTATTTCAATGTCTTTCAACATTTGCTTCATCCAAATTATCTGATTACAATTGTTCGCTACTGCAACATACTCTGCTTCTGCTGTGCTTTGTGAAATACAATTATGCTTTTTACTTAAGCATGAAACCAATCTTCCTCCAAGAAAAAAGGCTCCACCACTGGTGTTTTTCTTTTCATCAACACTGCCTCCCCAATCTGCATCAGTGTATGCACATAATGTAAAATCATCTGAATTATCATACCACAAACCATAATCCATTATTCCTTTCAAATATCTCAGTATCCTTTTAACTGCTGCATAGTGTGATTCTTTAGGTTCTGCTTGAAATCTTGCTACAATTCCAACTAAATGTGCTATGTCTGGTCTAGTATGTGTCAAATACTGCAATCCTCCAATCATAGATCTATACTTCTTCTGCTCAACTTCTGTTGTCTCATCTTTGCTAGACAATTTAAGTCTTGTCACCATAGGTGTTCCAACTAGCCTGCAATCTTCCATTCCAGATTTTTTCAGTAGGTCATTCAGATATTTAGTCTAACTAATAAATATACCATCCTTGCTTTGTGTTATCTACAATCCCAAAAAGTATTTCATTTCTCCAATCATACTCATTTCAAATTCTATCTTCATTTCTTCTACAAATCTGTCACTGGCTTCATCTTCTCCTCCAAAAATAATATCATCTACAAAGATAACTATAATCAACAATCCATTTTCAATTTATTTTATGTATAAGTTACTATTTTCTATTCCTTTTGTAAATCCCAATTTCAATAAATACTTGTCCAGTCTTGCATACCAAGTTCTAGGTGCTTGCTTCAATCCATACAATGGTTTCTTAAGTTTACATACCATGTCTCCTTCTTGAGTTAAAGGAAATCCTTCAGGTTGCTCAATGTAGAATTTTTCTTCCAACTCACCATTCAAAAATACTGACTTAACATCCATCTGATATACCTTGAATTTCTTATATGCTACATAAGCTAAAAACATTCTCACTGCTCCAAGTCTTGCCACAAGAGTAAAAGATTCTTCATAATCAATTCCTTCTTGTTGTGAATATCCCTTACATACCAATCTTGCTTTTTTTATAATTACTTCTCCTTGCTCATTCATCTTATTTCTAAATACCCATTTAATTCCAATCACATTCTTATCCTTAGGTCTAGGAACCAATTCCCATGTCTTGTTTCTTTCAATCTGATCTAATTCTTCTCTCATAGCTTTAATCCAACATTCATCTTCATAGGCTTCAGTAGTAGTCTTAGTTTCAACTTGTGAAATCAAGCATAAATGTACCTTATTCTGAGTAAGAACTCCTCTGTCCAAGCTTCCAATAATCTGCTCAACAGGATGATGGCTTGATGTGTACCTATTAGGTGTCATAGTTTCTCCTCTTGTCTGATCAACACTTTCTTCAACATTGTTCTCATTTTTCAATTCACTGTTAGTCTCAAAAAATTGTTCAGAAGATTCATTGTTAGATTGTAGATTAGTACCTTCATCAGATTCATAACCAAGCATTCTTTCCTGAATTTTGAATTTCTCATCAACTCTAACATTTGCACTCTCAACAATAGTTTTAGTTCTCTTGTTATAACATCTATAAGCTTTACTTTTCAAATAATATACAAGAAAGATTCCTTCATCACTTCTAGGATCAAACATTCCTATATCATCATCTCTCTTAATATAACATTTGCTACCAAAGATTCTAAAATACTTAACTAAGGGTGTGTGTCCAAACCACAATTCATAAGGTGTCTTGTCTGTATTTGTTCTGATCTACACTTTGTTCATTCTGTATACTGTTGTGTTCACTGCTTCTCTCCAAAATATTTTAGCCAAATCACTCTCAAATAACATAGCTCTAGTTGCTTCAGTCACTCACCTGTTTCTTCTTTCTGCAATACCATTTTGTTCAGCTGTTCTAGGGGCTGAATATTGTCTCTTAATACCATTCATTTCACAAAAAGTATCAGACTCTTTAGATGTAAATTCACCTCCTCTATCTGATCTTAAACACTTAATTCTTATTCCTGACTCATTCTCAAGTTTATTCTTAACAACCTTAAATTTATCAAGTGCCTCAGACTTTTCTTTCAAAAATGCAACCCACGTCATTCTTGTAAAGTCATCAACAATAATCATAAAGTACCTTTCACCATAAAATCCTCTAGTTCTTGTAGGTCCACTCAAATCTATATGAATGATCTCCAACTTCTCAGTAGATGTGAACTACTTGCTAGGGAATGAACTTCTTTTCTATTTAGCCATCACACATTCTTTGCAAATCATATTAGTAGGCTTCATAATCTTAGGTAAATCCCTTACTACAAATGTAGTACTTACTTTCACAATGTTATCAATGTTTATATGACAAAACCTTCTATGCCATAACCAACTGTCATCAATTTTAGTCATCAAACATGTCATCTCAATAGGATTCAACTGAAATACATTACCTCTGGTTCTAGATCCTTTTCCAATCAAATTTTCATCCTTATCCTTAATCACACAAGAATTTTCAGTAAACCAAACTTGATATCCCTTATGAACTAACTGTCCAACACTCAACAAGTTATGTTTTAATCCATCAACAAAGTAAACATCATCAATGTTAGTCTTTCCATCAAGAGTAATAGATCCTATACCTTTGATTAAACAAGGTGCATTGTTACCAAATCTAACTACTCCTCCATCATAATTGCTAAACTTTATGAAGTTTCCTTTATCACATATCATATGATGTGAACAACCACTATCTATAATCCAGTCTATTCTCTTCTCAACTTGGGAAACTAAGGCTTTCTCTTCCTTAGTATCTGATTCAGTAGTTTCTTCTTTAATTGCCACAAATCCTATGTCATCATTATCATTGTCACTGTCACTTAAGTGTCTCTCAATTCCTGCTTCAATTTCCTCATCATTAACATAATAACATTTCTCAGGTCTTCTAGATTTTTTTCTATACTTCTTGACTCTTTTAGGACATTTAGATGCATAATGACCATATTCTTGACAAGTCCAACATTTAAATATTTTCTTACCATCAGGTTCTCTTTTCATAAGTAATGCAATACCTTCTTCAATCTTCTTATCTTCTTCAGATCTGGTTCTGCTACTACTAGAATAATCTCCATTTACACTTGTGCTTCTTGATAATGTAGGTCTAATGCTAAGAGCACTGAATGTTGTCTCCATTCTAGGTAACTCTCCTGACATTCTTAGATTCATCTTTGCTGCTTCTAATCTTCCAAGAAGGGTTTCTCTTGAAAAGTTCAGTGTGCAAAGTATCACTTGTTCAATCATTTGTGTTGTCTACCTGAATACCAGTGTCAATGTTCTCAAGATCTTCCATATCACTTCATGCTCTATCTTTGCACCTCCATAAGACTTTATCCCTGTAACAATCTCAGACACTCTACCCATATAGCTTCTAATAGATTCATCTTCCATCATTCTTATATCTTCAAATGCACAAATCCAATTATGTAACCTAGCTTTCTTAGCATGTTCATCTCCTTCAAAAGTATCATGTAAAGCTTTCCAAACATCATGAGATCTAGTTAGATCTTTTACCTGACTATATTCATTTTCTGAAAGTGCTATCAGAATTGCCTCTTTTGCAAGTATGTTACACATAAAGATATCTCTTTCCTCATTAGTACAACTTTCAAGTTTGTCTTCCTCAATGATAGTCTTTTCTTTGCTTGTAATCAATCTGTAGACACCGAAAAATCCTTCAGAAAATAAATTATTTTTATTTTCTAAAAATCCTTGATGACATCATCATTTATTAATTAATTATTTATTTAATTAATTAATTTATTTTTATGGCATTAAATCCCTCTCTCTTAATTAAAAATCTTTAATTAAGGAATCTAGCCTAAAAATGTCATTTGGACATTATCCCTAATTTATTAATTATTTAATTAATAAATTGACCAAAACTTCAAAAATAAATTAATTTATTTTTAATTTATTTTTTATCCCAAAGTTGGCCAAAATTCTAAAGAGCACTAAACTCTTCTAGAAAGTCCTAAACCTTCCTCTAAATGGGTCAAATCCCTAATCTAGTCCCTTCAAACCCTAAGCCTAGATATTTAATATTTATTAAATTTACCTTTAATAAATATCTAATTCTCACCAAAAGCCACTTGCCCATCCCTTTCTCCTAATCCTAATCCTAAACCCCTTTCTAATCTTGTCACATTCCATTAGCAAAAGGTTTACCAAAACTTATGCTAACCTCCTCTTAGTCATCCTCCTTAGTCAAAAAGGATTGCCACCTCTTGGCCACCTCTTGCAAATGCATTTAAGGATGCATTTAAGCCTTCCTTATCCTTCTTACATGCATTCATTATGCATTTAAGACCTTCTTATCCCTTCCTTGCCACCTCTTGGCCTTGGGCACACTTACCAAATTGTGCACATGCCCTCAAACTTTCAACTCAATCCTCCCTTGACACTTGTCAGGACACTTGTCATTGACTCAACCCTAACCTTAGCCCTAACTCTGACTCATCCTTTTAACCCAAGACCTTCCCTTTTCCTATAAATAGCCTCACTTCTTTGAGCAAACAATCCTCTTTCATCTTTCAACTCTCAAGCTCAATAGCAAAGTTATAATGTCATTTTCATTCTAGCATAAGCATAAACTCATCATTTTAGATCATTTTCAAGCTTAAATCATATCTAAATTAGCTTAAATGGATTAACATAGATTCATTTCTTGTTTAATCAATCTTAGTTCATCTTTTAGCTTTGCATATTTGTGTGTTCTTGAGGCCTTTGAGGCAAAATAGGTTCCTCATACCTATTTTGTGTCATTTTAGGTTTTCTTGATCCTCAAATCATTTATTTTGCATGCTCCAAGTGCTTGAGTTTGCACACCCACATCCATCTATATCTAAGCATATCAAACGGTGCATGGGCGCATCCGTTTTAAGCTTAAACTGAGGTGGCTTTGATTTTAGTTTGCTTGCCATTAAATTTGATTTGATTATATGCTATGACGTTTGTTTGTCTTTGGCCTTCAAAACAGGTTTAGGTGCACACTCAAATCCTAGTCTACATTCTGGCACGCCCGGTGGGACACTAACCACAATCATTTTGAAGAAATTACACTTTATATGCTTGTATTTTGCAGGAAAATAAAGAAATGTTGCCTTCATGAAAAGAAATCTCGCCTACAGAAATTAAATGTCGCCTTCAACTAAAGAAATGTCGCCTTCGTAAAAAGAAATGTCGCCTACAAACAATCCAGTCACGCCTTCATGCAATGAAATCACGCCTCTGAGGAAAGAAATGACGCCTATGAGCTCTGTCTTCACGCCTGCATAACTGAGATTTTCCTATGATCGATAACTTCTATTCCATCCCAGAATTCTCTTCTGTCGCCAGCAAGTAAAGAAATCATGCCTGTAACGAAAGAAATCACGCTTCTGCATTTTTATCTGTCGCCTTTTGGGGTACAGAATGTCGCCTGTAGTAATGAAATGTCGCCCTTGCACTTTCGAGCATCGCCTATAAGCTGGACTCTGTCGCCTTTTGAGGTACAGAATGTCGCCTGTAATAATGAAGTGTCACCTCTGCACTTTCCAGCGTCGCCTATAAGCTGGACAGTGTCGCTTTTTGGTTTTCTGTCATGAGTTGCTTGGGACTGGTTTTTTCATTTCTTTTATTACAGCAAAGGTCAAACAAAATCTTGAATGACATTAAGGAAATGAACTTAGGTCCTAGAGTGTCATTGTCAATTTGAAAATCAAACCAAATCTTGAATGCACTAAAAGGAATGAACAACTCTATTCCCTCTATCTCGTTTCAGATTTCAAAGCAAGGAAACAAATTCAATCTTGAGTGATCTAAGGGATAAAACAAATCTTTTTCAAAGTTCTTAAATCAACTCGCTAATCAAATCTTGAATGCACAAAAGGAAAGAACTTGCAATCGTTCAAATCATTTACATTTTTGGAGAAAGGAACAAATCAAAATCTAATCACGAGTGTCTTCATTTCAAAGTTCAAACATCACTTAATCAAATTTGGGAAAATGAACAAAATCTGCTTGATGTGCATGTAGGAGTTTTTCAATTCTTGCATAATCCCTATTAGAGTAAGCAACGTGGAGCATTTGAACTTGGACAAGTTCACCTGTTCTGCTTTTAGCGAGGCCTGTCCAAGGAGAAGCGCTTCCTCCTCGGAGAACGACCTCAAACCGGTATCCCCCCCAGCCGGTATATAAATAAGTGAAGAACAAAATAATCACTTACATCTCCTAATCGCCGGGCGTCCGTGCCAAACACTGTGACTGGGGATGGTAAATATTCCTCTCCCCCAGCATTATTGGCAAGGCTCTTAAGTGAGTCACGGGTGATCAGCATAACCGGGTATGGAGACTCCATGGAACTATTAGCAACCTGATAAAATAGAGGCTACCCTATCTTCATCCGAAAGTATCAAAATCCTTGTGCAAGGACCGATTCCAAGGGGTTTACCGGGTCGCCTCAAGATTACTCACCATTTGTATTCCCTTCTAGGGGATACCAAGCTATGGGCAAGCAATTTTGATACTCACCTTCCTTAGGTAGATCTGTTTGAAGTGCTTGACAGTCAAAGACTCCGTGAAAACACTTGTTGAAACATACACTTTCAAAAGCTTTGTCAGAGTCAGTTATCTTGTTTGTATCTCACAAAGTTGCTTTGTCCTTTGTGAAGATTGCTTTTATCAAATCCTTTGCCAAATGGAAAAACATCAAGCAGATCTATAACTTGGTTCGAAGAACAATCAGAGCAGCCATCCCAAAACTTGGTCATCTCCCATCCCTTTGTCTTTCTTCTTCCGTCAATCATCCCAATCCGAGTCTTAGTCTTCCAAACCATCTTCGTCCTTCCTCCTTATCCAACTCATCTGCAAGTCAGCATGTCTCAAATCTATAATGAGTTTGGTTATGATATCTCTCCTCTCCGTCCAATCAATCCTAATGATGATGAAGGCCTTGTAGGTCATGATGCTTATTTCAGCCAGTTTTCTCCAAGCAACCCCCAGCGTTCCATCATTCCTCCAAACCAGCCAACCATGCCTTCGCGCTTATCTCCTAGCACTCCCTTTCATGTCCTCGGCAAGGCTAGCACTTCTTTTCATGTCCTTGGCAAAGCAACCCCAGTATCTTATCCATCCCCAACTTATCCTTGTCTTCAACCTACACCTCTTCCATATGCTCCTTTCAGGCCTCCACTTTCTGCTATGGTCATTTCTCCATCGCCATCATCCCTTAGAAACGCTTCACGTTACTTCCCCTATCTAAGGCCTCCATCTGCCCATCCTCCAAAAAATTCTAAAAACCAAGATTCTAGTCCTCCCATCCTTTTCACCAAACCTCTATCCTTTCCCAAACCACCATCTTCTGCTCCAAACCCCAATCCTCCATCCTGTCTCAAACCACCATCTTCTGCTCCAAACCCCAATCCTCCATCCTGTCCCAAACCACCATCCTCTCTTCCAAAACACATTACCAAAAGTCTCTTCCCACCAGCAGAGTTCATCCCTCAACCCACTCCAAAACCTGTACCTCAAGCCATTAGTCCTGCCTCTTCAACACCATCATCCCCTCAAGAAAAATCCAAAGCTCCCTTTTCAAAATCATCTTTTTCATGGGTGTTCCCTTCTTTCTCTCCTCCTTTGCAAACATCTACCCAAGCACAAACCCCACTTTCATGCGAAGACCATCCAAGTTCCCCATCTCCTCCACCTTCCAAACCTTCTTCACCACAGAAGTCTCCAAGGAAACCAATAACAGAACTCAAGGAAGAGCCAATAGCAAAACCCACGCCTGAAATTGAAAAGCCAAGCAATCCTTCATGTGAAGCCATCATTGATGAGGCCCATCCAGCGCTCCCATCTATTATCTATCTTCCATACATCCCAACCGTTGATCTTCTTCCATCTCCTATCATCGTTGAGTTCCTTTCGTCTGAAGTATCTATCCAATCACCAACATCACCTCCTCATAACATTATCCAAAGCATATCTGATGAGCCTCACAAGTTCACCCTTCTTCCTGCCATCATAGCTGCAGAACCTGCCATCCTTCCATCCACCCCCTCTGAAGAATCCATCCATACATCCCCCATCACTCTCTCCACACAAGTCCTACCTTATCAAGATCTTGTCCAAAAGCATGTTGAAATACTCATAGAAGAGAATCAAGATCCAATCCTTTCACTTCCCCCATCACATGTTCTATTGCTTCCATCACCCCCATCCAAAATCCTACAATCCCAATTCCTCCAATCCAAGATCCTATCATCCCAGTTTTTCCATCTGAAGATCCATTACTATCCCCCAATCCTAGTCAAAATCCCAACATCCTATCCTCTCCTCTTGAGGATCCTCCTAACCAAACTGTCCAGCTGCCATCACTCTATCCTCTTGGGTCACTAACATTTGTCAAAGGTAAACAAAAAGAAGACATCAGCTTCTTATCTTCCATCAGGGAACCAGAAAATGGCTGTTTGTCATTCACCCCAAGTCAAAAATATCCTTGTCTGGATAAAATGCTGAAAAGATGGAACTATCAAGGCAAAGGCCTTGGCACTCACGAACAGGGAAATATACAGCCCATCCAAGGCAAGAAACATCCAAAAGGCTATGGAATTGGTTACACACCAGAAGAGGACACTCCCTCCACATCAGCAAAAGGTACTTCATCCAGAAATGTTGGTACAGCTAAGACAAAGTTCAAACATCCATTCAAAACCAACAAAAAATCTTTCAGAGCCCACAATGCAATTCCTCCCCCTCCATCGTTACAACCGAGGAAAACCTATCATATTCCTCCTTCATCCTCCCCATCCATTTTGGGTCCCTATGTCCCAAAGTCTTTCAGCGCATCTCCGTTACCCAGCAAATCCATTTTGGGACCTTATATCCCAAAATATCATCCCCCATCTTATCCTACTCAGCCTTTTATCCAACATCCAAGCATCCCTAGTCAAGATCAACAACGGCACATGCCCACATACCCTATCTACCAATCTCCTTCCATCTCTCCACCCAAATTTCCTCCATCCCAGACAACTCCTCATATTCCTCCCAATGCTCCTCGCAACTTGGATGCCATATCACGCATGAATAAAGGGAAAAATCCACAAAAATCCCAGGATTGTTATGTCCAGTCTAATCGACATGCACAATCAAAGCAAACTCCGATCAAGCAAGCCAAAGCAAACCACTAGCCACAAAGGCCCATCAAAGCAAATGCCAAATCTAATGCATCCCAATGGCTGCAAAGGCCTAATGACGATTACCATGTCCAGTCTAATCGACATGGTCAATCAATGCAAGCTCCAATCAGGCAATCAAATGCGCCGCAAAGGCCCAGCAAAGAGCCAATCAGGCATGCTAAAGCACCCCAATGGCTCCGAAAACCTAGCAAATTCCAAACAAAATCTATCACATGGCCACAAAGGCCTAGCAAAGAAAAAGCACAATCTGATGCCCACCAATGGCCGCAAAGGCACACTAAAGCTAAAACAAAAATGATGTGGATCCCAAAGCAAAAAGATGTAATCCATCTAACAAAAACATCCACAATGGCATCCAACGTTGCCCATCTCCCAGCTCCTCAATCTTCCCCTCCATCTCCTCAACCTCCTAGCATAAATCCTCCATCACCTCTATCTCTATCTTCCACATCCAATCATCCATCTTCCTCACAACATGTGCCAATGTTGATCCTGACAACATCCCCCTATCTTGATCACTTTCCATCCTTCCATCCAAACACTTTCTACCACCATCTTTCCCATCTCCCCCATCTAATCCATGACTTTTCATGATCCCCCCCATCCTGCTACAGTTGTACCAACATCCAGGCACACAATTAGAAGAAATCAGTGAGGAAAATCAGCAAAGATCAGTCAGTACATCTAAAACAGCAAAGGGAAATCAATGACAAATCAGAGAAATCAGCAAAGTCAACAGGCAATCAGGCTTTAGCATCAACATATGCCTATCAGCTTAAAATAGAAGCATATTTTGGGGAAGAGGCAAGCTTTAGTCACAAAAGTTAAAAAAGCAAAGGCAAAATCATAAGTCTTTATGTGAAAACCCTTCTGGGGCACATTCTGATTCCAAAATAGTAAAAATGAAGGGCATATCTTCTAGTGAAAACTTGGCAATTCAAGTGCTAGAGGATGGAGCTTTGCCTCTTCCTTCTATCTAGGATAACAACACATGATAGTTCCTTATCAACATTGCAGAAACCAAGCTAAATCAACTTGGGTACAGAAGGATGTTTTTGGCTCATCTACATAGAGGTTAACCTGACAGAAAGTGAATCATGACCTTAAGTGCCTTGCTCCGAGGAGTCAATTATCAACTGTGCATGGTCATATGCACATGCCTAGGTGTGATCTTAAGCTTGTCGTCCATCATCTAGCAATGAATCCCCATGACAAGCCAGCAACATCAGAAAATCAGCAATCCACATCAAAAAATCAGTGAAGAATCTCTCAGAAGATCAACATCAAATCGCATGATAGCACCAAAATCAGCACAAAACTCAGCACCACATCAGAGAGTTAGCAATAACATCAAAATATCTGTGCAAAATCAAAAACAGCAGGGCCATCATCAAATCATAAGGGAACATCCAATCAAAGAATCAGCAACACCATCAGAATATCAGTGACAAATCAAAAGGTCACCATCTAATCAAGAGGAAGCACCAAAACGGTGAAATCAGCTGATCAGCAAGCACGACAACATTAAATCAGAGCTTCAGCAACAAATCAGAAGTATCAATGCATATTAGCACAAGCTCAGCAACAAATCAGCAAGATCAGCACAAAGTCAAGAAAAAAACACAAAAATCCATAAAAATTGGATAAATCAAAGGAGCAAATTATCAACAAAGCAAAAATCAAGAGAAAAACATTCGTCCTCTGGTGAAAACTTGGCAATTCAAGCGCCTTGGACAAGTACCATGGTGAAAACCTGGCAAACAGGCGCCATGCGTAGTGCCTCCCCCTAATTCCTTTCTGCAGTTAGGGGCTTCCTTTCTATCACCTCTTATCCAACATGTCCTCCATCCCCTTTTGTCTCTCACTTCCTTCATTTTCCATTGGATCTTGATGACAAAAATAGAGACTATCAGATGTACATGCTTTTGGGCACCTCCTTGGCATCCATTGCACCTTTCAACTACATATCCTCTATCCAATCCTTTCATCCTAGCTTCCATCCTTCCTCATCCTCTTGTTGGCATATCTTCCGTCCAAGCATACACCATGCCTTTTAAAACACTTGAACTATCTTAAACAGAGGGCATCCTCTTCCTTGGTGACGTATTCCTTGGAGGCTATCCAAATCCGAATCTTCCATCTCCCAAAATCCTCAGCAATTTCTCTATCCAAATCCAAACCAACCACCATCCAATCCTTTCAGCACTCCTCTATCTTAATCCATCAGTAGTTCTTCCAGCATCCTCTATCTTGATCCACTAGCAAACCAACTCAGCGTCCCATATCCTTTATCAGAATCCAACATCCACCATCCATAGTAGAAAGCAGATTCACCATCTTTTGCACCAAAATCCAGAGCTCCAAATCCACAAGCATTATCATGTTCCAGCCCTTTGAGTTGTTTCCATCCCTTATCCTAAAGTCAAAAATCATCCTCTTCTTGGCACAACGTGTTGTCATAAAGAAATCAAACCTTGTCCTTGCATAGCCTTATCATCTCGAGCAAGAGATTGGCTTGTGTTGACAAGAATCCAATTGACCGAAGATCATCAGTCTATCTTAGGTTGACCCAATCCTATCACTGATCCTCCATTGGGAAAACAGCAGCTCATTTTGTTGACACTTGGTAATCTTCCACCAGCTTTCCATCTTCCACCAGCTTTTCATCCTCCAAGCAGCTTTTTCCATCTTCAAAATCCTCTAGCAGTTCCACCATCCAATCTCTCCGAATCTTCCTCCATCCAAATCTTCTAGCAGTTCCATCCTCCCCATCCTCAGCATTTTTCTCCATCTTTCCAACACCTAGTATCTTCTCTTGTCATTGGTATCTAGCTATTAGGCCAACCTCATTGCAATCCAATGCCATTCATCCCTATCCACACCTTGCTAGCAATCTTCCCAACCTATCCATCTCTTCTAGCTATCCAACATCCAAGATCAAGCTAACCAATGAAATCGCATCCTTCATCTTGTAGCAAGCCTTGATCTCGATCCAATCATCATCATTGGGATATGTTCTTCCCAAATCCGTGTCATTTTAGGACACATCATCCGCTGCCAGTCCATCTTGGCCTTCCAACCTAGTTGGGGCACCATCTTGCATATCTTTGAAGTTGTCAGCTTCATCCCCAGGTTCTTTGTATATCCTATTCTTGAGTCTTGTACCATAGCGTCAGTCGTGTCTCCACCTAAGCTCATTTGTACATTTGTGTCTTTAGCACCCATCCTTTGTCTTAGTCCTTTGTCCATCCTGCAGCAGCATTTGATCAAATATCTTGTCCCATCCCCAGCCTCAGAAAACTTTTGGTCCCACTCGGGCCTTGTGCTTCAGCAACATCAATTGTCGACTTATCCTTGCTTATCCTGATTATTCCTTGAACTTCAGCTTTTGCCAGCGAACAACTACACTTATTCTCTCACCAACCCAGGGGTCCCTGAGGATATATCGTTCCTCTTGTCTGACCTAATCTTCCATCCTGGTCCTTGAGGATATATCGTTCCTCCTGTCCGACCAATCTTCCCACCATCAATCAAACCTAATCTCTCTCCTTGGCAAAGGATGTCTTTTTGGAGTTATCATTTTGATCTTGGGTTTTGTCCTGTTGATCTTGTTAATCTTTTTTGGCTTCTCATTATCCCACCAGGGTCACCACGATTCATTATATCACGGTGTGCTGCGTGTGTGGGTAATCTAGGGCAAGGTCTTTTGATCTTTCGCTTCTGCCTGCGAGTCAGTCGTGTGTTTGTGGTTTCTTCAGCATTGTTTCCACCATGCCTCCTTCGGGTATCATGTGTGATGCTGGGGCAACCCTGCATGTCTTTTTAGCGTCAATCCTCTGCAACGCTGGTGACAAGGCCTCGTGATCCCAGTATCCTTGGTGGGTCTCTAGCATTGCTATATTAAATCTAGGTTGTGCACTCCCGTTTGCACTTGGACCTATTCGGTCCCTTGCATTCATCATATAGATTAATCTTGCATCTTTGCATATAGCTGCATCTTGCATCTTGCATTTCCATCTCATCTTGCATATCATCCACATTTGCTCTTAGAAGTGAGAATTTTTATCTCCCCTTTCTTCCTATCCCCCTTCCTTCCTCGTCCCGCCGGGCACACTCTGTCCCAGGGCGTAATCCCTCTTTCTCCTTGTCCCACTGGGTGCATCTTCCATGATTTTGTCCCACCGGGGCATGTATCCTCTTTCTCCTAGTCCACCCGGGCGTTCCCCTTTTCTTCTGATTCTAGCCTTGGCATCTTGTTTTCTTGTCTTTAACGCCATGCCACTTGCGGCATCGCATCAAAGAGGGGCAAAATGTAGACACCGAAAAATCCTTCAGAAAATAAATTATTTTTGTTTTCTGAAAATCCTTGATGACATCATCATTTATTAATTAATTATTTATTTAATTAATTAATTTATTTTTATGGCATTAAATCCCTCTCTCTTAATTAAAAATCTTTAATTAAGGAATCTAGCCTAAAAATGTCATTTGGACATTATCCCTAATTTATTAATTATTTAATTAATAAATTGACCAAAACTTCAAAAATAAATTAATTTATTTTTAATTTATTTTTTATCCCAAAGTTGGCCAAAATTCTAAAGAGCACTAAACTCTTCTAGAAAGTCCTAAACCTTCCTCTAAATGGGTCAAATCCCTAATCTAGTCCCTTCAAACCCTAAGCCTAGATATTTAATATTTATTAAATTTACCTTTAATAAATATCTAATTCTCACCAAAAGCCACTTACCCATCCCTTTCTCCTAATCCTAATCCTAAACCCCTTTCTAATCTTGTCACATTCCATTAGCAAAAGGTTTACCAAAACTTATGCTAACCTCCTCTTAGTCATCCTCCTTAGTCAAAAAAGATTGCCACCTCTTGGCCACCTCTTGCAAATGCATTTAAGGATGCATTTAAGCCTTCCTTATCCTTCTTACATGCATTCATTATGCATTTAAGACCTTCTTATCCCTTCCTTGCCACCTCTTGGCCTTGGGCACACTTACCAAATTGTGCACATGCCCTCAAACTTTCAACTCAATCCTCCCTTGACACTTGTCAGGACACTTGTCATTGACTCAACCCTAACCTTAGCCCTAACTCTGACTCATCCTTTTAACCCAAGACCTTCCCTTTTCCTATAAATAGCCTCACTTCTTTGAGCAAACAATCTTCTTTCATCTTTCAACTCTCAAGCTCAATAGCAAAGTTATAATGTCATTTTCATTCTAGCATAAGCATAAACTCATCATTTTAGATCATTTTCAAGCTTAAATCATATCTAAATTAGCTTAAATGGATTAACATAGATTCATTTCTTGTTTAATCAGTCTTAGTTCATCTTTTAGCTTTGCATATTTGTGTGTTCTTGAGGCCTTTGAGGCAAAATAGGTTCCTCATACCTATTTTGTGTCATTTTGGGTTTTCTTGATCCTCAAATCATTTATTTTGCATGCTCCAAGTGCTTGAGTTTGCACACCCACATCCATCTATATCTAAGCATATCAAACGGTGCATGGGCGCATCCGTTTTAAGCTTAAACTGAGGTGGCTTTGATTTTAGTTTGCTTGCCATTAAATTTGATTTGATTATATGCTATGACGTTTGTTTGTCTTTGGCCTTCAAAACAGGTTTAGGTGCACACTCAAATTCTAGTCTACACAACCAATAGCCTGGTCCTAAACACAAGAGATGTATCTTCATCTTCTCTTTCTAGTTGTCAAAATTTATTCTATCAAACTTAGGGCTTTCTTTCCTAAAATTTTCCACAGATCTCCTTAAGTTGTTAAACTTTTCCTTCAAGGACCTGATGCTCTGATACCAATTGTTAGAAAGTAAAGATCCCCAAGATAACTAAGAGGGGGGGGTGAATCATTTATCTAATATTTCAACCATTTAACTTTATTAATAGCTTTAAACAATATATCCAAAATGATAATCAACCACACAAATATAACCATACACAATTTGCACAATGACACAAGATATGTTGACTAGGGAACCTCTTGAAAAGAGTAAACCCCAGTGGGAATGATGTCCACAAAATGATGTACTAATATGAAAGTTCCTTGTTAGAGGATGGACCCTGGTAGGAGTCTTATGAAATACATTCAATATATATGAATCCCTATTAGGAGATTTTGAATCCCTATTAAAAGATTCTAACCCGGTTAAGAGTTATGGAAGACAGAAGGACTCACTGCCCAAACAGCTTCAAGGCAAGATCTCTGAACCCACTGTCCAAAAGACCTTAAGATTATTCAATAGAATAATATTAAATAGATTACCTCCTTCTCACTATTCCACAACTACACTCTCTACTACACAAGATCAAAAATTCTGATCTCTGTACTCACAAATCTTCCTTCACTATTGTACTGACTCTTTCCTTCACTTCTTGCATAGATCGGCAAAAATTACCATCATCATCTCATCACAATTTCATTCCAATCATATAAAACAACTATAAAAATTCCTTCTTATATATACCACACTCAAATAATTATAAATGAGTCGGTCCTCAATTACAAAATAATTATTTCAACACGTTACGTCAAAAATCACATAAAACTGTCAGCTTCCAAGTACTGTAACTTTCTCCAAACGTATCCTCAAATTTTGTGCTATGAACCACATCATCATCAATGAGTCTTAAACATCCTTGCAACTACACAAAAACAAATTCCAATCCAGCTAAAAGATATATACCGATTTCCAAAAACCTACTACTCAGGAACTCTGTCAAAAAACTGTTTTCACCAAAATGCTTATAACTTTCTCAAATGAATATAAATATTTTTGCACACTTAACCATAGGTTAAGAACACACTAAAGATCATACTACCAACTACACAAAATCCAATCTACAATACAACATGTGCACCAACTAAAACTATGTCTGCTTTCCTGCTAAATTCCAGAATATCACTGTGTTGACATCAATGACAATCCAAGTCATGAATGCAACAACCACTGCTATAGAATGATCACTAAAACATACCAAACAATATCTCAATGCCTCAAAACAATCTCCTCATGCATATATTTTCATTCATTCCTAACATCCATGCCTTATCTTTTCTTGGGTAACCCAACTACAAAGTCCATGCTCAAGCATTCCCATGGCCTAGTGGGAATAGGTAGTGGTTGATATATGCCTGCATTTCAAGAAGTACCTTTGGCCTTTTGTCACACAATACAACTCTCAACATAGTTCCTTATATCAATGTTCATTCTTAGCCAAAATTAGAACCTTTTAACAAGTTCTTGTGTCTTAGTGATCCCAAAGTGACCACTCAATGCACCATTTTGCTTTTCCTGAATCAAATTCTCTCTAATGGACCCTCTAGGAACACATAGTTGACTTCCTTTAAAAAAAAGGTTACTTTGCAAAGTATATTCATCATATTTTCTATGGAAATGATTCTTATGTTCTACACATACCTTGTAAATGTCTGTAAAGTCTTCATCATTATCATATAGATCTTTGAAGTGATCTATTCCCATGCTCTTCAATTGTATCTCTTGGATAGTGAGAGCTCTCCTACTCAAGGCATCTACCACCTTACTGAGTGCTCCCTTCTTATGCTTGATGTTAAATGTGTATGCTTGTAGGTATTCAACCCACTTCATGTGCTTATGACTTATTTTCTCTTGAGAGTTCAAGAAACTTAGTGCTTGATTGTCTGAATAGACTATGAACTCCTTGAGAAGCAAATATTACCTCCATTTCCTTAAGGCCTGAACTAAAGCATACATCTCAAGGTCATAAGAAGAATAATTCTTCTTAGCTTCACTCAACTTCTCTGGATGAAAAGCCACTAGTCTAGTCTCTTGGCTTAGAACAACTCCAATAGCCACAATGCTTACATCATACTCTATGGTGAATAGCTTCTCAAAGCTTGGAAAAACTAAAACAGGTTGTGTAGCAATCTTTTCCTTCAACAACTCAAAGCTCTTGTTAGCTTGGTCATTCCATACAAACTTATTTTTCATGCCTCCTTTGATGGTATCTAACATAGGAGCACAAACAACACTGAATTGCCTTATAAACTTCCTATAGTATTAAGCAAGGCCATGAAAACTTCTTACCTCTATTCTTGTCCTTGGAGTGGGCCAATTGAGAATGGCTTCCTCTTTGCTAGTGTCCATTTTCAGATTTCCACGAGAAAGAAAAAACCCAAGGTATACCAATAATTGCCTCATGAACTCACATTTCTCCAAATTTATCATCAACCTTTCACCATTCAGCTTCTTGATAACAATCTCTAGGTGTTTGAGATGCTCATCCCTTGTCTTGCTATAAATCAATATATCATCAAGATATACCACTATAAATTTTCCAATGTAATCCTTAATAACTTCATTCATGAGCCTCATGAATGTGGAGGGGGCATTAGATAGTCCAAATGGCATGACAAGCCATTCATACAATCCTTCATTGGTTTTGAAGGTTGTTTTCCACTCATCTCCCTCATGTATTCTTATTTGGTGATAGCCACTCTTTAAGTCTATCTTGCTAAAGTACTTAGCCTCACCTAGATAATCCATTAGGTCTTCAATCCTAGGGATAGGGAACCTATACCTAATGGTTATCCTATTAATAGCCCTTGAATAAGTACAAAGCCTCCAAGTTCCTCCCTTTTTAGGTGCTAGGAAAGTGGGTAAGGCACATGGGCTAATTCTCTTTCTAATAAGACCTTGGTTTAAAAGCTCTTGGATTTGTCTAGCAATTTCCTCATTTTGTTGAGGGTTCATCTTATAGGATGCCTTCTTGGGAAGGGTAACTCCTAGTATAAATTCTATCCTATGACTTATGGCTCTTTTAGGGGGTAATGTTGATAGTTTTCCATCACTTACTATGCCTTCATAAGTTTGTAGCATGCTTTATATCTCCTTAGGTAGCTCTGGCTAACACCAATGCAAAGCTAACTCCTTCTCCTTCTTCCAAGGCTTCTAAGAACTCTTTTTCACCAACCATGAGTTCACTAGGACCTACTTTCTTCACCTCTGCATCCTCTAACAGTGACTGAATTTTGAAAGTCACATTATCCTTCTTGAAAGTGTAGGAGTTCTTCACTCCATCATGCATAGCTTGGCAGTCAAATTTCCATGGTCTACCTAGGAGTAAATGACATGCATCCATATGTATCACATTGTTAGGAATAAGGTGTCTCAACCTTGGATAATTCCTATTATTATTATTTGTTTGTAAAATGTATTTCTTGGAAATAATGTAATTAAGTGTGAGTGTACATGTCTAGTTAGCATGTTGATGTGTCACTCCACTTGATGTGTCAGCATCTTCAATTGTGTGTAAGGAGCTCATGGCTGAAATGTTTATGATGGATTCCTATGACACATAAGAGCTATGTCTATAAGTTTCAATGACAGGTGAAGACATGTGGCAACTCATAAAGTTGAGTATTGTACACTCTTCCGCAATTGTGGGGTTCGGGTTCCTATTTTCTTGGAGAATGGTAAAACCCTAATATGGCTATCTTTGGAAGTTTCCCTAAAAAGGGAAGTGCATGATATAAGCATTTTTTAGGGTTACGAAGATAGGAGAAGTAAGTGTATTGTTGGAATGTTTTATGCTGCCGCGATTTGTCTTCAAGAGTTGGAAAATCTTCTGAAAGAACTTGCATTGCAAGTGTATTGTAAACTATAATAGTTTTGATTAATACACTGTTCAGGTTTTGAAGTGCTGGGGTTTTTATCGAAAGATTTCCCCAAGGTAAATTATTGTGTCATTCTCTATTTTTTGTATGCATGGTATATGGCTACAATATCATTGTTAAAGTAGTTAATGAATCTAAAATTGTAAGGAATTAAAAGAATTTGCACAATACTTTCCTTTAGAGATTAGTGTAGGAAGTTGTTTCCGCACTTGAGTTTCCTTACACACATCACACAATACCTTATCTTTATACCTTCCAATTGAGAAATCCACCCAAGCCTGCTCATTTACTAAGACATGTTGGCCTTTATTCAGCCATGTAACCTTGTAAGGACTAGTGTGGGGTATCCTTGGAATGTTTAACTTGCTGACGGCTTCCTCTAACACAATATTGTCAGTAGACCTTGATTCAATAATGACTCTACACACTTTTCCCATCATCTTACACTTTTTCCTAAACAGGGACCTTCTTTGGCTTGGCTCTTATTTAACCGGCTCTTTGATCAATATTCTCCTCATCATGGGGTTCTCATTTTCCTCTAATGTTAGTGGTACCTCAGGGTGATTCACTACTATATTTGTCTCCTCATGAACCAAATTAGTTCTCTTATCACCTCCTTGAGAAGTATTACCATTCTCTGGACACCTATAAGTAGGGTGTCCCATTTGGTTACAATGGTAGCATTTCATGTTGGCAAAGTAATTTCCTCTTCCTTGTCCACCACTTCTTCCTCTAAAGTTAGAGCTCCTTCGTCTACTACCTCTACTAGAGCTTCCCTTTTACTGCTCAGTGTACTTGATTTCTCCTTGAGCCTTTGACTCTGAACTCCTTCGACCATAAATAATGAAGGGTTCTCCCCTTAAAACCACAAACACATGACAAAAATAGAGAAACAACAATAATTTGCAATAGCAGAAAATGAGCTTCTTATTATCTCCACAAGTGTGGAATTCTAAATTTTAGAATTACAATATGCAAAGCCACATGGGCATTCCATTTACAATATTTTGTAGGAAAAAGCCTCGAATCATTACCCAGATCTACCCAGAACTACCCAGAACTACCCTAGACAACACTACAGGCCTTCTTTATATAGGCAATTTCCACCGCCCGAGAAGGTTCCAAAAATTTAGCCCATAGGGCCGACCAAACTTAGAATTATTTTATTTTATAATTTATTAATGTTACCCAAAATTTCCTATCATTCAATTTTGGCCACATCTTGTTTTTTCCAAAAAAGTGTTCAGTGTCGAAAACCCCTTGTATTTTCAACCTTCGCTCTGAAAACCCAGGTTGTTTTTGACCCTTCTGCACTTTGCACTTCTTCTTTGATGTCGGCATTTCATAAGTGCGCAACTCTGACCAGGTGGGGCCCAATTGATGGTTTACAACAAGTTGCATGCGCTTGTCACATGATTGCATAGGCCCTTTTTAGGCTATGCGAACATGTGACTAGCTGTTATCTGCGCGGTTGCGACCATTTGATGGTGGGCCCGAGACTTGCGGTGGTCATTACTGATTAGCCGAGAGCTTGCGGTGACAGTGTGGTTGTCAGTGGGACCAGTGCCAGTACGGTGTAGATCTATGGTGGTTGTATGATCTCATGGGATCTTCTGAGCCCATGAGATCATGCGACAACCGTTCGATGCAGATCTCAGTGAACATGGGTTAAATTTGTAGTCAAGTAAGCAACAAGTTTCCTGTTGGTCGCATGATCCCATGAGGATTCTTAACCACATGCGCTCATGTGACTAACCATCTGTGGTTACAGTATTTTATAGCCAGTCAACAGTCTCCAAGTAGGGTAACATCAAAGCACAACTGTTTCATGTTGGTCGCATGATCGCATGCAGATTCTTAACTGCATGCAACCATGCAACAAGCCTCTAGCAGTCGAGTAAAAAGAGACTCTGGTAGTTTAAAGTGGGCCCCATAGATATAAGATCTACGGTGGTCACATGTTCGCATGGGATCTTTTGATCCCATGTGATCATGTGACCACTATTGGATTCTTAGGTGTTTCTTGTGGTGTTGTCGTGGGTTGGACTGAGGTGGCGGATCTTGTGGGCCAGGTGTCCTGCATGGTAGAGTGACAGATTTTTAAAGGGCTTGTTGCATGATCACATAAAGACTTTTGGCCACATGCGATCATGTGACTAGTGCTATTTCAAAGTGGTGCAACCACCTTTTGGTGGGATTTCTTCTGTAGAGAATGTTTGCAAGTGTGGGGTAGCTTGAAATTGATTTCTGAGGACATTTTCTGGTTGCAATGATGATGATGGACAATCTGATCATTGGCGCCATGGATTTGGCAGGGTACCAGTGCGGTGTTCTTGCACTGATGAATCTTTAAAGAGTTTGTGCGACCTGTGATCACCTATACTTTTGATTTCAAATTTATGCAAAGATCAAATCTGGAGCCTTAATGGCTTAGTGGGCTTGCAGGAGGTTGTTAGGTCAAGGTTGCTTGTCTGCAGGTTGTTTACAGTACAGGGATGGGTACTCAAGGTCATTTGTCTGATCGGCCATGATGTTGCAGGAGGATATTTATGATTAGATTTGACTACTAGGGTTTGTTATTGTATTGTAAAACCTATAACCCTAGTTAGGTTGAATTTTGGACTCCTGCCTGCGTGTAGTGAGTGTTGTATATATTGTTTTTCTTGGAGCCTTAGTGCTCAGAATTCACATTTTGTAAAAAGAAAGTCTCTTTCTTGGAAAGCTATCCATGGCATTTCTTCTTGCCCTCTGGTTTCCCACATTCTATAATTCCCATTGATAATACAAATATTGCAAAGGCAGTTTGTGACAATCATTCATGTCCCTATGCTTCCTTGTTTGCATTATCTCTTATTGGATTAAGGTTTATGAATGCTTTTAGTGATATTTAGGGTCCCTGATCCCTCTTACTTTCAGCTTATATGTGTAATACTATGTTTGATCTCATCTGAGTGAGTTTGTGGATATTCTTCCGCCCCCTGTCATTCTGTCTCATTCATGTGCCCTTTTGCTGAAGTGAATGTTTGCTTGTAGGTCAGAAGTTGTGTCTTATGTTCAGGCCCTCCTATGAAACACTTATGCAAGCCTATTAAGTAATTTGTGACATACCAGACTTAAGTCTTTCACTGGTTTCATCCCTCTATACTGAGATCCAGACCCTAATTTTGGTGCATCACCTAGTAGGTAGTTTGCTTTCCTATTATTTCCCTTTTCATGCACTCCTAACCCTTTCCCTCAAAATTTTAATTTCTTGTTTAAGAGAAAAATAAGGTGATAATCCAAGAGGAACTAGCCTAGAACCTGGAGGTCTCATCTCAGTTAGCAAAGTTCCCACAACCTTGAGATGATTCCCATGTTATACTGAGTTATCAAGACCAAGAGAGCTTGAAACAAGGCGCAAAACTCAATGTATAACAATTTCATCAAAGTCGGCTCAAAATAACTTTTGAAACCTAAACAAAAATTTTGAAAGAAAATTCTATTACGACCCCATTCTAAAAAGGCCATGAAGTGCTCTTCAGGCCCGTCACCCAAAATCTTGACCTCATCCGGGGCCTCTAAAGCCTTCAAAATTGAGTTCAAAGTTTATGTACCCTACTGCCAATACAAAAAATCTTCAATATCTACAAATCTAGACTTGATCTGTCAATGAAACTCTACTAGCAAACTGATATGACTGAGATGAACCTCCACATGTGAAATCAGAACATTCCGAGATCATATGACCAACTTACTAAAAATAGAAACTTTCCATAAATTGTAGCTCTACACAAGATAACCCTTATTGAATACAAAACAAAAATATTTTTGGGTGATGCAAGATTTCTCTTACACCTAGGATGCTCCTGTATCAATAACCACTTGTTTTCCCTCTACTATCTCTTCCTTTACCTCTACCTCTTGAAGTACTAGAATCTTGCTTCTTTCTTAACTTCTCCTCTTCTTTGAAAGCAAGTTGATGGCATTTTTTAATGATGTCAGGAGTCATAAGACTCATCTCATCTTTGATATTCCATTTGAGCCCATTGAGGCATCTTTCCATCTTTACCCTCTCATCCTCTACAACTTAGGATCTCATACAAAGCTTTTAAAACTCCTCAGTATATGAGTGCACATCCAAGTCTTTTTTATTAAGACTTTGCCTCTTCCTTTGGAATTGGATTTCATAATCCTCTGGCACATATGCCTCCCTAATTTTGGCCACCATTTCCTTCCATGTAGAAATGAGATTCTTTCCTTCTTTCTGTTAGGAATGGGAACACTAAGAGGGGGGAGGGGGGCAAATCAGTGTTCACTATAATTAATCTTTTCTTAACTCTTGAAACTTAACTTGAATTCTTTAGTACTGAAATGAATCTCAACATATACATGAAACATAAACACAACACATAACACCAATATGATTACAAGGAAACCCAAATAGGTAAAAAACCCTGGTGGGAATTGACACCCACTAAGAACTGCACTAGTGTCTTGTGATCCTTGTTAGAAGATCTTCAACTATGTTAGGAGTTGTTCTTTACAATTCTTTTAGTACAGTGACCTTCTCAAGGGTTGGACCCTATTAGGAGTCTTTTACAATAACCCTTTTAGGGGTGGGGACACAATTTCCTAGAGCGCACTACTCAAGTGATGAATTCTACAAACTTCTGATTTCAGATACACACTATATCTGTTGGATGAACTGGTGTTGTGACACTGCTTGTCTGATCAGTTCCTTTGATGCACTGATGCTTTGAAATCTTGTAAAGCACTAATACATTATATCTTCTCTTTGCATACCTCTACTCTACTTATCTTATCTCTCTATCAACTTCCATACATATTACAAAGGTACATCTCATATGTATATGTGCATATCAAAATAATTAAATAGGTCGGCCTATAACCGATTACATACAATGCTTCCAAGTGAATTGGCTCAAGAATGTTTACAAAAAAACTTAATTACATGTCTATAACTTAATTACAATAGGCGCATAGCATTTACAAAATAATATTATGACTGCAAGACAAAATACTACCAGTCGGCTGCATACTCTGTTCTATTCTGGCATTCACTATCTGTGTAACTTCAACTGTATGTATCTTTGTCATACTTGCACATGTGATCATGTGGTCTTAGACTTAGCATTAATACACTCTTACCAACTTATCTTCTAGGGTGCATACCATAATTCAGTCATATGCACCTGCGCTGATGCTCTGATCTACTAGTGCTCTGTTAACTATCTAGTCTTCTGTACTTAGCTAAATTCTAATCTTCTAATACTATGTGCTAACTCCAAAACACTATATGACTTTGTTTCCATAATGGAAACACTATTTTTAGTCATATACAATATTATAGTCAACTTTCCAAAAATCTTCCCCTTTGTCATTGATTGCAACAAAGGAATATGGCAAAGTTACTAACTGTACCCTTATACAAAAACTCTTTAACATAGTCTAACTTATATCTCCCTTATACTTTATACATATTCTTTACATATATGTAAGACTCCATATTCTATACAATACTCCCCCTTTGACATTAATAACAAAGGTGCTTAAAAAAATGTATCTCTACAAGTACTTACACTGTTAGGACATTTGGATATGCTATCTGCAACTTTTGGATCTCTTGTTTCCAAAATGCAATCAGTGCATTGACAGTTTGGAGATGGGCGCATAAGGCATATGTCAGCTTCTCCATCTTCTCTAAATCTATGCTAGGACCTTGATCATATGTCACCATGGTGGCATCGATCTCCTTGATATTCTGATTAAGCATATCTAGAGAGGGTGCAAGAGCATTCCTAAGTTGTGTTTGCCTTGCCCTTATCTTACACATCTCTTTCTCAGCTTTTTCAATCTTGTCTAACTATCCTTGGTAGACATTATTACACATGTTTACATCAATGGAGGGATCTTCTATTGATTTCCTTACACTATCGATCATAGCTTCTGCCTCTTGGATCTTCTTGTATAGATCAATAGTCAACTTGTCCTGGTTCATACAATCAGCATTAATCTTCCTAGCCTTTACTGCAAACTCCTTCAAAGATGCTTGACCAGTCTTTAGTAAACTTAGGTCAAGTGCAAAGTTGCTAACCAATTCACTTATCCTCTTTTTCATATGTTTTTCTTCTACAACTAGGGATGCAGATTCTTCCAAGCTAGATAAATTACTCTTGAAGTTTGAAAGAATTGTGCTTACATCATTAATTGAATGGACCTTAGACACTTTCTTATCTTAAGGTAACAGGATGTTCAAAATTTTGACTAATTCAACAAAAAAAGGATTCCTCATCACCTATTTTAATTTTTCCTTCTCCACAGCTAGGACATTGATCTTTATCAGGTCTTCTTCTCCTCAAGAGTCCAAACTAGTAATGTATGGTGTCAAACTTGACAATAATGATGCTGAGGGAGTGATATGAGTGTTATCCATCACTTCTTTCTTTACTCTGATTAGCTTTTCAATAGATGGCTTATCTATTTGTTCACTTCCTTTTTCCTCTTCTTCTCTTTTCTCCTCTTCTACCTTTTCTTCCTCTTTCTCTGATTCTTTTTCTATCTCCTCTTCTTTTTCATCTGTTATATCCTCAATCAATACATTCTTCTTGTTGATTAGGAGGAGTGTCACCACATAGAGTCTCAACCTTTGGTGTTCTTACAAAGGCTTCTTCAGACTTGTCCAAATCAATGTCTGTGGCTGCCATAGTGATTTTTACATTATCAATAGAAATTGTATCATCTTTTTGAGTTTATGTCATGGGTGCAAACTTTTCTGCCTCTGTAGGTGTTTCAACTATAGGCACTAAATCCTGAGGACTTGTAAATGGTATATTTTTGGTTTTTGACTCCTTGGCTACCTTTGTGGGCACTTGAGAGTGGGAACGGTAGGTGGATACATGTGCCTATTTAGAAAAAAAAACTTTCTCCAAGGCTTTCTCTATTTCTTTTGCAGCCAACTCATAATTCTTATCCATGATATGTAGTGTTCTAGACTTGGTTCTGAGGTGTAGCTTCACCAGATCTAGCAACAAATTTTTCTCCTCTAGAGAACATACCAAGAGGCTCTCATCTAGAATTTTCTCTCTAATTCTCAGATCTTCCTCAATTTCCTGTCTCTTCAAGAATTCCAAAATGTTCCATACATTGTCTGGAATCACTATCTTTAGTGCTAGGACTATCTTCTTAAACTTTAGCATATGTTTAATGATCATTCCATGAATCTCTGATTTGTTAATCTCACTGTATTTCTCATAGAAATTTTCTATCTAGCCAATTCTACAATCATCAATTATCCTTGTTCTCAACACTTTTAGACTAGGTCTAAAACTTACTTGCAGAGGTTCTTGTGTGCTTTTTCTTTCACTTCTTGTAGTGCGTGAGGATGGGTGGCTTGGACCTGACTCTTTCTTCCTCTTAGCCATTATTTTATTCTCAGGAGGGGCTTTAAGATTAATTTTTTCTATGGGCGTAGGAGGGGTAACATCTATTTTGACCTATTTATCCTTTAGTTCATCTATTTTCTCAATATTAACCCTTTTTGTCTTAGGATCATAAGATTCAGCTTCTACTGTAGATGTGCTCTCAATTTCCAAAGCAATCTTTTCTTTTCTTGCTTTGTCAAGGTCTTCCTAGGTTACTCCATGGATTCTGATTATTTCAAAAGTAACCTTAGCTACTTTTCCCTTAGTTGCTACACTATTCAGAACTATATCAACTTCTCTTGTCTTCTCTTCATAAGTACCCCACCTAGGTTCATTAGGGTCATTAGGTGTTAAAAGCAATACTTGTGCATATGCTTCTAGGATTGGTTCCTCAACCTCATATTTGAGTTGATGGATCCACTTTGTTCTAGGTTCAACTACTTCCATACAAGTTATATAAGTCTCAGCCATAAAGAAAATGTTGTCCTTATATTTTTCAACAATTCTCTCTGGTATTCTATATCTCATCTGCATCTTGATCCTAAATATCTTCAACTCCAACTCCATGTAATCCTTTAGTATACTCTCAGTAGATGCCTTAACGAAAATCTAAGGCATTATAGGAATACTCTTGTCTAAATATAGATCTGACACCTTTCCAAGGATGTGGAAGTAGAGGTATATGATCAGAGACCCAAACCTGAATATTTTGGTCTTTTCATGCTTAATGGCTGTAATATTGTCTGTCAATTGTGCACACAAGATCTTGCACAGATTAAAATCACCATTTTCTCTCACCAGTATTATTGTTGCAAGAATAGTGGCCGCTGACACACTATTCACTCTATTGGTGTGTTGAAACCTATATGCTAGTATCATAGACATCAATTTGATGTCTTTCTCCTCTATAGGCTCAATTGTCATTCTACGCCTATCACTCCTTGATTTACATGCTTGTTCAACTAGTTTTCTTACATCCTTGCCTTCTAGAATAACGATGCCTGACCTTGAAGGCTTGTCATTTCATGAATTAGGTCTCATGTGATTCTCACTAGTACTTCACCTATCTAGAATAGGTCATCATGAATTCTGTTGAGTAAAATCTTTATCCATTCAGACTCATAAAACTCATTTGCCATAGCATATTCAATTATGGGATGGTTTTCCAACTATGCAAACTCATCAAGGAAAGTTTTATCTTGTTTCAACATGGTCTCAATATGCACTCTAATTCTATCAACACCTACTGGTTCCTTCTTACAGTAAATGTATGCACAGATGCCTTTGACATGCATAACACCCATAGGGATTCAGGAGAATGCACCTTCTAAGTCATCTAGGGTAGGCTTAAAGGGATGTCTCTTGAAAATGTATCTCTTCTTCTCCAAAACATCAAACACAACAAGAGTAGCCATAACTTATTTGTATATCACTTTATAATCAATTTTTGAGACCTTCTGAATCGTCGCAATGGATTAGGGCTTCCGCAACTGATCAGACACACTTCTTCATTGGTGAATCAAGCTTCAATCCTTCACAAATTAGATGCTAGGGCTTTTGTGCTCTCTAATCACTCAAACTCGAATGCAATGAGTAATCTATAGGTCTCTGTGTACTTAAAGTGAAAATTCTACCATTAATGCTTGCTGCATAAACTAGACTTTCACTGAAAATCTCCAACTTTTATTCTGTAATCAACCAGGTAGTGCACTCTTGCACATATGTTCTACTAGTCTCCAAAAGGTTAAATCTAAAGGCATATACTCTGAGGGTGAGTATACTAGCCATGCAGGGGTTTAGAGCTAAATTAGCTCCCCCTATGACCTTGAGGGCCATTCATCCAAATGTAGAGGGTGCATCCATTGCGAATGCATCCAATACCTACTCATCAACCTTATCCTTATTTTCCTCTGACCAAATCAAGCTCACATTTTCAGAAGCTTTCACAAACTTGACTTCTCCTTCGGTATCCAGTATTGACTCTTCTAGCTTTTTAGGGATTTCCTAACTTTGCGTCCTTGATCTACAAAACTTTGAGATGTGTCCAACCTTTTTACAAGAGTGACAAATAACTAGAGGCCTTAAATTCCTCGACACATTGATATGGGTTACCATTTTACACTGTCTAGCTGAGTGACCATTATAATTACATATCTAACATGTAATACTCTAAGAAATTTTTGTTTGATTCTAATTTATCTGATTATGTTGAGTCTTGTTCTTCTAACTTGTTCTACAATTTATAGCTCTATGACTAAATTTATTGCATGAATAACAGTAACCATTGAAAGGTCTTACCTCTTTATAATTCCTTGCAATGTGTCCATGCTTGTTATAGGCATAACAAGTTCAGTCTATTGGCTTGCACTCATCCTTGGATGATTCAACATTATCTTTAGTCTAATTTTGAGTCTCCAAAGCATCTGTAGTATCTTCTGGTGCTTTCATTCTTGCTTGCATTTTATCAATCTGATTTTGTGCTTCATTGAATCCAATGTCATTGTTATCTCCTTTGAGCTTCCAAGCATATAACTGAGATTATATCAAATCCTTGCTTGTGTGTAATTTATTAATGTGATTCTTTTCCTCTTTCAATTCAGATTCCAAATTTTCTTTGTTGTTTCTTAGCTCCAAGATTTCCATGTTTGCTTGCCTTAATTCTTCATTCAATTGAAGGTTCTCCTTGACTTGTTCATCATATACTTCTTGATTGTTAGTTAGCTTATCATTCAATTCTTCAATTTGATCTTTCAAAGATGTGTTCTCTTCATTTATCTTTTTGACCATTATCCCTAAATCACTATTAGAACAATCTTTCAAATCTTTTCTTAGTCTTTTGATGACTGCTTGAGAATCACTGACTTTTTCCTTGAGTTCTTCAATTTCTTTTTCAGATCTATCAAGGTCTTTAAGAGCAGCTTCAAGATTCTTTATCAGATGTTTCATTTCTCCCTTATCCATGATCTCCTCAAGTGGTTAAACTTCTTTACTAAGGACCAGAGCTCTGATACCAATTTTTACGAATGGGAACACTAAGAGGAGGGGGGGTGAATCAGTGTTCACTATAATTAATTTTTCTTAATTCTAAAAACTTAACTTGAATGCTTTAGTACTGAAATGAATCTCAACATAAACACAACACATAACACCAATATGATTATGGGGAAACCCAAATAGGTAAAAAATCCCAGTGGGAATTGACACCCACTAAGAACTACACTAGTGTCTTGTGATCCTTGTTAGAAGATCTTCAACCCTGTTAGGAGTTGTTCTTTACAATGCTTTAAGTAAAGTGACCTTGTCAAGGGTCAGACCCTATTAGGAGTCTTTTACAATAACCCTATTAGGGGTGGGGATACACTATCTTAGAGCTCATTTCTTAAGTGATGAAGGCTACACCCTTATGATGTCAGATACACACTATATCTGTTGGATGAATTGGTGTTGTGACATTGCTTGTCTAATCAGTTCCTTTGATGCGCTAATGCTTTGACCTCTTGCAAAACACTAATATATTATATCTACTCTTCACATACCTCTAATCTAGTTATCTAATCTCTCTATCAACTTCCATACCTATTACAAAGGGTGCATCTCATATTTATATGTGCATATCAAAACAATTAACTAGGTCGGCCTACAACCGATTACATACAATGATTCCAAGTGAATTGTCTCAAGTGTGTTTACAAAAAAACTTAATTACATGTCTATAACTTAATTACAATAGGTGCATAGCCTTTACAAAATAATATTATGACCACTAAACAAAATACTACCAGTCAGCTACATACTCTGTTCTGTTCTAGCATTTACTGTCTGTGTAACTTCAACTGTCTGTATCTTCGTCATACTTGCACATCTCATCATGAACTCTTAGAATTAGCATGAATACACTCTTACAAACTTATCTTCTAGGGAACATACCATAATTTGGTCATATGCAAGTGTGCTGATGCTCTAATCTATTGGTGCTCTATTAACTGTCTAGTCTTTTGTACTTAGCTAAATTCTAATTTTCTGATACTGTGCGCTGATGCCAAAACACTATATTACTTTGTTTCCATCATGAAAATACTATTTTTAGTCATATACAATAGTATTGTCAACTTGCCAACACTTTCTCCCTCTCATCTTGTAGAAACTTCCACCAAGTGAGTGCAAGACCTCTCCATCTAGCATTAGCCACTTTAACCTTTTGAGCCTCTATGATACCATCACACTCAAAGTGGTTTTCTAGTCCTTCTATCCAATCTAGGACTACCTGTGGTTCCATCTTCCCATTGAAGATAGGAATGCCTTCCAATGCTTTGCCACTCAAGGCTTTCAATGTCTTGAAGAATGGTTCTTCAGCCAATATTGGGTCTAGTTTGGGGACTTCATCCTCCAAAGGAATCTCCTTTTGTTTTTCATTTATCTTATCATTAGCTTCTTCAACCTTTACATCTACTTCATCTACCTTTACCTCTAACTGAGCCAATCTTTTCTGGAGTAGTCTATTCTCCTCCTCTTGGTCTTCTACATTCTTGGCTAACTCACTGTTAGTTACCATTGTACTATCTGATTCAAATTTTGTATTCTCTCCTACTGATTTAGTAGGTTGAAACATTAACCACAAGCCTGATCAAAATAGGCTCTGATACCAATATGGTGTATGTGCTTCTTGGTGTTCTTGCAAAAGTGCTAAGAAGACCTAGCTTGTCTTCTTCAAGGATCCTACTCTCCTCTAGGATCTTAATAGGTTTAGATCACTAACTAAAACCTTTACAAACTCTTCTCTAAGAGTTAAACTCTTTGTGCTTAACCTTGAAGGACAATCACCTTGTTGTTACTCTAATGCTTTCTCCTACACTTAGAATGCTTTAAGTGTCATCTTCACACAAAATAGAAAATTCATTTTAGGGGTGTCAAAAACCTCAATAAAATCCATATTGCTCCTATTTGGACCCATCTTGAAGGATCTCCAAACCCTTTCCTATCGGGTTCAAGAACTAGTCTTTAGGAGGCCTAATTAGGCCTAATTCCTTGTAGCCCTTGACAGGGTCTTCTCTCCATTTCCTGCCAAAACATCCCAAAAAACTTGAAAAAATAATTTGGTATTTGGATACCCTTTTGGATTTTATAAACGATTCAGAAGGTTTTGGGTTCCTAGGGCCTTCGTACATAGGCTTCCTATTATCTAGGTCAAATAGGGCTAATAGGCCTAATTTATAGGACTGGACTAATTTCTTTCTCAAATCTAAACCAAATGGATTGGTAAGTTCTCAATCCTCCTCACATGACATGATATGATCATATCCAATTTGGAAATGTGTTTGTTCTGTACTATACTTCATTCTACTACATGAAATTTTCAAATCTTCACTACCAAACCTCTAACCAGGCACACTAAGCTCGCCTAGGGCTTGGCATTAAAAATAGTTTCTCAAATCTTACAACTTCCTAACACTAAATATGTATAGACCAATGGCTCCCCTAAAACATTCATCTACCCTTAGGAAGATCTTGTGGCTAGATTTCATGGGGGAGCCATAGAAAGACAAACTGGTCAAGACAGGACCAGGAAACCCTCTAGACTCTAATCTACTTATCAAGTAATAATTAACTTGGGAAAGGGGGGATTCAAAAGATAATAAAATACATGTAATATAAGTCCACATAGACCTGTTGGAGTACTAGGACAATGGGTAACTGCCAGGGTGGATCCTTCACATGAAAAGAGGACCAAGGTTACATGTTTGTGAGGGAGGATCCTAATGTACAGGCTATGTGATGACACTCACCTAGATGGTATGCTAGAAACCTAATATTTGTGAATAGTATGATGATATATTATTTATGTCATTTATTTTAAGTGAATGGTTTGTATTACCTTAGGATGCCTGATGCCTCGTGAGTCCCTGGGTTCTATCTCCTATTATAGGGTGTGGAACTTTACTAGTTTCACATGGTTGGGTGTTAAATCTCTTTCGAGGTACTGTTCATGTTTCATGGCTTGGATGTGTTTCAAATTTATGGAGTGATAAAGAATTCTCATTTTGTACCATGTACCATTTGTTCTTTTAGTGCAAGAATGTAAAGATCTCTTTGTAAGCCTTTGGGTCATCTGATGTAATTGTAATTGTAATTGAAATTGCAAAGACAAAGCAATATAATTAGGGAGGGATAGCTTTAGGGGTTTTTAAGTGATGTTTATTAAAGATTCAAAATTTTTAATTAAGAAATGTAATCTTTTAATAATATCAGATTTCCACAATCCATTTTTAACTACATGTACGTTTCTGGATTCGATTATGTGTGTTTTTTAACATCAACATTTTGAATTAGACTCTGTGATCCATCATCAGGAAGAGAGAGTGAAAGAATAGTAAAAATGAAGATAAGAAGATCTTTCCTTTATCACTCCTATGATTGAAATGAAAAGTAAGATCTTTAATGTGAAACCTTGAATATATTTTTTAAAGGATAGTTATTCAATGTGTAGATAAGAAGAATTGGAAATGGAATGAAAAGTAAAGGATATATTCATTTAGTTAGGAATGAAACAATATGGTCTTATCTTTTCCTTAATCTCTAAAGTTGTTAGAAAGTAAAGTCCACCAAGATAACTGAGAGGGGGGGGTGAACTAGTTATCAAATAACTACAACTTTGATGCAGGAGCATCCTGGGTGTAAGAGCAATCTTGCATCACCCAAAAATATTTATGTTTTTATATTCAATAAGGGTTGTTTTGTGCAGAGCTGCTATTTATGGAAAGTTACTATTTTTGGTAATTTTCGTATGTGCTTAGAATGATCTGATTTCTTTCTTGGAGGTTCATTTTGGTCATATAAGTCTGCCAGTAAAGTTCCATTGCCAGGTCAAGTGTATATTGGAAGATATTGAAGATTTTCGGTATTGGCAGCAGGGTACAAAAACTTTGAACTCAGTTTTGAAGGCTTTAGAGGCCCCGAATGAGGTCAAAAATTTGGGTGACGAGTGCTTGCGCCGATCAAGCTTGTAGAGCGCTTCGTGGCATTTCTGAAATGGGGTTATAATAGCCGATCGGGTCAACTGGTGATGACTTATGGTCTTCGGAAGTTGGACCACCTGAAATGGCGAAAAATAATTTTCTTCAAAATTTTTGTTCGGGTTTCAAAGGTCATCTTGAGCCGACTATGATGTAATAAAATGTAAAATAAAATAATTCTAAGTTTGGTCGGCCTTATTGGCTAAAATTCTGGAACCTTCCTAGGCGGTGGAAAATTGCCTATATAAGGAAGGCTGTATTATTGTCTTAGGCAGTTCAGAATAGTTCTGGGTAGTAGATCTGGGTAATAATTCAAGGCTTTGTCCTACAAAATATTGTAAGGGAATGCCCATGTGGCTTGCATATTGTAATTTTGAAAGTTTGTAATTCCACATTTGTGGAGATAATAAGAAGCCAATTTTCTGTTCTTGCATATCGTTATTGTTTCTCTGTTTTCTGTTATGTGTTTGTGGTATTAAGGGGAGCACCCTTCATCAAGTGGTATCAGAGCCAGGTTTTCCTGAGTGTGTAAATAGATCGCCGACTGTGAGGTAGTTTGCACCAGGACCGTGGTTAGGGTTTCAGCGTGCATTGCAAAAAAAATATAAAAAAATGCCTCCACGAAGAGAACGTGGCGGAAGGGCTGGCGTTGTGACACCTGCGGTTAGAGAGCTGTAGAGACAAGTGCGAGCATTGCAAGAAGAGATTCACAGAGGAATGAATCTTAATGTAAGAGAAGAAAGTGATGATGAAGCGGAAGAAAATTTTGATCAGGAAGGAGAAGGCGAACTTCCGAACCCAGAAGAAGAAAGGCTTTTTCGAGCCCTTTCCAAGATCGGGAAGAGACCTAAGATCGAGGTTCCTACATTTTCAGGGAATCTTAACCCAGAAGAATTGATCGACTGGATCAATGAATGTGAGGAATATTTTGAGTATGAAGATGTTGAGGATCCTGATAGGGTCAAATTTGCGAAGGCCAGACTGAAAGGTCATGCGAAGATCTGGTGGCAAGAGGTTCAATTGGAGAGAAATAGAAGAGGGAAAGATAAAATCACAAGATGGGATCGAATGGTGGATAAATTGAAGCGGCAGTTCATTCTTGTTGATTATGAGCTTGACCTACTAAAGAAAATGCAAAGTTTGAAGCAAGCAGGAAGATCTGTTCAGGAGTATACAGAGGAGTTCTATCGACTCCTCATCAGAACGGGCCATGCAGAAGCTGATAAGGAGAAAGTTGCCCGTTACCTTAATGGGTTGAGGCCGAGCATTCAGGAGGAGCTGAATTTGGTTTGAATGAATAGTATTGAAGAGGAATACCAGTTTTCCCTAAAAGTAGAGGAAAAGTTGAACAAGAAGTTTGAGAGCAGACAAAACGGAAGGGGTCGCGGTGGACGATCTGGTGGACGGTCATATGGTGGCCGAAATGAAGATCCGAAAAAGAAGGATGAGGCCAGTAGCAGTCAGAATCAGCGAGGAAATAATTCCAATCACTTCCAGGATCAAAATAATAGAGATCAGAGAGGAAGAGGAAGAGGACAAGGATCTGGAAGAGGTGGCTTCCATGGAACATGTTTTCACTATGGAGAAGAAGGTCATAGGGCATTTGAATGTCCTCAACACCAAGGAAGAACAGATAGGAGAAATGAAGGCCAGGCCAGAGTTGCACATGTAGATGAAGATGCTAGATCATCAAATTCTGAAGATGCTGAAAGAGGAGAAACGTTGATTAACAGAAGAGTCCTATTGAGTGGTGAGAATGAACCTGAGCAGAGGAGGAGCCTGTTTCGCACCAGGTGCAAGTGTGAAGGTAAATGTTGTGATGTGATTATTGATAGTGGAAGCACTGACAATTTGGTGTCAGAAGAGATGGTGACAAAGTTGAAGCTCAAGCGACAGAAACACCCACACCCACACCCACACCCACATCAACTTCGCATAGCTTCATCTCCAATATCCCACGTGCGCTAACTCAAACTCTATCTGCTTCTCTGCTAATCTTTAGTAGATCACTGTATTGACATCAATGATAATTACAGTCATGAATGCAACAACAACTGTTATAGAATGGCTGCCAATGATCCCGCATAGGATAATTTCAGTGTTCATTCCTAACAATCTGCCCCATTCACATTGATGGCAACATAGATGTAAAATATCCAAGTTCATGAATACCAACACTGCTGCACACACTGCTACATTGCTGCTTAGAAATAATTTCATATCCTCTTCATCAATCAAATCTTGCTTCATTATCCCATTAAGTTCTCTCAAATAGATGGTACAAATGGTTTTTCATGTATAATTCTCCCCCATTGACATCAATGACAAATACTTCATCACTATGTCAACAACTGCAATGTCAAAAGATACTATTTAGAAAATACATTTACTAGAGTCCTCATGACTCAGCTCAGATACACATACTCCCCCATAGAGGAAGTACCAAAATCTAGTCCAGAAGAAAGATAAGGCTCATATACCACTAGACAGATGCAACATTCTACATCACTTCTCAAAAGTAGGTTGGGGCATAACCCCAAGCATTCCTCTCAGATACTCAAAAGTATCCTTAAACAAAGGCTTTGTAAATATATCTACTATCTTCTCTTTTGTGCTTATATACTCAAGTATGATTTCTTTTTCTACCACTTTCTCTCTCACTACATGATACTTTATCTCTATATGCTTTGTCTTAGAATGTAGTACAAGATACTTAGACACACTCATTGTGATGGTGTTATCACAATGTATAAAAATAGGTGTTTATAGCTGAACGTGGACCTATAATCCAGACATAGACACAACATAGTCATTGCTCACAAATCGAATTATGAAAATGAGTATGAATTACTAAATTCATAGATTCATAGTGAATTGACCTATTTGCCTCCTAATTAGTTGGGATGTTTAAATTACTCTCGGGTTGGAGAGCCAACAACCATTAGACCAAACTAAGACTGAGGTTTTGAAAGCTTGAAATGATCAAAATGAACAATTAAACTATATAAGAATGCAAGTTAAACTAAGAATGAAAGTGCAATTTTAAGCTAAGAAAACTTGAAATGACATATAAGAATTGCTCTAAAAACATATAATAAAACTAATTAATATGAAAATGCCATTAAACTAGAATGAGAAAGTAATCTAATTATGTAATAAAGCTCTAAAGCATGAAAATTGAGACTAAAATTGGCTATAGTTTGGGTACTCTCACAATTACCTCTTTTTTTGAATGAGGAAGAAGGTCTATAATATAGACAAGCCCAAGGAGAGAATGAAGAGGTTCTTGAAATGAAATGGTTGACTCTTCATTCCCAATTGAGACAAATATTGAGGAATTACTTAATTAAAGAATGAATTATTGCCACATATGAGTGACTCTTCGAGTAATTTGAATCATTAAATCCAAATAAGATAGTCCATTCGAATAACCAAGTAATATTAATTCCTTTTATGTGTATTAACTAAAGAGGGTAGATTTTAATTTAATTTCAAGTACTTAGGACTTTTGAATTAAATCAATTTATCATAGGGATTATTTAGCTAATAAAGTCGAATACTTAAGAATTAATTATAGTGTAAGATTAATGCAATTTAGGGTTTTTGTAATTGACACCAAGTCAAATAAACTTAGGTAGGAGAAAGAAAATTGCCTAGTAAAATAGGACTTTGATGATGTAAAATTGAAGAAAATGCACCAAAATTGATTGAAATGATTAGGTGCCAATTTTGGGGTATTACATTTGCCCCTCATTGAATTGATGTGCGAGCAGTGTGTTGATTCAAAGAATAGTCTGATGTGATGAGGTTTCAGGATTATCCCCAGAATGGAGCTTAACCCTTAGAAGTCAAGGTTAGGATGCCAAGACACCGAAATAGATCGAACTGTAGAACCATCTCCAGAATGAGACATGATTCTCCGAAGTCTAAGTTAGATTGTGAAGATAATGGTCTGATGACAACTTGAGAGGAGCCCAAAATCAGGGTTAGATTGCCCCAATATCAATTGATTGAATGATGACAGATGCAGATTTAGGACTAATCTCTAGAATCAAGGTTAGATTGCCCCAATACGAAGCTTATCCCTCTAAGACCCAGGTTAGATTGTCTAGATAACTGTCCAAAAGAGATTTCAAGAGCCATCTCCAGAATGAATCTTGACTCCTAGGAATTAGGGTTGGATTATCCCAATACCTAATAGATTTTGAGAACCATCTCCAGAATGAAGCTTGATCCTTGAGGATCTGAGTTAGATTGCTCAGATACCTAAAAGATAGATGACAAGATGCGAGGCACAATGATACCCCTAGAGATGAGATGCCCAAGCGGTGAGGACTTTGATTAGATCAGATTGACATGAGACTGGTTCGACAAGATTCAAATGATGCAATCATCCTGCCCCCTAGAGAGTGAAATCGAAAGGAGACATATTAGAAGGATGATTGACAACAAGAGGTTTCATCATAGAAGCAATCAAACTATATTCAAGAAGTTACAGAAGTAATTTGGAGCAGTTGGGAGGTCCTATTGACCAACTTTAACTATGGTTGACCATGGTTGACTAGATTTTACTAGAGTTGACTTTGATGAAAAGATTGAAGATGTTGAGAAAATGATGAGGAGATGAGAATCTCGCAGGAAAGCAACGCCAGAAGGCTGACTGTACAAGCACCCAATCCCAAAGGATCCCAGAATTTAAAACACAATTTTGAGCTCTCTAGAGATGTCAGATTTTGATTTTGATCACAAAAATGGATTCAGAGCAGTCGATTTAGCCAAGGGTGTAATTTTTGCACAAAACGGAGCACTTTTGAAAATTAGGTCAAAAGCTATATAAGGCTCGGAGGGGTCATTTTCAATCATTATTCACTTTGTCTTCTTGTGATTTGAGCTTTGATAGAGAAATGGAGGGCATTCTAGTGCATACACATTCATTTGAGTGCTCTCGATGATAGGCCCAACCACTGGAGTATTAAACACCTGTGAGTAGTCGATAATCATCCTTGCATTTCAATTTTTAGCAATTTCTAGGTTGATTTAGGCTAGATCTAGCAACTTTTAGGTCTTGTTCTCCAAGTCTTGCTTGAGAAAAATAGTTTCCTCGCACCAGCCTCAGTTGCCCCTTGCATGAGGAGATAGTTTCCTTGCAAGGGTTAGGGGATCTTCATACTGAGTGGCTCTATGTTCTTGTGTGAGCCAATAGAGGATCCCGCATAAAATTTCATCCCGGTGATGAAATCTCGCTCAAAACAAGGTCCTATTTCATGCGAAATGTTGTTGCAGTTTTGTAAAATCTTTGCCAAATTTGCATGAAATCATCCAAGTAGAGAATCACATAGTTGTGTCTAAGATAGATGCATTGCTATATTTGTTGTTGTTGCTCTGAAAACCATCATGTCAAGATACTGATTCAATGTCGCTTGCTTTGCAGGTTTACTTCCCAAATGTCACCTTCCGATCACACCATCTTGTTATCACCACATTGGTACAGAGATTGATAGATGCTAAGAGTGCCCACATTGATGGGCTAGGATTAGGATACTTGTGTGATATACCTAACATTCAGGTAAATCACAGTCTTCTTGGTGCACTTGTCAAGCATTTCCATTTGGAGATGAACACATTTCACTTACTACTCAGGGAGATGACAGTCACTCCTACGGATGTTTATAGGATATTGCGGATACCCTTCCATGACACCTGGGTAGAGTATGATATATGACCAAGGGCAAGCAAAGTGGCATTGAGGACCATTTTCAAAGATGAGTTGGTGATGGGTCAGGCTATCTCATGGGATGAGTTGGTCAGTAGATATGGTAGTGCTCATCAGTTAGCAGTCATTTTTCCATGTTCTTGAGATGCTATTTAGTTCCAAATAGGGGACAACATAGATTCGAGTGTAGCTAAGGTCGCATGTTGTAGAGGATGCTAGATAGGCCAGCCACCAAATTCAGATGGGGTGAGTGTATGCTCACCCAGATGTATCACGAGATGCACGAGGTGGTGTATCAGAGTGCCAAGACCATGGCAGTTGGAGTTTTTGTTCTACGAATTTGGGCCTAGGAGCATCTCCATGTTTGCAGGTTGATATTCCATGATACATGGTAGGCCGTTGAGCTTTATATATATAGGTACATACGTCCTATGACTTAGCCATTACTGGGTAAGACCAAGCAGTGGCATGGTCAGATTAATGATATGGCAGCAATTGTTTGGAGACCTTGGGTTGCTACCGAGCTATGGGATGATGCTCAGCGTGAGTTATCATATATGTTTGTCTTGCATCCACTGAGCAGATGCACTATCTTTTTTATTGAGTGATTCTTACTCACATGCATGATGAGGCAGTTTGGGCAGCCACAAGACTGCTCATAGGAGTATGCCACATATGCTCACTTCGTCAATGAGATGAAGAAGGGCTGGAAACCTAGATTAGATCAGGGGAGGTGTACTATAGAGGCACGGGTACCTATAGCATGATGGGACTATATAATGGATGTCACCAAAGCAGGGATGAAACCTGCATACAGAGATTACTTCTTAGCGGATCCCTTCCCTAGGTTCACAGATCCTATTGGCATGGGGTAGGGAGCACAGTAGCAGCCTACACAGTAGCAGCTAGCACAGGAGCATCCATAGGGATAGCAGTAGTAGCAAAAGGTACCTTCCTAGTAGCAGATACCACTATAGCAGCCTGGGTAGAGAGCATTGAGGCCTCGAACAGGATAGGTGGACATCCCTCCTAGGACCATGGGATCAGATGCAGGTGCTAGGAGTAGTGGGACCCAACAGAGGTCCACTAGGCAGAGGATAGAGGACCCATCATAGCAGATGCCTCCTAATAAGGAGGCACAAGTCGAGGATGTGTATATGATAGATCAGGCCACATGGGAGCCACCATAGCTAGCACAAGTTTAGGAGGCTCTTAGGAAGAGCCGAGAGAGGGTGGGGCAGGTACAACATGAGAGAGATGACTATCACACATAGGTCATTATCTAGGAGACGTAGGTAGCTAAGAGAGAGCGAGAGGTTAGAGATCTCCGAGAGGAGCTAGAAAGGGCATGACTAGAGGCCATATATGAGTCCACTTAGGCAGCTTATTACTATGTGGCATATGTCGGAGTTGTTCTAGATTTGTTAGAGTAGGTGCCTCCATTTTTTGAGTATGTCAAAGCACCACAGGGACCTCCACCACAGGCACCACCATAGAGACCGATGCATCCTCTGCAGAGATTGATGCCACCTCCATAGGTACCAGCACAAGGACCACCACCACCACCTCCAGATGGTAGCGAGCAGAGTTAGCTTTAGCTTGATACACATATTGTAGCCCATTTTTGATACTATGCTCGAGTAGCACCCTTCTTTTGTACATGACATTGATTCAACTAAGATATATATGAGATCACCATTTTGATATCATTGTACTTATTTATATACTGCTTTGATGTTCATGTTTTATGAGATGTTTCTAGATGAGTTAGATGTATGAGTTAGATATGAACATGCTTTATTTTATGATATGAATATGCAATGTGAAAATATGATGATAGATGATAGATGGATATGTAGAATGAAATGTGAAATGCAAAATGTAATGTATGATTTGAGTTATGTTTATAATGGATGCACATGTATATGTAGATGTAAAATGTATGCATATGGGCTTATGATAATGCAATGAATATGCAATGTATGTGGTACTAATCATCTTGTGCAGGACGTAGCAATACATGATAGGTACTAAAAAAAAGAATGTTTCAAAGATCGAGAGTGAGGACCGAACACTTGTGCAACCATGACAAACCTAGGACAAAAGATGAGAACCTTCGATGAAGAGATCTAAAAGACAATCAAGAGAGCACCAAACACTATCTCAATGCAAGCCTAGAATGAAAATGCAAGCTTAAACTAGATGCAACCCTAGGACTTGGTTATTGGACTCATTGTATTATCATCATAGAGTTTTTAGCAATAGACATTCGTATGATGCCACACAATCCTCACTGACATTGCAATCATGAGAATATGATTATGACATAAGTCTTAGATTTGTCGAAATGAGGTGTAAGCATTAAGGCACAAGAAGCCAGAATGACCTGGACACCTATTCCTTTTGATTTAGCAAGTTAACATAAGCATCCAAGCATAATTACTAGAATGACCTGAATGTTGCTTGCGAACAAACACACGAGACACATGAGAGTTCTTTCTTTTTCCAAAGAATGCTCATAGTGACCCTTAAATTCACTTAGTAGGATAAGCGTTTACAATTTCATTGGTAGAAGAAAGAAGTCACTCAAACAAACAAGGAGAAGAACCAACCTCACCAAAGTGTCCATATAAAAGGAGTCAAGGTACACATGGCCATCCAACACAAGATGAAGGCTCTCACAGTGGACACCCCTCTTAGATAGATTCATTGGATCATTGGAACTAAACCAGCAAGCATAAAGTAAAGAAAAGATCATGCCCCCAGTCTTTGCATTTCTCAATCAAGAAAGACCTCTTAGATTCGTTCGAGGGGAAATGATAAAGAAACAAAACAAGCACTCAAAGGAAAAGCTTAGCACACTTCAAAGAATCACAAATTCAGTTTTAGTTTGTGTTCAAGCAGATTAAAGTCAAATCAGAAATATACAATGTTCGAAGTCTCAAAAGGACAACGATAATAAGAAAATGTAGTGAGAACCACTAGTGACCATCACGAGAGACAAAGTCTCAAGAAGATATCGGAGCGTGAACCAAGTATCAGCAAGCAGACATAGTGAGAACCACTGGTGACTAATACAAGGAAGATTCTCGAAAAAGAGAACTAAGCATGAATGAAACATCAGTACGTAAACGTAGTGAGAACCACTGGTGACTGATGTAAGGAAGAGATCCTGAAAGAGAGGGGTTTGAATGAGAGCCAGGTATTAGTAGGCAGGCATAGTAGGAAACACTAGTGACCGATACATGAGAGATCCTCAAGGAGACAAATCTCATAAGTAGCTAGGCATTAACAGGTAGACGTAGTGAGAACCACTGGTGACTGATGCATGATCAAAACTTCTGAAAGCGATAGGACAATGCCCCCTAGACTAGGAAGATGCCCCCAAGTGTGACAAGTTCCAATCCATGAAGAGTCAAGCAAAATCTCAAAGATAACTGAAAGCAAGTGCATGAGCTAGCAAACAAAAGCGGGAAATGAACTAAAGCAGGAAACAAGGAAAGCAAACTAAAGCAGGAATGCAAGGAAACTAATGCAGGAAACTAAGAGCCAAGCGATGCTGAGATGAGATATAGCTTCAAGAAACAAGAGGCACCTATTCACCACGTTTTCACCATCTTGGCAGAGATTCTATTTTTGCTACCATGACGCCTATTTACCAGGTTTTCATCAATGGCACATTTTTCTTCTTTTTTAATTTTTTTGTACTTTTCTCTTTTTTTTTATTTTTTTGTATTTTTCATTTTTTGATTTTTTTGTATTTTTTGATCTTTTGATTTTTTTGTATTTTTTTCAAATTTTCTATTTTTTTTAGTATTATCAAGGTGCCTATTTACCAGGTTTTCACCAGGATAATAGATACATCAAAGCACATGTTTACCAGGTTTTCACTAAGATTATCATTTTTTCATGAGATTTTGCAATTTTTAGAATTTTTGACAATATACCATTTTTTTGGATTTTTTCAGGATCAATAAGTATGTACATGAGCATATAGAGAATGTCTTAGTTGTAGAACTTCTTCAGATGAAGAGTGTTGATCAGCTCTTTGAGTTTCTCTCCTTCAGTGGTGGAGAGTTGGTAAGCACAGACCTAAATGTTGTAGTAATAATATATGGACCAAGCTAGTTTGGTTCAAACTTTCCTTTCTGGACCCGCTACTGTTGATTCTTGGGGTTTTCTCTCAGGACGAGATCATCCACTTGGAATTCCATTTGTCTGACTTTCTTATTGTATGCTTTTGACATTCTCTTCTGGTATGCTCGAAGATGATCGAATGCCACCTTCTGAAGTTCATCTAGTAACTCTAGCTCTTATAGCCGAGATATTCTAATGTCTTCATTAGTAATGAGGCCCCTCAAAGAGACTCGCAATGTAGGAATCTCAACCTCAATAGGTAATACTGCATCTACTCCATAAACCAAGGAAAAGGGCATGGCCCTCATTGGTGTTTGACTGCTTGTTTTATAGGCCCATAAAGCTGAATTAATCTGGAGGTGCCAATCTCTACCATATTTATGAACTATTTTGTGCAAGATTTTGAGAATTGTCTTATTAGAAGCTTCTACTTGTCCATTACCCAGGGGATAATAGATAGACGACTAATGTTGAATGATCCTAAATTTGGTGCATAACTCTTTTAGGTCCTTATTCTTGAATTTTCCCCCATTGTTAGTGATAATGGCTGAGGGTACACCATATCTATAGATGATATAGTTTAGTATAAACATAGCCACAGACTTGCCATCAGCTATAGTCAGAGGCACCACCTCAACCCACTTAGTAAAATAGTATGTAGCTATAATGATGAACTTGTGCCCTTTGGAAGAAGACAAATGAATCTAACCTACCAAGTCAAAGGCCCATTGCTGAAATGGCCAAAAAATGATGAAAGTAATAAGCTCTTTAGTAGGAGCATGGATCATATGAAATTGGCACTATTTACAAGCCTTGGCATATTGAATAGCTTCTTTCTACATATACAGCCAGTAGTAACCAGCTCTAATAAGTTTATGATATAACATCAGACCACTCAAATAAGACCCACAGATATCTTCATGTACCTCAGCTAATGCACATTTAGACTCATCGGGTTCTAGACACCTAAGGAGGGTACCGTCTAGACCCCATCTATACAAGTCATTTGATATGATGACATACCGTGAAGCATTATGAATTAGGTGACATTTTTCATTCTGAGTATAGGTGTCTGGAATGATTTGGTCATGGAGGTAGGAATAGCTATGGTGGTAGCAGGACAAATCATGTCCAATGACTGAACAGATCATCCTAGATTCAGGATTGTCATAGGCTAGGTAACATAATGTCTCCACCAGGAATTCATGTTTGAAGTCATTTTCTGGCATCTATAACATTGAGGCAAGAGTGGCCATAGCATCGGCTACTTTATTTTCTACCCTCAAAATTTGTGGGAAATAAATGTGTGCAAAATATAGTTTGAGATCATCCACCATTTGTTTGTAAGGCACTAGCTTGTCATCTTTTGTTTGATAGACATCATTAACTTGGTTGATGATTAACTGAGAGTCTCCAAAGACCTTGAGCTCATCCACATGCCATTTAATGGCTATCTTCATACCATTAATGAGAGCTTCATATTCAGCTATGTTGTTTGTGCAGGGAAACAACATTTTATAAGCTTTGGGTAATGAGTATCTTTGAGTTGTTATAAATAGAATGTTTGCGCCTGATCCTTGCTGAGTGAATGATCCATCAAAGAACATGCTCCAAGACTGATGTGTGAGAAGCATGATGGATTCATCTAGGAATTCAATGTTTAAAGGTTGGTGATCCTTCATAGGAGCTTCTGCCAACTGATCAGCAATTGCTTGTCCCTTGATAACTTTTCTTTCCACATACTCAATGTCAAATTCACTAAGTATCATAACCCATTTTTCTAGTCTACCCATGAGGGAATCTTTGCTCAGTAAGTACTTTAGTGGATCAATCTTTGCAATGAGCCTTGTAGTGTGAGTGAGCATATAATGTCATAGTTTTTATGAAGTAAACACTACTGCTAGACAATCTTTTTCAATGACTGAATAGTTCATCTCATAAGAGACCAATGTTCTATTGATATAATAAATGGCTCTCTCTTTGTTGTTCTGATCTTCTTGAGCTAAGAGAGCACCCAAAGATGTGTTTGTGGCTGAGATGTATAGTATGAGCGGCTTCCAATGAATAGGAGGCATCAAATTGGTGGATTAGCAAGATACTATTTAATTTGAGTGAATCCCCTATCTCATTCTTCATTCCATTCATAGGTCACACCCTTATGCAAAGTTTTAGTGAATGGTTGTGACTTGTCAGCCAATTGTAAAATGAAGCACCAAATAGATAGTAGCCTTCCCTAAAGTCTTATCATTTGATTGATTTTCTTAGGTGGAGGCATTTCCATAATAGCTTGAACTTTCTCTGGATCAACTTCTATGCCTTTAGCTAAAATGATGTAACCCAAGAGTTTCCCAGAAGTGACACCGAATGCACATTTTTTGGGATTAAGTCTAAGACTAAATTGTTTCATGCGGTCAAGTGTGGGACCCAAATCTATAAGGTGAGTTTTGCATTGCATGATTTTGGCCAAAGTTTCATCCACATAATCCTCAATTGTTTTATGCATCATATCATGGAAAATGGTAGTGACAACTCTCTGATATGTTGCTCTAGCATTCTTAAGTCCAAAGGGCATGACATTCTAGCAAAAGGTGCCCTAGGCACATGTGAAAGCGGTCTTTTCTTGATCTTCTAGCATAATTTTTATTTGATTATAGCCAAAAAAGCCATCCATCAAGGAATACATTTCATAGCCCGCTGTCATGTCCACTATCATATCAATATTAGGCAATGGGAAGTCATCTTTTGGACATGCCTTATTTAGATCCCAAAATTTTGTGCACACAAAAATGGATTTATCATGTTTGGTAACTCAAACAATATTCAAAATCCACTCTGCATAATCAATAGTTCTTATGAAACCAGCCTTAAGAAGCTTTTCTAGCTCTACTTTGACTAAAAGTGCCACATGTGGATGCATCTTTTGAAGCTTATGTTTGACGGGTTTAATACCTGGTGCAATGGATAGATGATGCATGATTAGATTGGGGTCTAATCTAGGCATATCAGAGTAGGTCCATGCAAAGTTTATTTTCTTTCTTTGAAAGAAGTTAGTGAACTCTTCCTTTTCTTTTGCAGATAATGACTGGGTTAGATGAATAATTTGTGGAGCAGCCTCTGTACCCAAACTCACTGGTTGTGTCAGCTCAATCAATAATGATGATCTCTCTTGAAAATGGCTCAGGAGTGTATCAATTATCTCATCCTTGGGTGCCTCAGATAGGTTTTCACCCTCAGATACGTCTTTTATTTTTACTATTTTTGGCTCTGATACTGCCACATTGTGGTTTTCACCATCAGAGCATCTATTTTTTCTTCTTTTAATTTTTTGACTAAGATACTTGATATCTACCTCTGTCATGCTGACACTACCTTCACTGGTGGAGGAAATTATAGGTTCAATAGCATGGAGGTAACAAGCTAGAGCATAATCATTCTGGAACATTAGGACTTCATTGCAGGAAGAAGGGGAGTTCCATTTTATAAGCTTGGGATTTTTGAGCGAAAGGGAAGTAGTGGCTAGCTCAATTGCGTTCACATTATAGTCATCAAAAGCATGGATAAGCAAGTCAAGACCTAGAGTGATCTCATCCAAAGGAGCATTTGAATCCCTATGAGACCCTATGTTGGAAGTAGAGGACAAGTTAACACCAATGGTGTCTAATTCATGTGTCCTAACACTAGACCTTCACCTATTTTGAGAAGGTTTTCATATGTATGCACCGTGTCTATATCTTTATCATAAGTAGCATTAGACAAAGAGTCAAACTCATATTCATGTGAGTCAGTACTTGATGTGGGAATTCCATTAGCGCTAGCAATATCATCAAACTCATTCCCATCTCTTGTGGTATTGACAACTTGCTAAAATTTTTCTTATTCAGACCACTTTTGAAAATGTGGTGGTATGTATTGTTCACCATGAAAACTAGCACTGTCAGTTAGAGTTGCTTTCCATTGATCATAGGTGAATTGATGCACTGAAGCAGTGTCATCAGATTCAGTATCAATCTCTACCATATGGACAAGTATGATAGGCTCATTTGGTTTTGCAAAGAGTGTAGAAAGTTCTGGAGGAATAGGATATGGAAAAGTATCCTCGTCAGAGCTAGCCTCTAGATTCACCTCTGGACTAGTATCTTCAAATTCTAGCTCAAGTTCAGGTTCTGGTTCTAGCACAAATTTCTTGGTTCCTAAATGGAAGGGAGTCTTTTTGAAGCCTAAGCTAGTAGTATCCTTTGTGCAGTGACCTATAGCTTCAATGGGTTTCAACAAACCATTGTTATTCATTCCTATAGGATCACTCCCTTTGTAGCCACTAGTACATCTGAGGTCAAATTCTGATGGCCATTTGTCAAATTTGTAATGCTCATTTGTCAGAATTTTGACACCTGATTCCGTCGCCATTTTTGAGTTGGAAATTGTGATAGAAGACATACCTATCGGTTTACCAACACCATGTCATGTCGAAAACTTGCACATGACAATAGCTTCGTTATGGCATTTCCTGCGGTTCATCCATCGAAATTCTGATAACAAGACCTATCAGAAATATGTAGTCTCTATCGGAAAGAACTATCAAAAAATATATTTCTGACATTAGTACTATTGGAATAGCGATAGTTTGCACCAAATTTTGATAGATCTACATGTCGGTGATATGGCCTTAATGTCGAAGGGTCTGTCGAAACTTTTCTATTTACGACACTTAAACTGTCGGAAGAGTGATAGGTGTGCAGCATTTCTCTGGCAGGTTTCCTTGTTGAACGTATAGCATTACTATCGCAATAAATGTCATAAATTATTTTTCTCTGACATTTTGTCTGTCGAATGCATAGCGCTTCCATTGGAATTAATTATAAATTGTTGAAAAACTGACGGATAGGCACATTAAAGTTAACACATCTCAAGAGACCATCATAGGTTGTCTCTTTCTTCAGTCTATATTATTGACAGAATGTTTTACCTTTCATTAGCTCATCAAATCAAGGGATTTGAAATAATTTAATAGAATATTTTCATGACAATGTATATTATTTAAGTTGATGTTGCATGAATTTATCTACTTCGCGCACTTGTAGACTATGAGGACGGTGATAAAGAAGAATGGCCATCTTCATAGTATACAAGTGCGCGAAGTAGATAAATTCATGCAACGTCAACTTAAATAATATACGTTCTCATGAAAATATTCTATTAAATTATTTCAAATCCCTAGATTTGATGAGCTAATGAAAGGTAAAACATTCTATCAATAATATAGACCGAAGAAAGAGACAACCTATGAGGGTCTCTTAAGCTGTGTTATCTTTAGTCCTAACTATTGTCCTAGCTACTTGTCGATCGTCGAGAATAATCACCGCCTTGCATTTATGTACACTGCACAAATTGATCACAGTCTCACAAAAGCATTTTACACTTGTACATCTCATCAATATTGGAGGCCTAAAGTAATTTTATACGATCACTAGCACATTTCATGCATGGATGAGAAACACTATCCAAAGTTTCTAGATAACCATTTTTGAGAAGAGGAATGAGTGGAGGCCAAAGAAGGGATAATTGTGAAGGTTTTATAGATGTAGGTTACTGAATCATCATCTCTGCATTGGTACTCAATCTGGCCTCCACTCCATATACGTCTTCTCATAATCTAAAAACTGTCCATCATTGATTCTCATCATTTTTTCAGCATCTCCATGGACTGAGACCTTAAATTATTGAGCTTCTCTTTGTTTCGAGAATAGTTTAACATTCTCTACTTAACAGGGCCAACCACGTGAAGGTGGAAGCTCACCTAGCCCCTCCTAGGAGCCTCTTATGACCCTTTACGACATTTTAAGACCTCTAAGATGTATTCTCAGGGATCGTAAAGGGTCATAAGGGGTCTTGGGACACAATAGCTAAGAAACTTAAATGTAGGCATCATGGTCACAATTTTTTGGAGACACAACATAATTGAGTGGTTTTCTAAGATGATGCAAAGTAGTGGTTTCTTTGCATCATTTGGGAATAGCACTCAATTATGTTGTGTATCCAAAAAATTATGACCATGATGCCTACATTTATGTTTCTCAGCTATTGTGATATGTACATCATAGTCTGTCGTTGTTGCAGCAGCAGAGCCTATATTCCACAACAAAAAGGAAGACATCTTTTTAGCCTGGGTCTAGATCCTACCCCAATTGTTGAAGGATCCAGGGCCAGGCTTGAAAGATGTCTTCCCATTCTGTCTACAACATTGTGTCCATCCATGATCTCAGGAACATCATCATCTTTCCACTCTTCATTTGCCAAAATATATCAATTCTTCAAGCTTGCAGAGTAATCTTATTAATAAAAGAACTCTTGCCAACATTAGGGTACCCACAGATCAAAATAGTTGATGTTATTGGTGCTTGTGCTCAAGGATATCGATTCACTATTTTGAAATAGCCAAATCATTTTTATTTCAATTGTAGAGAAAAGGAGTGGGAGAAAACGAGCGGGTGAAAGCTGATCGAGCTCAAGAGAAGGCATTGCATTTTATTTGATCATGAATGCTCTCTAAAATGAACAATCATGTTTTCTATTCAATTCTTTTTTGCATTTTTTTTCCCATATTCAGTAGATAAAAATCATGGCGGCAGCCACTTAGCCATCTTTTTGATGTTCTAGGTATTTTACAAAGATACAGGTATGTGAATTTATCATTCAATTGCTTGTAGTTATTGGTCAAATGCACATATTTTGTCATGTTGCAAGGGCAAGATATCAATTTAGTGTTTTTAGTTTATGTTAAAAGTTGATTTGGTAAAATCCTCAAAAAACACATTACATGTTCTAAAATGTAAAGTTGAATGTTAAATGTAAGATATATATCTCATCCATAGTAATCAAAACAAAGGACATGAAACTTATAAGGAGATTTACCAAACCAAAAATATAAGCGAATAGGAAACATGGATTGGTACCTTATGAATTGGTTTTTGAGGTGCACAATCTTCATCAATCTCCTTAGAAAAAGACCCCTCCTCACGAAAAATGCATTTAACACAAAAAACAAATCTACAAAACTAAACCAATGGCATGTTTAGAACAAAGAAATAGATTTATAATAATATGCTAAAAATTCTATTATGTTTAATACACGCAAAAGGACCAGTCCCAAAAATTCTTAAACATACTTTATCTGATATGATAATAACATGCTAATTAAACTGATAAAGGTATTATCTGCATTTAATCTACCAATTACTAATTACACGAAAAATAAATTTATAAAATTGAACCAATGGCATGTTCTTCGTATGTGATTTCTTCATCTTTCGAGCCTTTGGCATCATATTCGACTGCAAATTTCAAATGCATTGCATTTTATTTGATCATGAATGCTCTCTAAAATGACCGCATTCTATTGGTGTCATGCCCTAGCCCGTGCTTTATTTCCATTATTTGATGTTATTGGTGCTTGTTCTTAAGGATATCGATTCACTGTTTTCAAATGTTTGGATCATTTTGGTCATGACTATTCCTCTAGTACACAGTTAGGAAATATAACTGTCTAATGATTATATGTAATGTTGAATGGATTAAATGCTTTATTCTTGGTGGAAGTGAATGGAAGGAATAGTGTTGGTGTTAGGTTTCATTTATTATTGAATTCAATGGTTTCCAAGATGTGTTGAGGAGTTTGCTCCTTGTTTAATGTTAACTGTTCTTGCACAATCCACTCATACAACAGTGAAATGCTATGTGATTGACAATTTCATACAACTGGTCGTTTGGCATGTATTAAATACAATCCAGTCACTTATTGAATGCTTTGGAGACTACTGGTTTAACTGTCCATGCGTTACAAGTGACTGAGATTCATTAAAGGATAAAAAACCCTTCATTTTGGGGTTATTGTGTGTGGATTCAAATGTAGGTTTGATTTGGTTAATGTTTAGAAGAGATCAATAAAGTATTTAAAGACAATCTTACATGTTTGGAGAGGTTTGAGAGGCACTTATAATGACTGTACCCTCACAAACAGCAGCATAGACTAGTTTTACTAAGTTTCCTTTCTCTATTTTGAGGTTTCCTTTCTCTGCCGCAGGGGTACAGTCAGAGGGTTGATTGAAAAAATGATCCTTTGAATGGTTACTATGAATATGAATGATTTGATATAGCACATTGCTCATTTTACTTGAAGTTTGGAATAGCTTGTGCAAGGGTGAAAGTAGTTTTGATCGTTTTGGTTGTTATTGTTCCTCTACACAGTCAGAAAATGTAAATGTCTAATGATTATATGTAATGTTGAATGGATTAAATGCTTTATTCTTGGTAGAAGTGAATGGAGTTTCCAAGATGTGTTAAGGAGTTTTCTCCTTGTTTAATGTTAACTGTTCATGCACAATCCACTCATACAACAGTGAAGTTACAAAACTGAACCAATGGCATGTTTACAACAAAGAAATAGAATGATAATAATGTGCTGAAAATTCTATATATTCTATTTAATACACACCAAAGGACCAATCCCAACAATTCTTAAATATACTAGTTATCTGATATGATCAATTGTTAATAAAGGTCTAATTCTGTAGACTACTAACATGAAGGAAGATTTGACCTAGCCAAATTTTCCTTGTACCACACAAAAAAAATGTGTGATAACTATGTCTACTCCAACCTTAATTATTTAAGAATTCATCATATCAGATAAAGTATGTTTAAGAATTGTTGAGAGTTCTATTAGACCTTTGTTGTAAACATGTCATTGGTTTTCAAATGTTTGGATTCACATTTGTTGATATTACTTGCATATATGTTTAATGATGCCATTATATATTACTGTCACTGAAATGACCACATTATACTAGTGTCATACCCTAGCCTGTGCTTTAACTCCATTATTTGATGTTATTGGTGCTTGTGCTCAAGGATATCCATTTTTTTGAAATGTTGACTATGGTTATCAAATGGACAGCCTGTAAGCTTCTAGCTAGGCATCATTTGTATTGATAGCTTAGGGTGTCAAATGTATTGTATCATTGATAGTTGAGACTTTTTAAAAAGGAAATATGACAAAGAACGATTCTGATTTAGTTTCTCTATTTTGATCTCTAAGTGGGTTACAACCCTAGAGAAGTATATGCATATTTACAAATGTAGTTGCAGGATACATAGCAGCCAATAATTCACAAGAAATCCATGCATCCAATTTGAATAACAATTAATACAAAGAAATAGGGTCCTCCAATGGCCCAATCAGCTGGACCTTGATTGTCCCCTCAACCAATGACCCTTCAAAACCAGGTTATCATGAAATCAGTGAATGATCCTTCATTCTCCTGGTCTGCCCTACATCCAAACATATTGGAAATACACAATACAATGATAACAAGTCTTTCAAAATCCCCTTTCCCTCAAGGGACACTATCAACCATCCCTTCCACATAGAATTTCACTGTTGTATGAGTGGATTGTGCAGGAACGGTTAACATTAAACAAGGAGCAAACTCCTCAACACATCTTTGTTGTAAACATGCCATTGGTTCAGTTTTGTAAATTTGTTTTTTGTGTTAAATGCATTTAAATGGAACATTAAGCATAGTAATAATATCCTTAATCTATTATTAATTGCAGATTAAATGCCCCTAACACCTTTATCAGTTTAGCATGTTATTATAAGATACTAAAGAAGACCTACTATTTGTCAGAGAAATATTCACTATCCCCCACAATGAAGACAATGAAGATTGAACTCCTGCCCCACAACAAAAAACATTGTAATAAGAATAAGATATAAAATAGTGTTAGAATAAACTTTGAACAAAGACATGTAATGCTTAAGTTAATGATCTAAAAAGCTACAAATATAGGAATTGAAAAAGAAGATAGTGCCAAGAAACATTTTCACAAATATGAAATGTGAGGAAAAGTAATAACATTAACAATGCCAAGATTCACAGCATTAAATTTCACTTGCGGATGAGTTTCTACAGTGGGTTGCCCAGCATCAAAAATATGTTGAGTTGCATTTGAGCTGTAACTAAGAGTATCATGTGAAATAGACCCTAAACTTTGAAAGCGTTCTCCAACCTAGCAATTCAAAATTCAATCTAGGCAAGCATCAGTAAGTGAAATAAATTATAGACATCAACATCATCATAATCATTAGAAATAAACTTTAAAGACATATTTTGGATAGTACTATGTTTCTTGAAAGTTTTTGTGATGCTTCTAAACTTTAAAGACATATTTTATGGCTTAATGATAACATAGATTAGTGTTTTGTTTTCTAATGGAATGTTGTTGATCATTCATGGTCTTGAAGAAACTTTTGATTGTTTTGATTCTCAAGTCTTGATGTTGTTTCTCAATGTGATATAGACTGACCACAAGATGGTTTAGTTGGTCCTCTCTTTCTGTTTAATCATTTGTCTTCTTCATGGTGTAAGTGTCAATATGTTATAATCCAACCAGCATGTCATACCCCCACTTCTGATAAACCACATAGCATGCAAACCACAGCCAAAGACTTGGGTGATCAGCATACACAAACAATGATCACCCTTAGGAAATAATGATCATTAATATTCATTAATGGTGGGCGGTGATTCCTTGGTAATAAAGGCACTGACAACATTCATAATCGTATAGCTCTTTACCTGATCTAGTCACATCATCAACATTAAGGTCAGTTTGTCTGGCCTCAGCCTCAACCTCAACCTGCTCATTAACAATGGCCTCTACACTCTCTATAGCTGCAATACAAATTATTACATTAATCCAAACACCAATTGCACTTAAATTTGTATTACTACACCAATCAATTTAAGATGTTTACTTGTATTACTATGATGCATGTACTCATTGTCATCAACACGCACAGGTTGTGTACGGCAAGAATCGGCAGGCTACATTTCAATTTCATACGCATTCATGTTATCATTATTTTCTTACTTAAAACAAATTTACTCACTTTGTGTTGGAACTTAACATCAAATGCTTCGTTATCGCCATCCTAATAGTCTACAAGTGTGCGAAGTAGATAAATTCATGCAACGTCAACTTAAATAATATACATTGTCATGAAAATATTCTATTAAATTCTTGCAAATCCCCGGATTTGATGAGCTAAGGTAAAACATTCTGTCAATAATATAGACCGAAGAAAGAGACAACCTATGATGGTCTCTTGAGCTGTGTTATCTTTAGTCCTAGCTATTGGGTAAGGCCTAGAAGACTTATACCTGTCGATCGTTGAGAATAATCATCACCTTGCATTTATGCGCACTACACAAATTGATCCTAGTCTCGCAAAAAAAATTTACACTTGTACATCTCATCAATACTGGAGGCCTAAAGTAATTTTATATGATCACTAGCATATTTCATGCATGGATGAGAAACAATATCCAAAGTTTCTAGATAACCATTTTTGAGAAGAAGAAAAAGTGGAGGCAAAAGAAGGGATAATTGTGAAGGTTTTCTAGATGTAGGTTACTAAATCATCATCTCTTGTTGATATATTTTAGATTCTACTCCGGAATGAACAAACTATAGAGATCTAACATAGCTAAACATAGAATAAAGTAAAAAAGAAGAGATAGAAGATACCTGGATATCAACCAAGTATACTCCAGTCTATATGCCTCCAAACTATACTAACAAAGGTGCTGAGGAGAACCTGACTAGTACCTTAGTGTTAGTGTATTGAGGAAGAGTCCACTCCTTATAGAGGCTTCCAACCCTAATCAACTCGCAGTTAACATTGCCAATAATTGCTAGTTGTATGGATCAGATCATAATTTGATCTTTATTCATTCTCATACTTGTTCTTATCTATTAGCTGAAGCTGCTTATCTTTCACACCAATATATGTTGATCTGTGATTGCAATTCACACCAATAAAAATCACTAAATATTGTTCCTTGATGAATTCATTGCTATCTCCATGAATTCGTAGCTAACTCCATATTTGTTGCTTCCTCTATGAATTTGCCACTACCTCCATACATTGCTCTTAAATTCATTACTTCCTCTAAGTTTTCTTAAGGCAGAGAATCAAGGTTTTGGGGGAGGGAAGCACGTTATGTTTTTGGTGCTTCTCTCCCTAGAATCCAACACCATATATATATGAATTGAATTATCTTCAAGAGGGCTGACCTGGTCTTATTAAATATATTTAATGTTAAAGCCAAGAGGCCAACCTTGGGCCCTTAACTAATTCAACCAACACATATATATAGATGAAATAATAATCTCCTTATTATTATAAATCACACAAGGGTATTTATTTGATCAGTTTAATCTTGGTCGAAAGGCTATAATTATTAACACTCTGCACTAGTACTCAATCTAGCCTCCACTCCATATACATCTTCTCAGAATTTAAAAACTCTCCATTGTTGATTCCTGTCATTTTTTTAGCATCTCGATGGACTGAGACCTTAAATTATTGAGCTTCTCTTTGTTTCAAGAATAGTTAAACATTATCTACTTAATAGGGCCAACCACGTGAAGGTGGAAGATCATTTGGCCCCTCCTAGGAGCCTCTTATGACCCTTTATGACATTTTAAGACCTCTAAGATGTATTCTTAGGGATCGTAAACTGTTGTAAAGGGTCATAAGGGGTCCTAGGACACAACAGCTGAGAAACATAATTGTAGGCATCATGGTCACAATTTTTTGGAGACAGCGTAATTGAGTTGCATACCCAGATGGTGGAGAGAAACTCTTGCACCTCTGATTCCAAGTTGACTACATCTATTTCTCATGAATACAAGGTCCTCCAATAGATGTATTCAACTTGGAATCGGGGTGCAGAATTTTCTCTCCACCGCTTAGGTACACAACACAATTATCTCCAAAATATTGTGACTATGATGCCTACAATTATGTTTCTTAGCTATTGTGAAATCTACATTTATGTTTCTCAGTTGTCGCATTTATGTGCATGTTTTTTATGTATTTTGGATAGTAAGTCTAATTTAATTTGTCCATGGACTAAGACCTTGAATCATGTAATGAGGACGCTTAGGACACTAGTATATGCAAATTTCATTATTTAATAATAAAAATGTATTAAAATGTTTATACCTTCTTCCATTTGCTAGTGTAATTCCTCTTTGAGTATCCCCTTTCTCCTTTGCATCCAAAATGAACTCATTCCAATCCCTCACTAGAATAAAGGGAGGATGCTCAAACTTCAGCAAGACTTCATACCACACACATTCATAGATTACGTTCAATGCATTATTTATGTTTGTAAATCAGCATTGCATACAAATCTACGGACGGTGCGTGGTATGAAGCCACGCTCAAGCTTGAAAATGATATTCAATCCATAGTCAAGGTCAAGGAGAAAATGGAACAACCAAGAAAATACTATATGTTAAATCATGTGATTCATAGCAGATTGGGGCTCACCTCAGCCATAAACATTTGTGTATTAAAACTATTCACAACTTAATAATATTAGTTAATCAAATTCTTAAATCAATGTATTCAAGTTGTGGGAATTCACGGGGCTATTTTGTATCTAACACACATGCACCCGTAAGTTCATTGAAATAGTAGGAAAAGAAAGAATAATTTAAAAAGTTTGAATCAATAGTAACTGTATTATTTTAAGATTAAATATAAATCCACTAGTTAAGTCTTAAAATGTCAAAGACACTAGTTAAGTCTTATAATGTCAAGTAGGTAAAGCAATAATAAGAATATTGCATAAACATAGGTAACGATGTCCAAATAGTAATACATGTAATGTACTTGTCATCATATCTTTGAAAAGTGTCATTATTATCCAAGAGCATTCTGATACCCGCCATTACTATCTTACATGTGTGGGACAGCTCATTACATTTGTGCCATTTGAGAAAGACTAGCCTACTCCAAAAGTGGTGGGAAGGCATCATCATTATGTACCTTATGTGCCGAAGATGACAGCCAGGCATTAATTATGGCCATGCCTATCACAGTTAGGAGTAGATCAATTCCCAAGATCTTTTACTTCTCCGATAAACCAAGTCTGAAACTCTAGTTTCACTTCTATCAAACATTCCCTCTTTGTGTTTCTGCATCAACAATGAAGTAATAGCTTCTGGTGCTTAACTCGACTATATTTATTTTTCATTCATGTATTCTATTTGAGTTGTATACCAAATAGAATACATGAATGAAAAATAAATATAGTCTAGTTAAGCACCAGAAGCTATTACTTCATTGTTAATGTAGAAACATAGTGAGGGAATGTTTGATAGAAGTGAAACCAGAGTTTCAGACTTGGTTTATCGGAGAAGTAAAAGATCTTGGGAATTGATCTACTCCTGACTATTACAGGCATGGCCATAATTAATGCCTGGCTATTGTCTTCGGCACGTAATGTATAGAATGACGGCACCTTCCCTCCACTTTTGGAATATGCCAGTCTTTCTCAAATGGCACAAATGTAATAAGTTGTCCCACACATGTAAGATAGTAATGGCGGTATCAGAATGCTCCTAGATAATAATGACACATTTCAAAGACATGATGACAAGTATGTTACATGTATTACTGTTTGGACATTGTTACCTATGTTTATGAAATATTCTTATTATTACTTTACCTACTTGACATTATAAGACTTAACTAGTGTCTTTGACATTTTAAGACTTAACTAGTGGATTTATATTTAATCTTAAAATAATACAGTTACTATTGAATCAAACTTTTTAAATTATTCTTTCTTTGCCTACTATTTTGGTGAACTTACGGGTGCATGTGTGTTAGATACAGAATAGCCCCGTGAATTCCCATAACTTGAATACATTGATTTAAGCATTTGATTACCTAATATTATTAAGTTGTGAATAGTTTTAATACACAAATGTTGTGAGAAAATTTGTGTCAATCACATAGCATTTCATTGTTGTATGAGTGGATTGTGCAGGAACAATTAACATTAAACAAGGAGCAAACTCCTCAACACATCTTGGAAACCATTGAATTCAATAATAAATGAAACCAAACACCAACACTAGTCCTTCCCTTCACTTCTACCAAGAATTCTAGCACAAGCACAAGCTATTCCAAACTTCAAGTACAAGCTATTCCAAACTTCAAGTAAAATGAGAAATATGATATATCAAATCATTCATATTCATAGAAACCATTCAAAGGATCATTTTGTCAATGAACCCTCTGACTATACCCCTACGGCAGAGAAAGGAAACCTTAAAATAGAGAAAGGAAACTTAGTAAAACTAGTCTATGCCTCTGTTTGTGAGGGTACAATCATGATAAGTGCCTCTCAAACCTCTCCAAACATGTAAGATTGTCTTTAAATACTTTATTGATCTCTTTTAAACATTAACCAAATCAAAGCTACAATTGAATCCACACACAATAACCCCAAAATGAAGGGTTTTGTATCCTTTAATGAATCTTAGACACTGGTAACGCATGGACAGTCAAACCAGTAGTCTCTAAAGCATTCAATAAGTGACTGGATTGTATTTAATACATGCCAAAGGACTAGTTGTATGAAATTATCAATCACATAGTATTCCATTGTTGTATGAGTGGATTGTGCAGGAACAGTTAACATTAAACAAGGAGAAAACTCCTCAACACATCTTGGAAACCATTGAATTCAACAATAAATGAAACCTAACACCAACACTATTCCTTCCATTCACTTCTACCAAGAATAAAGCATTTAATCCATTCAACATTACATATAATCATTAGACAGTTACATTTTCTGACTGTGTAGAGGAACAGTCACGACCAAAATGATCAAAACTACTTTCACCCTTGCACAAGCTTTTCCAAACTTCAAGTAAAATGAGCAATATGCTATATCAAATCATTCATATTCATAGTAACCATTCAAAGGATCATTTTATCAATGAACCCTTTGACTGTACCCCTACAATAGAGAAAGGAAACCTCAAAATAGAGAAAGGAAACTTAGTAAAACTGGTCTATGTCACTATTTGTGAGGGTATAGTCATGATAAGTGCCTCTTAAACCTCTCCAAACATGTAAGAATGTCTTTAAATACTTCATTGATCTCTTCTAAACATTAACGCATGGACAGTCAAACCAGTAGTCTCCAAAGCATTCAATAAGTGAATATGAATGTTTGAAAACTTTCCTCTCAACTTCCCCAACCACTCCAAATCGGTTAGAGGGATTAGTTGAGTGTTTAGACACTAAAACTTCTTAAACATACTTTATCTGATATGATGAATTTTAATATCAACAAACGTGAATCCAAACATTTGAAAATAGTGAATCGATATCCTTGAGCACAAGCACCAATAACATCAAATAATGGAGATAAAGCACAAGGTACAACATGACACCAGTAGAATGCGGTCATTTCAGTGAGCATTCATGATCAAATAAAATCTAAAGCATTTGAAATTTGTGGTCAAATATGATGCCAGAGGCTTGAAAGACATTTCCCATCAAAGATACCAATCAAAGATGAAGAAATCATATACCTTCTCTCACGCTCAGCTTGCACGAAGGAAGATTTGATAGCCAAATCTTCCTTGTACCACATCAAGAACATGTCATTGGTTCAGTTTACCATGTTATTATCATATCAGATAAAGTATGTTTAAGAATTGTTGGTAAGGATGGGAATAGTGGAGATTCTAGAAATATCCCTCTAACCAATTAGGAGTGGTTGGGGAAGTTGAGAGGAAAGTTTTCAAACATTCATATTCACTTATTGAATGCTTTGGAGACTACTGGTTTGACTGTCCATGCGTTACCAGTGACTGAGATTCATTAAAGGATACAAAACCCTTCATTTTGGGTTATTGTGTGTGGATTCACCCGCTTTAGCCAGGAAGATCAAGAAGATGGGGCAGGAGGACATTGTGGTAGAAGAAGTATTTAAAGAAGCAACAAGAAGCAATAGAAAAGTTTTCAGGAGTTTGGAACAACATTTTAGAATCCATGAATGATATGGGTAAGGTGACCTTCATTCTTGGTTGTGACCTCAATGAAACATTGGATATGGCTGATAAGAAAAAGGGTCACTTGTTGATAGTGTTCCTTGAGGGAACGGGGATTGTGAAAGACTTGTTATCATTGTATTGTGTATTTCCAATATGTTTGGATGTAGGGCAGACCAGGAGAATGAAGGATCACTCACTGATTGCATGATAACCCAGTTTTGAAGGGTCACTGGTTGAGGGAATAGTCAAGGTCTAGATGATTGGGCCATTAGAGGACCCTAGTTCTTTATATTAATTGCTATTCAAATTGGATGCATGGATTTCTTGTGAATTATCGGCTACTATGTATCCTGCAACTGGATCCGTAAATCTACATATACTTCTCTAGGGTTGTAAGCCACTTAGGGATCAAAATAGAGAAACTAAATAAAAATCATTCTTTGTCCTATTTCCTTTTAACAAAGTCTCAACTATCAATGATACAATACATTTGATGCCCTAATCTATCAATACAAATGGTGCCTAGCTAAAAGCTCATAGGCTATCCATTTGATAACCATAGTCAACATTTCAAAAAAATGGATATCCTTGAGCACAAGCACCAATAACATCAAATAATGGAGTTAAAGCATGGGCTAGGGCACGACACCAGTAGAATGTGGTCATTTCAGTGATAGAAATATACAATGGCATCATTAAACACATATGCCAGTAATATCAACAAATGTGAATCCAAACATTTGAATACAATGAATCGATATCCTTGAGCACAAGCACCAATAACATCAAATAATAGAGATAAAGCACTGGCTAGGGCACAACACCAGTAGAATGCAGCCATTTTAGAGAGAAACTCCCTCAACACTAAAATGAAATGCATTCGAATATGATGCTAGAGGCTCGAAAGATGAAGAAATCACATACCTTCTCTTGTGCTCAGCTGTCGCTCCTTTTCTCCCACTCTCCAATCAAAATAAAAATGATGAGGTTGTTTCACTTCTTTTTTTAATGTATACCCTATATTTGTCAGAATTTTGATGGTCAATTAAACACCCATTGGAATACCGACATCATTGGGGCCTATTACAAAAAAAAACACCAAATTCATAAGAAAAAGTTACCCGTCGAAAACTTCTGTCAAAATTTGGCCCCAAATGTAGTAGTGAGGCGAAGCGCTTCATGATCTTGAAGGCTTCACTATAGGGTTCTTGTTCTAAGTTTGGAGGTGGAGTAGTCATTTCAGATGTTTCTTTTCCTTTGTAAAGCCAAGCTGTGACAACTCGTTCTTCTTCTTCATCTTCTAGGGGTGTTGTAGCCTTGACAAAGGTACTATCATAGACTATCTAGGGAGAGATAGTAGTAGACTTGTTATTCTCATAAGGTCTCGCATAAGAATGTGGAGACATAGGTAGAGCCACTAATGATAGCACAGGTTCAATTTGATATTCTCCCATGCCTGTATCATTAAGTTTTAGAGTCTGTTCCATTTCTTTAATTTTGGCATCATAGAATTCAGTAGACTCTCTATTAGCTAGGACAAAGCTATCTGTAGACTGTGCGAGTGTGTTGCAAGAGTAGTTGGTATTACCAGGCACAGTGACTTCTGCTCCATGGAATGGAAACTTGATGCATTGATGGTATGTAGAAAGAACAACCTACATCTCATGAAACCATGGTCTACCCAATAAGATGTTGTACGCAAGAGGAATATCAAGGACTTGAAAAGTAACATCTCTCTCAACAGGTCCTACGCAGATAGGTAGCACAACTAAGCCTTGGGATTTACTTTCCTCTTCATCATAAGCTTTGATAGTAATTTTCTTGTGGGAAAATATATAATCCTCATCATAACCTAGCTGGGTAAGAAACTTAGCAAAATAAATATTGAGGCCAGCACCATTGTCAATAAGCACTCGATGGACACGCTTAGGACCTATCATGACTTCTATATGCAAGGGAGCATTATGCGGATGGCTCAGAGAGTGGTCATTTTCTTCAGAGAAGGACAAATAATGAGAAGAGGTCAAATGACCCACCATAGATTAGAACCGGTTGAGATCAAGATCTTTGGGGACGTTTGCCTCAGCAAGGGCTTTATCTAGAATCTTCCAATGAGCAGGCAAGATCTTCAATAGCTCAAAAATGGTGATCTGAGTATTAGTTCACTGGACCTGGTCTAAGATGCTATAACTAGTAGTGCCAGGTGCAGGGACCAATTTCAAAGCTTTGTTGGTAGTACTAGTAGCAGTCTTATCCATAGTTTGTTTCGGAGCAGATACAGGAGGATCGAGACCTTTCAAAAAAACTCTTCCATGTGATTGAGTAACAACATTGGCACAGTCCTGAGTTTGTTCAGATTCAGATGAATGAGACGTGGAACTATGCAAGATGAAAGGATTCTTAGGTTTGGGAGCATCACCACTCCCCTTGAAAGTGATCACATCGCAATACTCAACTCCAATAGGTTCAATCATGTTGATGACATTATCATTGGTAGTATACATATAGTTAACCTTGGCATTGGTATTCTTAGCTATGGAAGACTCACCTTTCTCATGAGGAGGGAAATGATCCTTAAAAGCCTGATGGTCTGAATTCTTGTTATGGTTATCTACAAGAATGTCACCATTGTTAATGAGATCTTGAACCTTATGCTTCAGCTGGAGACAAGTAGAAGTCGTATGACCAATGTTTTGGTGATAGTCATAGTATGCATTGTCATTCCACCAATGAGGTCATGGTTCTGGGTCATAAGGACATTTTTCAAAAGGAGTGAGGACCTGATTCTGTATAAGAGTTTTATAGACCACATCAAGAGGCTCTCCCAAAGGAGTGAAATCATGCTTGGGTCGAGAGGCCCAAGGTTTGTTCTTAGAAAATCTGGAAGTTTATTGATTATCCATTGTGGTCTTTTCAACAACCTTAGCCACTTGTATACTAGAAGTAAGATTAAAAATAGGTTTTGAAGGTTTCGCAGTGACATTATCAACCACTCCATCATTTACAACATCCCTATTTTTGTTGACAGTCTTTCCTTTATCCTTGTTCGAGGAGAACCCTTGTTTATTATCCTTATTCAAACTTAATTCTCCTTTCTTAACCATAAAAGCCTCTATCCTCACAGCATATTTGATCATGTTGTCAAAAGTCAAAGGACCTTGTAGTTGCACCTGATATCCAAAGTCTGGGACAAGATTGTCCAAAAAAATGTCAAGTTTCTCAGACTAGGGTAATTTGCGAGGATACTTCATGCAAATTTATCTCCACCTTTGGAGGAAAGACAAGAAAGGCTCTCCCTGTTGCTGTTTCAAATTACACAAATTATAGATGTTGACAGGGTGTTGAATGTTGTGGGAATAATGTTGAAGGAAAAGATTAGCGATCTCATCAAAAGCCTTAATCCCAGGGGGTAACTGGCAAAACCACTCCATAGCAAACCCACCCAAGCTATGGGGAAAGAGTCTCATAAGATAAGTTTGATCATGTATGAATTCCATGGACAAAGAAACAAACTCCCTTAGATGGTCTTGAGGATCGGTTGTACCCATGTACTTGTCATATTTGGGCAACTCCACTCCTTTTGGAAAAGAAGGCATGTAGATACTCTTGTCAAATGGAAAAGGGCATATGCCATCCATTGTGAATTGTTGTGTGGGCTTATCCTTTTCCTTTGAAAGTTGACTAATCTAATCTTGCATATTATGAATCATCTTTTGTACCTTAGCGATTTTAGTCTCTTCCTCTTTAGCTACAAGTGTTTCAACTTGGTAATTTGGAGGTAGCTTGGCCCCTTGTTGAGCCAACTTGAGAAAGTACTTTTCCTTTTCCTCTAAAAGGATGATTTACATCATTTTGATGAGACTCTTATTAGCTTTAGCAATAGCTATATCATTCTGAGTCATTACATCATCTTCATTACCAAGAATATCATAAATGCTCAAAATTTAGTCTTGTTGTTGATAATCATGGTTTTGATCGTATGGAGGAGGGTGATAGAGGTATGGTTGTTGATCGCCTTGAGGTTTGTTTTGAGATTGAACATCATTGTGAGACTGATTTTGGTCATGTTGAGATTGACCATGATGTTGCTCATTTTGGTGTTGAGCATGACATTGGTCATTAGAAGATTGACCATGATACTAGTTGTTCTGAGATTGATTATGAGTTTGGCTATATTTGCCTAGTTGGAAGTCAAATGGATCTCCCATCTTGTCAATGTAGGATTGTGCCACAAGTGAGGCCTCAATAAAATGATGTGAATGACACCCAAAGGGCGTAGCTAAGGTAACCTTTGGTGCATGAACAGGGTCAAAAGGATCAATAAGTTCAAATGAGTCAGTATCTTCAATAGGATCAACATATATGATAATAGGATTAGTATGAGGAAAAGGTCTTTCAAAGTTATGAAATAATGAATTGTTTTGGAAGAATGAGTTGTCCTTTTCTTGAAATGAGAAACCAAGTTGTGCTTCAAACAATGGACTAAAACTCTCTTGGAACACTAGAGGTGATGATTGAGATGGGCTATCTTTCAAAGTACTCAATGAAGAACTTGAGGATCCCTCACAAAGCTCAGATTTTGCGACAGATTTGGGATGATCTATTTCTTGATTAGGAGGTTTACCTCTACCTTGACTAGTATTCTGAATGGGATAAGTTTTGCCACTTTGAGTCATGGCAGTCATAGACAAAGATGTGACGAGAGAAGACTCAGGATAAAGGTAAAATTTTGTCTCTAAGATAGTGAAAAGGAGATAAATAGCTAGAATAGCCAAGATGTGAGATGAACCTGGTACGAATCATCAAAAGAGTGGCTAGAACAGCCAAGATAAGACTATCACGACATGAGGTACAAAAGCATAAAGAGATAAGATAAACAAATGAGAGACAAAGCAAGTCAAAGCAATAATCGATCGATTCTTAGTTCAATACACTCAGTTTCTGACAGTGAACGATAGAGGAAAAAGCAGACAGACCCCAGACAAAAACTAGATTGGGCAAAAGTTTGACCAGTCAATAGTAAATAGCTCATTATTTTTGAAAATAGGGTATAGGTTCGTGTGAGAAAGTGAAAATTCACGTGAGAAAATGCCAGGCTTCATGCGAGAGAATGAAATCTCGCATGAGGAAATGCTCAGTTTCTAAAACTTCACATGGGAAAAATCCAGTGTTTGATAGTTCAACGCAAATTTTGAGGTAAAAGATAGTTTTCGAGACACAGCATAAATAGTTCTCAGATAGGAAATCCAGTTTCCACACAGGTTTGAAGAACGGTTTAATCAACAATCTCAATTTGAAGGTTTCAAGCATTCATTTACAAGCATGAAGGTTTTATCAAGAAATGGTGACACAAGTAGTCGTAAACAGACCTACCAAGGACAAAGCAACTTGGTAGTATCATGGGAGTCTTTGTTTAATCATGATGGACAAGTTTAAGACTCGATAACAAACACATAGTTATCCCTACAAAAAAAATGGTGAGAAGAAAAAGCCTTTGCCCCACTACTTATGCACATGCGTGCACCTCACATAGTTGTGTCACCCCCTAGAGGGCACTCATATTTTTGGTATTTCCAAGAAATCAATAGTATATGTTCAAAGGTTACCCTTGAGGCAAAGGTCAGTTTCAGATACCACCTTCAAGCGTCTAGGTGCATGCCTATGGTGGGAATCTACGGGAGAGACTCTTCCCCCTCCCTGCACAAAGATTACGACTCCTTTTGGAGGTGAACCGGGTAGGAAACTAACTAGGGAAATTTTTTAGTGGGCTTCCATTCACAATAACCTTCAGTGCCCCTGATATAGGGTTGAGGCTTCGCAACCACACCAACACTTGAAAGCTATACACCCCCGCAAGAATGGCTAGGAGTAGCACCGCTCAGTACAATAGACAAGGCCTTCTCAAGATGATAGTCAAAATCATGAGAAGGAAGCTAACATGGCTTTGGAGTCTTTAGACTCAACAAATCATTCTTTATTATAGTGAGGTGGAATCATCGATGATAGGTGTATACTCACTTGGGTCGTTCCCAGAGGTTCAAGGTCCGACAGGCCCTCTAAAGGTGACACAACTTGGCTTGGATTTGAGGGTCAGATTTTTTTATTTTCTTAAAGAGAGAAGAGAATACTTCTCTACCTCTTCACCTTACCCAAACACATTAAGCATATTCATCATCGAGTTAGCTTCACTCCACCAAATCTACAAGCTTTTGGGTTTCTGGTTCTCTCAAAGAGAGAAGAGCATAATCCCCTAACAAGTAGAAGTGGTAAAGATTCACTACCTTTCCTTGCTTCCCTAGGTATCCATCATTCTAGCAACATCTAGGTCTCAATTTTATTCATGGGCATTACTTCCATGTAATGAAGAGCCTATTCCCCTACTTTTCTATCAGGACCCTTAAGAAATTTTAACGGAGCCCTAGCTAGACTATGTGAATGAAAAACAGTAAATAAGAATAACATTTTTAAAATGCCTTCGACAACCATCCTGCAAGAAAACTGTTAGAAGGTTTTGATGATCTTGGACAAGCAACTTGCAAACCACTGTTATGCTGTAGCAGAAAATAGAGATAGAAAATCAACAGCAGAAAGTAAATGTCAGGAAAATCAACAGTAAATTGTAGAATCTAGAAAAACTAAATGCCTGATAGTAAAACTTTGCGCAAGGAAGTACTGCACTACACGCAAGAAAGTACAAGGTCCTAGGTGACAAAAGCATTTCTTCACATGATAGAGTGCTACTGGGAGAAAATCTTCGCACGACACGCTCTGGAATCTTGTGTGGAATTTTGTACACTAAGAAGTATAGATGCACGATAAAGTTCAAATTGTTTATCAGAAAAAAAATAAAGAGTTAGGTCAGAAATCAATTTTTCTACCGCACGGTGGGCACCAGAATGTTTCTAGCTGAACATGGACCTCTAATCCAGCCATAGACACAACATAGTCATTGCTCACAAATCGAATTATGAAAATGAGTATGAATTACTCAATTCACAGATTCATAGTGAATCAACCTATTGCCTCCTAATTAGTTGGGGTGTTTAAATTACTCTTGGATTGGAGAGCCAACAACCATTAGACCAAACTAAGATGGAGGATTTGAAAGCTTGAAATGATCAAAATGAACAATTAAACTATATGAGAATGCAAGTTAAACTAAGAATGAAAGTGCAGTTTTAAGCTAAGAAAACTTGAAATGAGATATAAGAGTTACTCTAAAAACATATAAGCAAACTAATTAATATGCAAATTCCATTAAACTAGAATGAGAAAGTAATCTAATTATGCAAAAAAGATTGAAAGTATGAAAATTGAGACTAAAATTGGTTATAGTTTGGGTACTCTCACAATTACCTCTTTTTTTGAATGAGGAAGAAGGTCTATAATATAGACAAGCCTGGGGAGAGAATGAAGAGGTTCTTGAAATGAAACAGTTGACTCTTCATTCCCAATTGAAACAAATATTGGGGAATTACTTAATTAAAGAATGAATTATTGCCACATATGGGTGACTCTTCGAGTAATTTGAATGATTAAATCCAAATAAGATAGTCCATTCAAATAACCAAGTAATATTAATTCCTTTTATGTGTATTAGCTAAAGGGGGTGGATTTTAATTTAATTTAAAGCACTTAGGACTTTAGAATTAAATTAATTTATCATAGGGATAATTTAGCTAATAAATTTGAATACTTAGGAATTAATTATAGTGTGAGATTAATGCAATTTAGGGTTTTTGCAATTGAAACCAAGTCAAATAAAGTCAGGTAGGAGAGAGAAAATTTCCTAGTAAAATAGGACTTTGATGATGTAAAATTGAAGAAAATGAACTAAAATTGATTAAAATTATTAGGTGCCAATTTTGGGGTATTACAATAGGCTCAACAAATTTTATTCCAATATCTTTCAACATTTGCTTCATCCAAATTATCTGATTACAATTGTTTGTTGCTGCCACATATTCTACTTCTATTGTGCTCTGTGAAATACAATTATGCTTCTTGCTTAGCCAAGAAATCAATCTTCCTCCAAGGAAAAATGCTCCACCACTGGTGTTCTTTTTGTCATCAAAACTACCTCCCCAATCAGCATCTATATATGCACATAAGGTAAAATCATCAGATTTTTCATACCATAATCCGTACTCAAGTGTGCCTCTTAAGTACCTTAGTATCCTCTTTACTGCTGCATAATGTGATTCTCTGGGTTCAGCTTGAAATCTTGCTACAATTCCAACTGCATGTGATATATCAGGTCTTGTATGAGTTAAATACTGTAATCCTCCAATCATAGATCTGTACTTTTTCTATTCTACTGCAGGAGTCTCATCTGTGCTAGATAACTTATGTCCAGTTACCATAGGTGTTCCAACTGGCTTACAGTTCTCCATTCAAAATCTCTTCAACAAATCATTCAAGTACTTTGTCTAACTTAAAAAGATTCCATCATTGTTCTGTGTTATTTGTAATCCTAAAAAGTATTTCATTTCACCAATCATACTCATTTTGAAAATTCAGTTTTCATTTCATCTACAAATCCATCATTGGCTTCATCTTCTCCTCCAAAGATAATATCATCAACAAAAATAACTACAACCAACAAACCATTTTCAATTTCTTTTGTGTAAAAGTTACTATCTATTGTACCTTTAGTAAATCCCAATTTTATCAAATACTTATCAAGTCTTGCATACCAAGTTGTAGGTGCTTGTTTCAGTCCATATAAAGATTTCTTTAGTTTACATACCATGTCTCCTTCTTGAGTTAAAGGAAAACCTTCAGGCTGCTCAATGTAAACTTCTTCTTCTAATTCTTCATTCATAAATGCTGACTTCACATCCCATCTGATACACTTTGAATTTCTTAAAAGCTGCATAAGCCAAAAACATTCTTACTACTTCAATTCTTGCTACTGGTGCAAAAGTTTCTTCATAGTCAATTCCTTCTTGTTGTGAGTATCCTTTACATACCAATCTTTCTTTGTTCCTTACAACTTCTCCTTGTTCATTCAACTTATTTCTGAATACCCATTTTGTTCCAATAACATTCTTATCTTTAGGTCTAGGGACTAATTCCCATGTCTTATTCTTTTCAATATGTTCTAGTTCTTCCTTCATAGCTTTAATCCAATGTTCATCTTCACAAGCTTCACTAGTAGATTTAGGTTCAATTTGAGAAATTAAACACAACTATTTTTGTACCTTATTCTGTGTCAGAACTCCTCTGTCTATGCTTCCAATAATCTGCTCATAAGGATGATTCCTTAATTGTAATTCCTGTTCGGTGTCATTATTTTTGTCCTTATTATAGCTGTAGGTTCTTCAACATAAATCTCATTCTGCAATTCACTGTCAATTTTATAGAATAATTCAGTGTTCTCGAGATTAGGTCTAGGATGAGTTCCTTCATCTGATTCATAATCAAGCATTCTTTCCTGAATTTTGAACTTTTCATCAACTTTTACATTTGCACTCTCAACAATAGTCTTAGTTCTTTTATTGTAACACCTATAAGCTTTGCTCTTCAATGAATATCCAAGAAATATACCTTCATCCACTTTTAGGGTCAAACTTTCCAATGTCATCATCTCTCTTAATATAACATTTGCTTCCAAAAATTCTAAAATACATAACTAATGGTGCATGTCCAAACCATAGTTCATAAGGTGTCTGTTGTGTCTGTGTGTTCTGCTCTGATTTGTACTCTATTCATTTTATATACTATTATGTTCACTTCTTCTCTCTAGAATATCTTTGATAAGTCATTCTCAAATAACATAGCTCTTGCCGCTTCAGTCACTAATCTATTTCTTCTTTATGCAATACCATTTTGTTCAGGTATTCTACGGGCTGAATACTGTCTCTTAATACCATGTTTACTTCACAAAAAATGTTAAATTCCTTTGAAGTAAATTCTCCACATCTATCTGATCTCAAACATTTAATCTTCATTCTCAACTTCATTCTTAATGATCTTAAACTTATCAAATACTTCAGACTTCTCTTTAAGAAATGCAATCCACATGATTTTTGTAAAATCGTCAACAAGAATCATAAAAAACCTTTCTCCATAGAATCCTCTAGTCCTTGTGGGACCACTCAAATATGTATGAACAATCTCCAACTTCTCTGTTGTTTTGAACTTCTTACTGGGAAATGAGCTTCTCTTTTGCTTAGCCATCACACATTCCTTGCAAATCATGTTAGTAGGCTTCATAATTTTAGGCAAATCTCTTACTGCAAGTGTAGTACTCACCTTCACAATATTATCAAAGTTTATATGACAAAATCTTCTGTGCCATAACCAATTGTCATCAATCTTAGTAATCAAGCATGTCATCTCAGCAGGATTCAACTGAAATACATTACCTCTGGTTCTTGATCCAATACCAATCAAATTTCCACCTTTGTCTTTAATTACACAAGTTTTCTCAGTAAACCAAACTTTATATCCCTTGTCAACTAGCTATCCAACACTCAAAAGATTATGTTTCAAACCATCCACAAACTAAACATCATCAGTATTAGTTTTTCCATGAAGAGTAATAGATCCTACACCTTTAATCAAACAAAGTGCATTGTTTCCAACTCTAAACAATTCCTCCATCATAATTGTTAAACTTTATGAATTTCATCATGTCTCCAGTCATATGATGTGAACAACCACTGTCCATAATCCAATTAGTTTTCTTTTCTACTTGAGAAACTAAAGCTTTTTCTTCCTTAATTTATGTTTTAGTATTTTCTTCTTTAATTGCTACAAATCCTATATCATCATTCTCAGTTTCACTTTCACTAAAATATTTCTCCAAACTGGTTTCAAGCTCTTCATCATTTGCATGGTAACATTCTTTAGATCTTCTAGGTTTAAAGTTCTTTCTATACTTCTCGACTCTCTTAGGACATTAAGATGCAAAATGACCAAATTCTTGACAAGTCCAACATTTTAAAATTTTTCTTACCATCTGGTGCTCTTTTCACAAGCAAGGCAATACCTTCTTCAATCTTCCCATATTCTTCATTTCTAGATCTACTACTGCTAGCATAATCTCCGCTCACACTGATGCTTCTTGAAAAAGTAGGACGAACACTAAGTGTGCTAAAAGCTATCTCCATTCTAGGTAAGTCTCGTTATAGCCTCAGGTTCATTTCTGCTACTTCTAATCTTCCAAGAAGGGTTTCTCTAGTGAAGTTCTCCGTACAAGGTATAACTTGTTCAATCATTTGTGTTGTCTTCTTAAATGCAGGAGTTAATGTCCTCGGAATTTTCCATATCACTTCATTCTCCGTCTTGGTTCCTCCACAAGATTGTATACCTGCAACAATATTTGACATTCTACCAATATAGCTTCTAACAGATTCATCTTCCATCATTCTTATATCTTCAAATGCACATATCCAATTATGTAATCTGACTTTCTTTGCATGTTCATCACCTTCAAAAGTAGATTGTAAAGCTAACCAAATTTCATGAGATGTTTTCAAATATTTTACCTGACTGTACACATTTTCTAGAAGGGCTGACAAAAGTGCTTCTCTGGCAACTATGTTACACATGAATAGGTCTCTTTCATCATTAGTACATTCTTCAATCTTGTCTTCTTCAATGATAGTCTTCTGATTATTTGCATGATCAACCAATAACTTGGTCCTAAGCAAAGTAAATGTGTCTTCATCTTTTCTTTCCGACAGCCAAAATTTTCTCCATCAAACTTAGGGCTTTCTTTCCTGAAATGACTCGCCATGGATCTCTCAAGCTGTTAAGCTTTTCCTTTAAGGACTTGCTGCTTTAATACCAATTGCTAGAAAGTAAAGTCCACCAAGATAACTGAGAGCGGGGGGGGGTAAATCAGTTATTAGATAACTAAAACTTTTATCAACTTCAATAGATTTCAACAATGTAAGAAATGTAATCAACAATCATAGAAAGATATACATACACAATGACACAATAACACAAGATATGTTGAC